>CAUEEP010000043.1:0-341860 GCA_958450365.1 Mesorhabditis belari
GGAACGGTTGGTATGGTCAAGAATCATGGGGAGAATCCATTGATGCTGGTTGCTCTTTTTTTCATACTTGAATTGTTAAAATCATTCGGCCTTTATGGGAGAACCGAAAATAGTACTGCATTGAAAAGAACATGTGGTGATTGGTGAGAAAGAGGTTTTTCTTCAGATTTAACCTTGTCAAAATATATTAGACGCCTTTGCTGGAAATGTTTCAATGTAACGATTGTGGAAAAGCAATGGTTCGTTGAGAAGAGATTTTTGGAAATAGAAGCTTCACCTTTTTGATAATTGTGTGCAAATTTCAGTTAACGTTTTCAGGGATGTTAGAGAATCACAAAAAATACACTCATTTGATGTATAAAATGAAAGTATAAATCGGCACTTAGCTTTGCTCTTTATGGGGAATGAGGTTGCATCGACAGCATGAAATCGCCGATTTCGAAGTTGTAGAGGTAGAAAAAGAATCTACAAATAACCAGAACATTCTATTTTCAGGTGAGGAAATTGATGGAATGACACTGATGAAGTGATCACCTTGCAAATTACAGCTTATGATGTCTGTTTTCCCGAACTTCAAGCGGATTTGATTGAAAAAATCCACAATTTTCAAGCGGTAAATTTTTCTAAATTTTTCTGGTTGATAAACTCCAGAGATTCTTCAGAAATGCCTTGAAAAAGCAGGCAAAATTGAGGGGTTAAATTATTATCCAGCAGAGTACGAAAAGGCAGATTGTTTATAAGTTTAAGAATTTTGTAAAAAGAAAAAACAACTTTCAGAGCTATTGGTGAGGAATTTGAGGGGATTTGTGAGAAATATTTGGGCGATTTACGATCATGTAACACTGGGATTGGAGGTTTAGAAGCTAAAATAGGGTTTTAGATGTTTCCAAAGTTTAGAAGCTGCTCAGCGAAATTCAAAGGGTCAAAACCAAACTTTATAAGACTTCGTGGAGTTACTGATATTAGCCTCTTTATGTAACTTGTTCTGCCATTGTCATAATAAATTTATGCTTATCTATGAAAAAACCAAGACTCTTTTCTTCGTTTATCTTTTCTAGGTTTACTATGATTTCTGTTTCCGTGTCTCAATGCTGAAGAATTTAAGCAACGATCGAGCTTAGTCATTGATAGAACTCATCCCTGGTTCAAGTTTTTCACCATTGTTTATTGAAAAAATAGAGACAATTGATCTAATGGTGAAAAAATGAACAAGGGGTGAGTTCCATCAATGACCAAACTTCGATTAGTTTTGGAAGCATTTCAACCCTTCAAAGGTGACCACTGAAAATTTTCTATGATAGCGGGCTCCAATCGTTCCGGAAACCACGTTTTTCGGAATTCCTCGTTAAATTTTACAGGCTTTTGACTCAAGAACCGACCACATCAAATAATCCATGAGATTAAGGACAGGCGAGCTAGGAGGCTACTCCTTGAAAGCGAGGAAGTCCGGAAAGTTTTGGTGGCGCTAATCCTAAATAAATCGAGCTTTGTGAGCCGTGGCCCCCTCCTGTTGGAAAATTCACTGGAAGATTCAGAGTGTGATTGAGCCCAAGGCAAATCACGAGTTATAAGGTGTTCAGATACTATTTCGTTGCTCCTCACTCCTGCAGTCACAAAGACAAGCGGAGTCTTTCCGTCGACGATGATTCCGGCGCAGACCATCAAAAAAAAATTAAATTTACGATATTAAAGCTTGCTAAGAAAAACAAACAGCAATTTTAGAGGTCAGAGATCTTGGAAAGAATTAGAATATTCGAAATCATAACACTGACTAGTGAAAACGACTTTAAAACGAGATCCAAACCGTTTTTACTCCTAAAAACAACAGAACCAACCAAGTTCTATCAATTTTATAACTATCTCGGTTTCCATTTCAAAAGTACCTTATCTAACTTGATTTTTTTATTAACCAATTACTGGTCATCTTGACTTGCATAAGTCAAGATTAGGTTGGTGCATAAGTCTTTACATTTTTTTCAAACTTTTGTTTTTATGGAAATGAATCCTCTATCAAATTTGGTGCGGTCTAAACTATTAAAAAGGTCTATAAATTTCGCTACATAATGGCTTTTGAGAGGAAGCTCGCTTCAATTCGGTAAAACCCATTTTGTGTAAATTTTCAATTGCTCTTTAAAGAAAATGGCTGAACAGATTGTTTTCAAATTTTACAGTCTAATGTAATCAAATGAGCTCTATCTTTTTTTACTTTGTTGCCAAAATAGATTTGTAATGAAGAAAGTGTCCAAATTGCGACTTCAGAGTTTCGAATTCGAATATGTGGCCTTGTTTTTTGCAAATCAGTCAAAAATGGCCTCAAAGTCAATTAATTTTGAGAGCTTTTCTGGCACACTGAATTTCCGCTCATTAATATGCTTTCTTTCCTCCCATCTCAATGTGTGCTCGAAGCGTAGTGGATTGTGTGCTGGCGCGCAATTGTAAAACATGTTATCCTATCTTGTTGCTGAATTTCCTCTCGAGCTCCCTCGATTCCAGCACTTTCTACGATATGGATGGTACAAAGCTGGCTTTTTAATCTTCATCCAGACCATTTCTTGTTCTGGAGCGAGTATCTATTTGAGAAAGTTTCTAGAAGATGCGACGAAGACGAGAATTGTAAATAGCTTCGATGATCCGTTGCGCGTATTGTTGTCAAATTTTTGCTTTTCCTGTTTCTTAATCATTGTTTTTAGTTAGTTTGATAAATAGATTTAATAATTTGATAGTTATTGTGAAGTTCTTTTAATGGATCGTAATTACTTGATTAGGGCTTAAGTAAAAAGTATAAGTGAACGCAATAATCAGGCATAAAAATGTATACCGTATTTACTCGAATAGAAGACCGGCCTCGATTATAAGACCGTCTCGAATAGAAGACGGGGTCTAGGGGATGATCGAAAAATAGAAGACCGTCTCGAATATAAGACCGGTGATATATTCGAGGTACCCTGTTTTCTATTCTGCGCAAGAGTGGACGTACTCAAATACGGGAAAGAATAAGGGAATTTACCCAATAGGGTAAAAAATATTATATTTTCATTCAATAGCACTATTTTTTTGATATTGTTCTACAGCTTGTATTAATAATTTTTGGTACTTTTCCATTATGCCTCTGCCATCTCCACATTTCCGTCATTTTGACTCTGATTATTTTTAATTATTTGATTATCTGATCATTTTTTTATCTAAAAACTGGCGGGGTATAACGGAAATGTGGAGTTGGCGGAGGTATAACGGAAAAGCAGCATTTTTTAGGGGATCGGAGGTGCTACGAAACGGAAAGCCTACAGTGCCGCCTTTAAACTCGAGGCCATTCGTTTTTCAAAGAAAAACTCGAAAGAGGCGACTGCTCGATAGTTTAAGGTGACTCCAAAGATGATTCGAGACTGGACGGCAAAAAGAGGAGTCGCTGCAAAAGGAATCGAAAGGAGCGAAGCGGTTAAAAGGAGGGGGCGAATGCTTAAATTTCGCGCAGTCGAGGAGATCACTTCGATGGATCAAAGAAAAAACGAGAGGAAAAGCTAAAAGTTTCTCGACGTATGGTTCAGGACAAAGCCAAGGAGTTTTTTCGCGAATCAAACCTAGATTTCACAAAATCTTTCTCTGCAAGCAATGAATGGCTTGCGAATTTTGTGACGGCAAAAATGACAATAAGGAGTCCAACAGCGAGGATGACCAGATTGTTTGTTGTCGCAATGGGGAAGCTGTTGAGAGTGGTCGATCCAAGCTGGATATTGCAAGATTGGAGGGGAAGATTAGCAAAACTTTGTCAAGATATCGACTCCGACGAGGATAGAAACAATGGAGATGAGAGTGAAAAAGATTCAATTTCGAGCGCAGCGAGTCCCTACTTGATGGAATTTTGCAAGATCCAGATTTAATAGAGGATGACATTGAATCAAGTGAGAATGAAGAATAATGTTGTTATTACTGCTTTTTTATGTTCTTGATAATTGTTGTTAATGTTGTTATTAAAGGTTGTTGTTGATAAATTTTGTTGTTAAATGTTACAATAAATTTCTATAAAAAAGTTTTTTTAAACGCTGGTTACTTTCCCAAAAATTTTCGTGAATGCAAATAATAAAAGACCGTCTTGAATAGAAGACCGGCCTCGAATAGAAGACGGGGTCCAGGGGTGATTGAAAAAATAGAAGATCGGCCTTCTATTCGAGTAAATACGGTATTATGAGCTAGAAAGATCTAGAAATGGTAAAATGCATTTTACAATCATTTTTCAAAAAAGCAAAATGTTTGACCGCGCGCCAGCACACAATCCACTACGCTTCGAGCATACATCGAGATGGGAGGAAGAAAGCATATCAATGAGCGGAAATTCAGTGTGCCAGAAAAGAAAAGCTCTCAAAATTAATTGACTTTGAGGCCATTTTTGACTGATTTCCATAAAAGCGATCCACATATTCGGAATCAGCGCAAAATCCAACAAAGTGAGCTATGTCTCGAGGCGAAACCAGGTGTCGCGATACTCTCGAACACGACATGTCGTGTTCGAGAGTATCCATAGTAAGGTGTCATTTTATCATTTAGTCATTTTATGCAATAAAAAGTTTATTTCTATGGTGTTTATAGATTTCGGTCTTTTTTTTTTGAGTAAACTGGAGCCGACTGTTAGCATTTAATCAGATGCAATAGATAGACAATAAATGATAACAAATTATTATGCACAAAACCTAGATCACTCATTCTTCCTTTTCCCAATCTGGTATCCCAACCTCAACCCAATGAAGCTCATTTTCAGCTGAGCTTTTTACAAAAGTCCTAAATGTAAAGCTTCAATCTAAAGAAGTTCATCAAAGTACCGGGATCGGATCCGTTTTCTCGCCGCCCAGAAAGTCTTGATCAAGTTTCGCATATCCTCCACATAAATCTTCTCTATCTTCATAAACTCGAAGGGAATTATGACTAAATTTTTCATTTTCCCGGATTTCCTTGAAGTGACTCACCATTTTCGACGTCTCACAAATCGAACGCTTCTCCTCAAGAAGTCGTAGAGTTCATCAAGCCGAATGTGGACGAGACCGATCGCTTCGACGAGACAATCCCCGTAGAAGGACTCGAGGCGAAAGTTGTGGTTCCAAAACGTATTCACGTTGGGTTTATTCAATCCAACTCTGAGCCCGGACCTTTTTCTATTATCCAAGCCGCCTTCATGACAAAAACGCTCCAAATCTTTCGATGCTGACCGAATTTTCTCTTTCACATGAAGAAATGTGAATTCGATCGACGGGTTCTGGAGATTTTCGACGTCGGCGAGAAATCCCTCTATCAGGAACAAATGGTGACACCGTGAGGCGGATCTTCTCCCAGCCGTGTAACAGCCGAAAAGCCCGCTCGAAGAGGGCAACATTTCTGAGGAATTCGTGCTGATTTTCTCTTACACAGTGAATATTCCAATCTTCAGCTCATTGGGCAAATTCCGATTCTCAGGGAAGCTTTAACTGGACAGGGTGACGGGCAAGAGCACTTTCTCGACACATAGCCTTTTGGGAGCGAGTCCCAGCAATAGATACACTCCGGGAAACGAGTTTCGGCCGAGCAGCCAAGGGCGACTCTCCATTATTTTCTCGGCACACCGAGGTACCCTCTTGAAAACTTTTTCTTTTTGATAAAAGTGAATCCGTGAGCTGTATCCCGTTGCGCATAGAGCTTTATTGAGGAAAGCTTGCAACGGTTTGACCAAGTCGACCCGGATCCGGAGCTTTTGAAATGCGTACTTGAGTACGGGATTTCCGTTTCTCGTCAAGGGCTCGTCGAATCGCCTCAATATCAATTACATGGTGTCCATGTTCCTCGCGCAAATTCGACGCTTTTTGGTCAACGATCCGGAACTCAGTGAGATCTTTGCGAAAAAGAGGTCGCACTCGTTGCACCACTCCGTTCTCGAGTCGTCGAAATAGGAAATCGAGCAAACTCTCCTTTTGTGTGAACACCTTGCTGATCTCGCCGATGTTATGGGCAGCTAGGGTCAAGTAGGTCGACGAGTTGTCGCCAGAAAAGGTCAATTGACCGCAGTGCAACATCACGTGGAGCGCGAACTGAATGCAATGATTTTGTAGATTGAAATCGAATGCGAGCAAATGGAGGAAAAGCTTGTAGCTTTGCCTTAGTTCGGCCGCCATCTCTTGGCTACTCTGGCCGAAATAATTTTCGAAGTAGCGCTGAAGATCCGATCGTTCCCACTCATGACTATAGAATCGGCCCCCTTCGCTTTTACGATGCTCAGGAAAAGGCCTTGAACGTGCTCGACGAAGTGCTCCTCGTCTCATCGGACATTTCCTCAAAAAAGGGCCATTGATAGGCGATTGCATAGGGCCTCCTCGAACTTCATTCACATCCGTATGCTCGACTTTTGCCCGTAACTTTAGCGACTTACATTCCTTTATATCATCGATAGCTTCCATTTTGATCGAGAAGTTTTTAAAAGCTCGTTTTGTTGTAAATTTTGGAAGCCAATCGAGCATGAAACTATCGATTTTCTTGTTTCTTGCTTCTTCTTTTGGATGGTTTCCGGGATCACCTAGCGTCACCTTCGTTCTTCCAAACGTTGATATGGACGGTGGTGTGTAAGTGTCATTGTGTTCCTCTATTCTGCAAAGTCCTTCCGGTTCACGTACGACCTTTTGGTCAATATTGAACTCCGGCAATACATGGAAAGCAGAAAAAGCTGGAGAATTTTCCAGATTAATTAATGGCCCTATATCACCTCACAATTAGTTGAATTAGTTCCTCGTGGACTTCTACCGAGCTCCAGCGTTTTTGATGTCAATCGATGGGGATGAACAACTAAAGTTCAGATGTGGGAAAAGCAACTTACTTGAGCTCTCGAATCTACAATCGAGTCTCGTTCTAACCAATCTCATTTTTGTTAAATAGAGCCTTATTTGTATCTTTAAAAATAGCTAAACAGCAAAAACATGTATGCCAATTTGACCAGGTACGCGCCGTTTTACAGGAAATTGGAATGATGACCCTCGAAAGAGGAATTGGCCCACACACGACCCTTTTTTATGACCCCGTCAATGGGGAGTGTGCTAGACGATTGGGTACCCCATGAAGAACACTTATCCATTGGTGTAATAGGAGGTTTCCTACGTTATTTCCAGATTCGTTATAGCGAGTTTCGAATGTACTTTTTGGATTTTTTTGACTCTACATTTCTAACTCAGAGCTTGAATGCTATAGTTTAACAAGCTTACTTGCAAACAAGTCCATACAATCGCTTAACATTCTTGCAGCTCGTCTCTTTAAACTCGATGCTCTTGACTATATGTCGCAAGTTTCTAAAAATAATTCTTTTGTATCAAAGGGACGACAAACTCTCTCCTGATCACTTCCCATAGCACCAGTCCGGCTGCAAAAACGTCAAACTTGAAAATATCCTAAAATTAGTTGTCCATTAGCTCCTAAACTTTGTTACCTCAATTTCCAATTCACTTCCCTTGCTCATTTCAGGAGCCATATAAAGACGAGTGCCGATGTCAGTGTTCCCCAGTGCATCGTCCATCCCAAAGCGCTTTATCACGCCAAAATCGCCGACTTTTAGCACAAAATCTTTTGTAACGAAAATGCTAAAAGTTTTGTTACTGGAAAACTGGAAAACTGACTTTTCTGGTTTTATATCACGATGTGCAATACTTTTCTCTTCATGTAAATAGACGAGAGCGGTAAAAGATTTCCAGAGCCCATTGCGCAATCGTTGCCACTGAATAGTTGATGTTTGGGCAAGTGATCACTGAAAATGATTATAAATGAAAGGAGCTCTGAAAGTAAACATTGAGCTATGGGATCAGAGCCAGGCCAGGCTATGAGCAAAGCATTTGGTCTCGACCGGCCTGGACCAAAAATTGAAAGACACAACCTAGGCTATGCAAAGGGTCGACTAAATACCGTTCCGAAGTGGGCCTTGCTCGCAGAATTCCATAAAAATGAGCAAATTCGCGCTCTGATAGCCGAAATCCAGCGGAGACTCCATGTATTTGACGATGTTCAGATGCATGAGCTCTCGTAACGTTTCGAGCTCCACTTGTTGGTTTATTCGATCGGAGAACGCCAGAACCTCTTTCATGACGATTTGACTGAAAGAGTAAAATAAAAGTAAAGTCTCTGAAAAGAGTAGATAATCTTTTCGGATAAAAACAAACGGCTCATAGTCCTCAAGTAGATACGTTTTCCCAAAAGCGCCTTCACCGATCAGCTTCATCATTGCTACACGAAAAGAATTTTCAATTTGTGTTTTTCTTCATAAATTCAGAGCTAAGAAATATAATTTGAATCAATGGAAACGACAAAAACATAGCCAGCCCTTTATTCTTATCTCATAAATGAAAAAGGTTCTGCAGGAAAAGACGTGCTCTTTTTACAGGGTGCGTCATAATGACGGCCAGTGGAAACCTTTGTTCCACTGGTTACTAATAGTTGCCACGTTTTTTCTAAAGCTTTTTTCCCTTTAGCTCGAGATCGCATCGGATCAATGATGCTTTCTAGAGATTTTTGGTTCTAATATATGTAAGATACCGAAGGAGGGCATAAATTTAAACCGTAATAGATTTAAAAGAATTTTCAAAAGTAAAAAAATACCTTTTTACAACAAATGCGCCCGGGTTCCTTTGATTGCAACATTTTATTCGCACAAAGAAAAGCTTTTCGCCTGTCTCTTAGCCGTCATTACAATCAATTTCATTTTAAAAATTGGTATTAACTAGTAGGTGCCAGGTCGCTTTCAAATTTTAGGCTTCGCATCACTTAGTTTTGAAAATTAACAAATAAAGAACCGCTTTGCGGTGAGTAGGCACAGGAAGCCGTGTGTATTCCATATAATTGCTAAAAAAGGGTGCCAAAGAATAACAATTTGAAAAGCATGAAAAAAATCAACCACAAATGCCGAAAAGCTTGTTTCTGACTTAATTCTTCCTCGTAAGACGGAAAGTCGTTTCTGGCGGTGTTCAGTCCGATCGCTCAGGGGACGAAGAAGCCACCGGGGTGGTACATGACTCGATCAGTTGAATATTTATGCTTTAACGCATAGTTTCCGAAATGAATTTATCGTTTTTAAAGTGCCTTCTCATTTTCCATTTTGACTCTTGAGTGCCTGCTGGCAACTCGCAAGGATAGCGCCCCGTCAGTTTTATTTTTGTTTGTTTCCTTTTCTTTTGAAGAGGTCGTCCCAGCGGAATCCCGCCGGTCTAAATAATCAAAAGTTAAGGGATTAGTACTCCATAGGCTTAGATTATCTGCCTATTATTGGGCAGACTAGCCCCACGCCGTCAAATCTGTCAAATTCAAAAGCCAATTTTTAAACATTTCAGCTGATAATAGCATGTTTTCTTCATCAAGACAACGATATGTGCAAAAAAACAAAATATTTTGAGCCTCTATAAAACTTTATTAACTTGATTCACATTTCAATAGATTTTTATTTCCAAGTTATTAATTGGTCAATTGATATCGAGTCACGCATTGTTCAATTCCTGACAAGACGCACAAACTGTTGCCATCTTTTGCCCACGAAATGTCCTTCCACGCACAGAGTGCTTGATTGAATTTGTCACAGGTGGCCCAGTTGCCTGCGTTGAGTGACTGAAAGATTTTTGATCAAATAAAGTGTAATTGCAATGATCAGATTATGCAAATGTTGAACGTTTTGACATTTTGAAACTCCGTTCACGTTGAATTTCATTTGGAAAGTCAACTTTTGATTTTTTTTTTGCTAACCTTTGTTCGATTATTAGTTGGGATAGTTTAAATCCAAACTTAAAATTTAAATTATTCCACTTAAAATTTAGTGACTCACTTAGCACTCTACTAAAAGAGGTGCAGATTATAGGAGATTACACCTCAAGTACTAAAGTTTAAGATAGACCACAGGGTGTTCAAGAATTACGAGCACTTTTCTCTAGTGTGTAGCTCCGCTTAAAGTTAACCATTCCGCATAAAACTTTTTTTTTGTAGAATTTACTGCTTATTTTTAACACTTTACTTTGAGACTTTACTCAGAAATTCAAAATTAGCCATTCTATAGAACTTTAAATCTTCAAAACTTGAAACGGAACGTGGAACGCGGCTCCTTGTGACCAAATTTTGAACATCAACAATTACGATTCAAAGAAAGTAGAAAACATCTTAGGTTTTTTAATTTTATAATTTAGATGTTACAAGTGTTTCATCCATGATCGGGTAGTCATTATTAAAGTGATTCTTTAAGCTCAAAATTTGGTCACAAGTAGCTCTCGAGTTTTGGAGATTTGAGGTTTTATAGAATGGCTAATTTTAAGCTTCTGAGTCGAAGTCGATATCGAAATGTATCGAAGTAAAGCGTTGGAAATAAGCAGTCAACCAAAAAAGTTTAATGGGAAATGGTTCACTCTAGCGCGGAGCTACGCACTAAAGAAAGTGCCCTAATAACACCCTGTAGTTATTAGGACCACTTGAAATTGGATCATTTACAGTACTACGATAGAAGTTGGGATTAGTCATGTGTTTAGTTATCATTAAAGTTAAACATACGCCACAACACGCGACAACATCGGCTATCTTTCCCGTGCATTTTGCGTTACAAGCTGACATGTATCGGAAGTGACGAACCCCAGATGGCTCTGCACAAAAAGCGATTCCTGAAATCAATAGCTGTGTTCAAATTTTTTCTTAATTACAAACTTTGTAATTTTACTATGTCTCGAGTGAGTAATTGCATTTTCTAAAAAGTGGAGAATCTGGGAAAGCTTTCATAATCTTTCTTTCAGTTTTTATCCGATCTACTTAATTTCGATCTTATTCTCTTCATATTTAGATTTCTCATTGAAAATTACCCATACTTTAGAAAATGCAGTTTAGTACTGCCTAACTCTTAAAGCCTGAGCTGACTGTTAGCCTCAATTAGATCATAAAATTTGTTTACCCAAAACGACAGCAAAAATTGTGCAAATAGCAATTGAGTGCATTATAGTAAACTGCCAAAAATGCCAAAAAATAAGCCGACTCTCCCCCCGTTCACTCTCGATTTATAGGCGAACATAAGCGGATTGATGATGTTATCATTGGTGGACCTCACCCCGCTCAGAACTCTTAAAATTTTATTGACCAAATGGACAGAATTCATTCCATTCCAAAATCAACTGTAGTTTTTCTCATGTGATTTTTGATCAATTGAAAAATACAAAGCTTGGGATTATGGTCAACACACAGAAAACACTTGCATCATCGTAAACTGGCGCGTGAACTCTTTCACTAACATTTCACGTGTACCATCGAAAATGACACTTTTATTGAGTTTATGAAAAAGCAACAAAAAAACCTATTTTCTTTTAAATGGGAAAAATTGCGCAAGAAAAGATAACAGAGCCTAAGAGATAACACAAGAAAGGTGCGTCTAAAGCGTTTTCGAAAAATCGATTTTAGACCTATTCTTTTTGAATTTATTTTTTATACTCGTTTGCTTAAATCACTGAGCGAGAAAATGATTGGAAATGGAAGTTTATCGCGTAATAGACAGTAAACCATGAGTTTTAGAATTTTGCGGACATAAACTGGCTTTAATGAACTTTGCTAACTAAGACAATCGATTAATCATCTTCAAAGGGGTTTAGTGCCTGTTTAGTATCTGCAGGCCGGGTTGCAACGTTCAAAGCGGAGTGCGTTGCTTTGAAAAGGCTCCGTCACACAAGTGTCGTTCAATATTTCGGCTTAATCCGATCAATGGGGAACAGATGCGTGGAATTTTCATAGAATATTCTGCTGGCGGATCATTGGATTAATGAACAACAGCACAGTTGTGTTGTTGAAAATAATCTCTTCATGAAAAACTTTCATGCCGAGAATCATTTGAGTGAACCCAAGGGTGCTGCGGAGTTGGTGAATCAGATTTCAACGAAACAATTGCAATGGCTTGAGCAAACCTATCACTGTGTAGAGAGGAATATTAAGGATTTTCGGGAAAGCAGGATTGATGTCTTTTTTGGGTTAACGAGTGAATCGAATATCTCGAGAAACTAGTTGTTGATACATACTTTTGATACAAATACAAAAGCCTACTTTTGCTGCTCTTCTATGATGCCTCGAAAGATGAGTGGCTTTTCGTCGGAGTCGCTTTGAATTCACCCAGCTCTGTAGACATACTACCTATTGGGTGAATGCATATGAAATGGGTAATCCATGTAAATTTCTCCACTAGAGCAGCTATCTAATTTCTGTTTGATTTGAATGAAAAGTTATAATCTTAAGCTAATAATAGCGGGGCAACTTTTTTAGGGAAAGTTCCCTGCCCCACTTTCTGCCCACCTAAAAGTTTTGGTGAAAAATTGGTTACAGTTTTTGATTCAAATACTCAAAAGCGCCTCGCAACACCGAGCTCACTACACAGGTAAAGGAAATTTGCGTGTGATTTTCCCAAGGTTTTCTCAAAATTATGCTTTATGAGATCTCAAATTGCGAACTTATTTGTTTCAGTAGCAAATTTTTAACTTTCTCATCTTAACTATTTGAGAGATGAGTGATCCAATTTCTCCAATTGTTTCCCATCCACTCATCATAAGTATTGGTGAGTTGGTCTTGGGCTTATAGAGTACCGTAAGTGTTTATAGGCTTAAAAACAGATAGAAAAGTTGAATGGAACCAAACTTTTAGAAAAAGATAGAAAAGTCAAGCTGTTTTTGACGTTTTAGGCTGTCAACGACGGTAAGAGTAGGGTACAGTAAACGAGCACGACTTAGTAAAATAGATAAGAATTTCCTCAGAAAGATCTAGCCAATTTCTTTAAAAGTTCTATGAGTTCTACAGTAATGCGGGCTTTGATTAAAGATTTGTGCTACTTTCAGCAAGCGCCATCGTCCTCTGTGATATCCCTTTTCTTCTTCTGATCTTTGTCAATCGGCATTTGCGGTAAATAAGTAAACAAACATTCAGATATCCTTTTAGAAAGCAAAAAGAGTTGATCATCGTTGGATTTGTGTGCATTGCGGATACGGCTCATGCATTGGGAACCCTTCTTGCCGGAGTTCTGCGATTGTGGCTCTTTTTAAATGATCGTCTCTGTGAGTAATAGAATTGGTTTGGTTTTGATTTTTTTGTATCTGGATTATCAAATTTTGGTTTCTGGAGGGCGTAGAGCTGTTCCTGGACTTAAAAACGGAAATTTTTAAAAGTAATTTAGAATTTAGAACTAAAGTTTGCTAACTTATTAGTAAGTTGTGAAGCAGTTCTTTCATGGTACTTTCAAAAAATTGAAATAAAGTGATGACTTTAGCTTAGTTACCATCATTTTTGATGGCTTGAACTACTGAATTTCATTAAGCAAAACTTTCAGCAACAACAATCACCAACCAAGATTGTACACGGTATGGTTTCCCAGTCATTTTCTTGTTCAGTTATCAATTAATGGGATCCGCCACATTGGTTGTCGCTTTTGATCGGTGAGTTTTACAAAAATTTGGGAGAAAATTCTCACGACAATAAGTGGGATACAGAGAAATACGACAAAAATCGAGGATTTACAAAAAAGGACTACAACTACAATTAGTCGAATAGACATTTACAAGATTTACAAGATCAAACTGTGATCTTAAGAAATATTGACTGGATTTGAGACGAAATGAGTCAGAAATGAATAAATGAAATCAAATACAATATACAATAACGGTGACACGCGCATTTTCGGTGCAATTCCCCAACTTTCAGATTCATTGCTGTGACAAAACCCGTTCATTACCGTGCGCTGGATGAGCGCTTCACTTTTGGGGTGATGGGAGGTGAGTGGACCTTTGAACAAATGTAATTGATCTACAAAAAAGCGAGTTTGATTTAAAACCAAATCTTTCAAAATGATAAAAGCAGTGATTGTCAGAAATCAGCCAGGAATTTAAGTACACTTTTAAAGCTTATAAAGCAAGCTCAAAGCTTACAAAGCAAGTTTAAAGCTTATAAAGCAAGCTCACAGCCTATAAAGCAAGCTCAAAGCTTACAAAGTAAGCTTAAAGCTTATAGAGCAAGCAGGAACACTGATAGATTCATTCACTTCTGATCTTGTGCTTGAACTGATTCTGATCGTGGCTTCGGATCCAATTCCTTGTCTTTACCAATAGTCGTCTGTTTAGCCCTGGTTCTCTACGTGACCATCACTTCTGCAACATTTCTTCTTTTCATTCACCTCTCTCCTCCATTACAATCCTCTTCCAATTGTTTCACTTCGGAAAGCTATTTACCCTGGATTTGGAAATATTTACTTTATTTTCGAATGAGTGCTCTCATTTTGAGCAGCTTGTTGTATCTACCGATATCATTCAAAATTTACAAGGTGATAGAAGTGAAAGTGACGAAATGAAAGCTTTTTTAGATGTCAAAAGCCTTAAAAAATCGAACCACTGATAAAATTTATTTGCAGAAGATCATTCGAACGACACGGACAATAGGTGAGTTCACTTACCATTCTTTTTACAAGTCCATGAAGTAGTTGACAAATGATATTGGTATGCTAACAGATTTCTAGACAGTACTAGCCTAGACGAATATTAAACTATTTTCAAGAATATTCCATGAAATTTTCAGGTTTTACCGTCGCGACCGAGCTGATTTTCGCCGTGATGACCGACTCTCTTTTCTCACCTTCAATCCATTTGGTTTAGCGAGATATCAGGTTCTTTGGTACACATGCGCTTTGAGTAAAGGTTGGTTTTTGGATGAGATCAGAGGTGTTCCAAACCCAAGTTGAGCCAGGTCAGCATCAATAGTGGCGCACAAAAAGGCCTATATCAGGCTGGAGTTGGCTTATATGCTTACTAGTGATCTAAAATACTTTCTTCTTATCATCAACTCCTTTCCAGGGGCTCTGAATGTTCTTTTGATCACTTTGCAACATGATGAGGTTTTAAACGTTTTAAGAGCAAAGTTTAAAAGGACACGAGAGGGAGCAAAGATTGCAAGTGAGTAGGATTTGTTAGATAAAAAGAAAAATGGAAATCGACTAGTCATTAGGTATTTAAACATAAAACTTGCATTTAAGAATACTATAAGAGTAATTTAGGCTCGGTAATTCCTTCAACGGCAAGTCGATCATCAAAGGGACATGGTTATGTTGAAGGATCCTGAGACGGATTTATCGATTTTGAATGCTTAAGCATCTAATAAATATTCAATTTTCTAAAGCTTATTATCTATTATTTGAAAGTTTTAAATCATCTCTACAAGATAGGCTAATAAGTTTCGAAATTCATCGAAAATTTTAGACCAGTTAAACACACTCAATAAAATAAATAGCTTCAATCGTTACCACGATCCTGAAAAGCCGCAGGTACAGATTTACAGCTGAATATCTTCTTTTTTCATCAACTACAAAGCAAAAGAAAAACCCCTGAAGAAAGAGGTGTTCTTTGTGATGCCGGGTAATCGCTCGCCATCTGGCATATCACTTGCGTATAGAAACTTCCCTTTTGGAGCCGCTTTTTTCGGGGCGTCACTATGCTAAAATCTTTAGGATCAACTTTTGCCCTTGGCAAAATTTTGCTACAAATTCTACATTTTATTAAACTAAAATCTTCAAATTGACTCTCCAACTTTGTCTAAAGTTCAAAAATTCTTTCAGTCACATCTCGTGATCTCCAGCTTTAACCAAAGCTTCACCAGAGTTCACCGTGCTTTTCGATTCGTCGATTTCATTCCTTGATCATTTTGAATGGATTCCAAATCAAATGTGGGCGTTTGATGCCAAATATGCAATGTAAAATCGGGATCAAAACATAAAAAGGACAAGGATAAACAAATGTAAAGAGATCAAAGCTCGAAAAGGGAAATAGATGTTTTTAATGGCAGACCACAAGAGCAAGAGTCAAAGGGTACAAAAAAGGAAAATTGTATAAAAAGAGCACTTTGAGTGTGTAAAATATCCAACACTGAAGGAAAGGTGAGAACTCTATTGCATTTTGCCCTTCTGTTTTCAGGTTGGTTCTTCTCTTAAGGTTTTTAATCAAACAAAAACAGTTTCCATTGGATAATTTGCAGACATATCGAATTTAGCAATTTCGATATCATTCTATAGCTCTCTTGCAGTGAATGTTATCAGAATATCGAAATTATCCAAATCCAATCAGTTTGTAGAAAGTTATGAGCCGCTCAATTCAGATTTCCTCAATGTTCAATATCCTTTTTCAGGCATTTCCGCAAAAATCGGTGATTTTTGGCGATTTTCGACGAATATTGCCAATGTGAGTGGCTTTATTAAATTCTTAAAAGGATGATTTTTGGTGAACATAGCTCTATTTAACCCACGAACAATGATTTCAGCCCTTTAACAGTCTTCGCTCAAACATGACACTTGGCAAGAAGTTGTGAAGAAAGCAAGCCTGGGATTATGAGCACACCGTTGATGTGAGTGTTTTTGATTGGTTGTTGGATTTTTCTCCATTTAGCCTTCTACACCAGTAAACACGAGACACTTCCCGAAGTCAATGAAAACTTTTTGATTAGTAAGTAAATTTGGAATTACTGTGTACTTGTACTTGAAAACGAAAGTCAAAGTCAAAGGTAAATATTAGTGGAATCCTTGTTGAAATGCTGTTCAATATACTTGAAAATTTTTCAGAAATGGGATGCTACCATGGCAAAAGAGGCGGCCACTCGATTGGATGCTTTTGTTCGATAGCAAGATGCCAGTCGTGTACACAAATGGAGAACCTATTGGAGAGATGCATCACGGAATTCTCATTGCTGTTGATGGAAATAAGTACACACCACTGCAGATGTGTGAGTTTTTGTTCGAATTTAGGATCGGGGAGTGCTTAAATTGCAAAAAAAGGGTTTAAATTGCCCCAACAATAGCTTTTCATTTGTAGTGGTTACAGGCTGTATTGCAATTGCTAAGCTACCATTAGCTGAATCGACGATGATCGATCTACCCAAGCGTGTCGTTCTGGCGATGGATATCTCTCAACGATTGATGATACGCAAATAATAAGTGCATAAAGCGGTCGGTAAATCTGATGATCCCTCTAAATTTAAAAGCTGAGGAGCGCGAAGAAAATCAAGTGAGTGAGATTCGCGGAAACACGCCGAGAAACATGCCGCCATGTCGGGCGAAGATTGGAACAAACTATCGGGAATTTCCTGACAAAATCTGGTGAATCAAATTTTTTATCAGATGTAAATATCAAAATCTTCCAAAAGTAAAATCTGTCAATCCAAATCGCATATGTAATAGCCACAAATAACTTCATTTTAAATACCATTAACCACTCTGGAATAAATCTGGTTCTAATTGTAAGTATCATAAACTTTGATAGCAATAGATTTTCAAGAGGGTGAATATTTCTTGAACTCATAAATCTCATGCACAACATCGTACCTTACTACTAGAAAATTTTCGAGAGCTCAAAGCTGATCTTCAAAAAAAAAAATGATACTCTCCGCTGATTCAAAAAACACAATTCTGGTGCAATTATTCCTTAAATTTTCTTGAAGTAACTTGTTGTCGCGAAAGAGTGAAGAATTAAAAGACCAGTTTCTAGTTTTGCATTCAAAGTACAGTCTATTGTTGTGTTCTTAGTGTTAAAAAACATTTTGTTGAATCTCATTTAAAAAGCACGATGATGATCTCAATTTTTTCTCGATCTCGATGATCTCAAGTTTTTTCTTAGGGCTTTTCTTAGTGTTATGGCTGTGATTTTTCATATTCAAAACAAAAAGAAAAGCATTTATTAAGACAAAAAAACACTTTCTCACACTAAAATGTTTTGCCCACTTGCATCAAAGGCTCGATTTGAGACTAGCAACCACTTCATCGACGTTTTTCCCTCCAGCCACTTCTGCTAGATGCGGAATTACTTTGTAAAAGTCTTTCTTGTAGGAATTTCTGAGATCTGGATCATTAAGGATTTTTTCTCGGTTTGGATCATTTCCTGAAATGAGCCGTTTCTCAAGCAATTGTATCTGAAGATTGGCCACTCTGTCAGCTTGCTTATCAAGGGTAATTCTAGCAAAATCTAAAAAATCCACTTTATGAAAACTTTTAAAGTTGAAATCATTCCTTGAAAGTTCTCTTGTGACAAGATTGAAATTTGCATCCATGCAACAAATCGTTTCCTTTTTTGTTTTATCATTGGGCAAATCGAGTGGGAAAATGGGCACTTTTTCTTTGCTTTTCAACGTGTAAAACAGGAAATATTTTGGGCATGTAAACTTTTCGTTTACGGTCGACAAGATTTCTCCGTGAAATAAGCTGATCATGCCTTCGAAATGCTGGTTGAGTAGAATGTCGCTAAAAAGGGCAAATATGTTTAGATATTGTTTAGCTTCAAGGCTTGAGTAGCTACACAAAGGAATTTGGCTCTCTTTAATGACCCAACTTGGCTCGTAAACAAATTCGCATCGCAAATCACAGTCAATCCGGGGTGGGTTAGACAAACGAAAAACGTAGCCTTTGATCGGTAACTCTTGGCCGTGATCAAAACTGTAGAAGTTTGTTTCCAAATTGCTGAGTGGACACATTCGTTTGATTCGCATTTTTGCAAACAAGATCATTCTCTGTTTTAATCTGTCCAATGCCGAAATGATCATGTCGACAAAAATGCACTCGTCGCCTGTGAAATTCATCTGATTCATGCCTAGGACGTCTTGTCTTGGTTCCCTGATATCGAAACGATTCTCGTTCATCCATTCTCCTTGTAATGATTGAGCATAGTTGAGATCCTTTCGCAAGAATAGATGCCTATGCTGATCGACACCGACGAGAAGCCACTCATCTTTTGAGGCATCCGAGAAAAAGCAGCGAAAGTAGGCCTTTGTATTGAAATCAACAACCAGCTTCTCAAGAAGTTCGATTGAAGTGTTAACCCAAGAAGGCATCAACCAGGCGCCATGACTGCTTTCCCGGAAATCTTTGATATTCCTCGCTACATTGTAATAGGTTTGCTCAAGCCATTGTAATTGTTTCTTCCAAATCTGGTCCACCAACTCCGCAGCACCATTGGGCTCACTCAAACGATTCTCGGCATGAAATTTTTCCATGAAGCGATTATTTTCAACAACACAACAGTGCTGCTGTTCGTAGTCAAACTTGAAAATAGAGATCTCTTGCACTTTCTCTTTTATAAGTTCTTGAACTTTTTTGGCCCATTCAATTGATTGCTCGCTTGAAGACGCGTTATCGAAGTTTTTCTTGAAAGTTTTATCATATTGACTCAGTTTTTCTAATAATGGAAAACGGTCAAAAATTGACATATTTTCTTGCTCAAGATTTTGATCAACAGTAACAGCTCTTGTCGTTTTAATGCTTCCGTCAGATTTCGTAAAAGTTACTGCGTTAGGTACTTTCCAATTACTATTGTCATCAGAGTCAACGGGACTCTCTTCTTTTGTGTCATTAAATCCGATTGGGCGGATCAGCTGCTTTTGGTCATTTCTGCTAGATGGTGGGAACTCGAAACGTCCAGAAGTACGATACTTCTAGAAAATTCACTTATTTTATGCTCATCTCAGAGAAATACCTCTCGCCAAGCTTCAAAACGATCCAAAGCGTCCTTTGCGGGTAATCGATTGACTGACTCGAAAACAAGAATACTGAAATCTGATATGGATTGGAGATCTTTCCGCACACATACCTTTTTAGAACATCTTTAATTTTCTCAGGACATTCGAGCTCTTTTATCATTTTGTCTAATGCCATTTTGTAGCTATTGACAGTATCACATTTGTCGGAGAAAACTTTCCTAGATTTCATATTGATCACTCAAATAAGGCTCAACAACCTTCTTTCGATTATTTCCCAGAGAACAAGACCCACTGCATAGAGATCGCCTTTGATTGAAAACTGCAATATTTAACAATTTCGTGCTTTTGGCTAACTCGAAATTACCTCGCATCCCTTTTCAGCTGCAAAAAGCGCTTCCGGTGCCATGAAACGTCGAGTACCGGCAAATTCGCCGAAAAATGTTTCCGAGCTTTCCATGGCCAAGCCAAAATCACCAATTTTTATCGTAAAATCTTCTGTCAACAAAGTGCTAAACGGTGGGTTTTAAAGTCTCTGAAAATGACCAATGTTTTCATACTTGCTCGTTTTGATGTCACGATGTATTCGATTCTTTTCTTGCATATGTACGAGTGCATTCAAAAGGCCTTCACCCCACGCAACGACCGTATGCATTGTATACGTTTTTGCGGCATCGAAGACCCCTGAAATATTGATTGAGTTTGAATTTGGGATGATCTAAACAGGCTGCCGATAAGGAGCTTCTGTAGCCTTTTCACAAATCTCACATTTATCCAATGATCCGCCGGCACAATATTCCATCAAAATTCCACGGATCTGTTCCCCATTTATCGATTCCTCGATAAAGCCGAAATATTGAACGACATTCGTGTGACGGAGGCTTTTCAAAGCATCACACTCTTCTTTCAACGTTTCAACCCAACCTTTAGGCAACTTCTTGAGCACCTTGATTACAGCTTCACTAAATCGCTTTTGAAGATTATTCTCTTAACTAGCAAAATACATTAAAACCAGTTTATACCCGCAAAATTCTAAAACTCACGGTTCACTGTCTATTAGGCGATAAACATCTCCATAAGCTCCATTTCCAATCGGTTTCTCATTTAGCGATTTAAGCAAACGAGTATGAAAAGACATTTCAAAAAGAATAGGTCTAAAATCGATTTGTCTTTTTCGAAAACGCGTTAGACGGACCCTTCTGGTGTTATCTCTTGAGCTTTTTCTTGCGCAATTTTTCCCACTCAAAAGAAAATTGGCGTAAATTTCATTGTTTTTTATAAACTCAACAAAAATTTATAAACAAAACAAATAATTTTTCGATTGAACATGTGAATTTTTGATGAACGAGCTCACGCGTGAGTTTACGATGATGCTAGTGTTTTCTGTGTTTTGACCATAAAGCTTTGAGTTTTTGAGGAAATTGGTCCAAATCAGCTGCTTGAAAAACTACGTTCGATTTTGGAATGGCTCTCCCATCCGGTCAATAACCAGTAATTCTGAGGGTGCTAACCGGAGTGAGGTCTACCGGCCATAAACTTCACGAATCCGCTCATCATCAATCCAAAGTTTCCAAAGAATCTGAGCACGCTAAGTTGGTTTTTATAAAAGCGAGCAAAAATTTCCAAACTCCGTCCTCCTTATGATGGCCTCTTAAACGACATCAAGATCAAAACTTGGAAACAGCTCTCATTTTGTGTAGCCAATTGATTCCGGCGTAGGCCCTTTAACTTGCTCAAAATTTTCTGAAATTTCGGCAATCGATAGTTTACATATGAGTTTCCATTAGTGGGTGTAATTAGTTTTTTTTCAAAAATGTCGTTGAAGAGGCCATCATAAGGAGGACGGAGCTTGGAAATTTTTGCTCGCTTTTATAAAAAGCAACTTAGCGATTGATGATGTTTATGGCCGGTAGATCTCACTCCGGTTAGCACCCCCAGAATTACTGGTTATTGATCGGATGGGAGAGCCATTCCAAAATCAAACTTGGCTTTTCGCGCAGCTGATTTTGACCAATTTTCTCGAAAACTCAAAGCGACTATTTGCTGGCTTGAAAGCTGTCACAGTGTCATGAAAAATCCAATAAAATTTTTTCGATCAATCAACTCAAATCATCCTGAATTCATGATTGCATTTTGTATGAGATCACAGAAGCATATCAAATTTCAAACAATCATCTCGTCGCTCTTTTGCTTCATCCAATTTTGAAGCTCAGTCAATATTGCAATCGTGTTCTCGTTTTTACATAGTGACTTTGGATTCATCATCAAACTGAAAATTTTTTGTTTATTAGCAAAGGCTAACGTTTTAAGAATACTTAGCTAAGAAAGAAAAAAAAAACGCAGAAAGGATAGTTGCTTTAACCCATTCGAAACCGCAGCGTTTTTTCTTTTTTTTCGTCTACGGACCAAGCCCTTTTTTGACAGTTTTGACTCCGAAGCAGTTTATTTATGGTTGGAAAGATGTAAGAGAGTGTCCTACACCATTTATTTTTGATGAAGAACGATTTGGATTTGACTTCAGTACTTTTCAAGATCCTATCGATTATTGTTCTTATTTTATCGACAACAATATTTTAGTAGGCGAATCTAATAACCATGGAAAAAGGAAAACAAACTGGCAGGATATCGATGCAAAATCTTTCAAGCTCTTCCTGGCTTCAAATGGGAATCGTCAAATTACCGAGGATTCGTGACTACTGGAGTAGCAGGCCTGGATTAGGAGGATTTTCCCACATGTCCCACATTATGTCAAGAGCAAAGTTGAAATCTATTCTTCGAAACCTGCGTTTTTGTGATAATGAACTGGATCCTGCAGGAGATCGGCTTTATAAGATTAGAGCTATTATGAAACATTTCAGTGCAAAACCACAGACTGCATTGATTCCGGGTAAATATGAAACATCTTTTTTGCTCACGTAATTTGTAGATCTGCTACAATTGGAATATACATGTAATACTGAAAAACAGCAAAAAAAAAAGCAATTAATTGAATGAAAATAGCTCAGTTAGCGCTGCAGCGAATAATCGCTGCAGCGGTCCGTTTCTGAGTTTTTGTTGCAGCGACTATTTGCTGCAGAAGTTTCGAATGGGTTAATCGTATCAGAATCAGCACTAATTATACATTTGTACAAGTACATAAATAAGCTTTTCCCGAATCGCATCATCTTGTCATTAACACTGGGTATCTGCTC
The DNA here is from genome assembly GCA_958450365.1 of Mesorhabditis belari. Lineage (NCBI taxonomy): Eukaryota > Metazoa > Nematoda > Chromadorea > Rhabditida > Rhabditidae > Mesorhabditis > Mesorhabditis belari. Next base: position 22,671 of record CAUEEP010000043.1, read on the forward strand.
ACTAGAGATGGGTTTCAGCTCGGATTTCGATCTAGATGAACCTACGGTTGTTCTGAGCAAAATTTTATTGGAAATTCTAAGCCATCGAGTTCGAATATATCAAACAAATTCATCAATTCAGCAAGATTTACGGATAACATATCTGAACTGAATTTCTATCACTCACTCGGTGATGTATTTGTGGTTGTGAGTATGCTCGCTATGAATGAGAATGATCGCCCCATAGTCTTTCTTGTGTCTTATTGCACTGAAGGAGATATGAATTAAATTAAAACTCTGTTAGGGAATACCGTCCAGCCGCTTGATTGAGAGCTCGATAGAGTCGGATGTAGACAAGTTCTTGACCTCCTAGCCACTAAAATCTATTTTCTTTTTTTTTGCATGCTTCAGAGAAAACCTGATAATTCCCCTCAACTTCCCTTCTTTGAGCTCGTTCGAATTGATCACTGTCATAGGCTTTTTTCGATTTAAACTAAAACTTTACTAGATAAATTTATCCAATTTACCTTCTTACTTGAGGGTCGCTAATACTTGGATACGGCCATCCCAAAATGATGACCGCTCTGGCCAGTTTATCCTTAAAATCGATGCCTTCACTCATCTAAAATGTTAACGTAAAAAAACTGCATGGATTTGGATTTCTTGCATATCTATTACAGAGTGACCGCAAAGTATAGCGACAACTTTTTGGAAAAGCAACTAGCAAATGTCTTATTTCAGAAGTGGTGAGTGTTAAATAGAGATTTGAAGCCCTAATTCTTGGCAACATTTATCAACCAAAAATTTCCCGATTCGACTTATACAACACATTTAACAAGCGTTTGAATGAGCGCTAGTCGACATTTCTCTGGCGAATCTGTCATTTGGTCTCTTTTCTCTATTAAAAATTGTTAAGAAAAGCTTTTCAATATTTTTTCAATGCAAAAATAGCGTTTAAAATCTCTTAATAACATTAAGAATCACAATTAACTGTTTTGGCTGAACTGGCATAACCAAAGTTTAAGTTGATGTCGATCTCCTTTTGGAGGAGCGGGGAAAAAGGTGAAAATTGAGTATTTTTCTGTATTTATATGCGTATCTCGTTATATCAGCTGTTCTGGTGCTATAAATTTGTTGAAAACAATTTTTTGAACCAAATTACCACAAATTTGACTGAAAAAAACGTTTCCGACTTTAATTTTTTAATGTAGAAAAGCGACCAAATGACAGATTCGCCGGAGAAATGGCGACTAGCGTTCATTCAGACGCTTGTTAAATGTGTTGTATAAGTCGAATCGGGAAGTTTTTGGTTGATAAATGTTGCAAAGAATGAGGGCTACAATCCTCTATATAACAATTGCCACTTTTCAATTAAATTAGACATTTCCGAGATACTTTTTCAAAAAGTTGTCGCTATACTTTGCGGTCACCCTGTACTCTCTTATTAATATAATCTATTATTGTTTCTCTTTATCTTTCTAACAATTTTTTTATTCTGATCTGATTCTGAACAAACAAATTTGATCTTTAGCAATTGATGGTTGCGAAAAAAACAAACCTTTCCACGACAAACAGCAAAAAGCACAGCTCCATCTCCACTTGCAGCCGTTGTATAGTTGTTCACTTGTGTCTCAAATAGTCTCGGATCCGGATCTTCCCAGATGACAACCTAAATAACAATCATTGTTTGCCAGCTTGGAAAAACTAAACCTTTTGTCCAAATGCAGCTTGATTCAATTTTTCGAATTCGAATCGAAGTTTCCGAAGCATTTCATAAGAGGACGCATAAACGAGTACCCCATTTGAGGTGGCTTTGCAGATTACACTGAAATGCTTTTAATGTCCGCAATACTTAAGACTAATTGCAAACAAACAAAACAGTAAGCACACTAACCTGACAATTTTCAGTGATTCTCGCAGGGATCTAGAAAAGCCGTTTTTTTCGATTTCCTTTTCCACTTTGCCGGCCATCAGATTCAATGGCTCGCCGTTTAACGTCTAGATTTCTTTTTTTAAAACTTTTTGGATTCTTTAAGCACACATATTTAATGATTGCTCCAAATATGCGACTCGGATCGAAAACCTCGTTGGCTCGGATGCAGATTTTTCTGAAATACCATATAAGCAAAGTGACTCGAAGCAATTAAACTTGAAATCGGTGCGAAACTCGGCATCAATTCCATCCAATGGCGATAAAGTGCCCGATGCCATCACCACAGTGTGGCAATCTTTGGTGGTTTCTTGGAAGATCTAGAGGCTTATTGATTGAAACGAATGTTCTTCGAGAAATTATATTTTTCAATTTTTCAAAATTTTCAATTCAATAGCATTTGAAACGATTCTGCGTACCCAGACTCAAACGAACCACATGAGCCGAATTGCAAAAGACGTTGAACGTGAAATGGCCGGTTTCTAGTCCGGTTTGTCGACGAAGTGCATGTAGATTTGCCATTTTCTTCGAGTTTCTCTGCACATAAATGAGATTCTTTCAACTATTGGGTTGGGGAGAATGAAATGACGCCAAACTTTAAAGACACTTTTTTCAAGGATAAAACCTTCTTTAAATAAACGTTTTATTTCGTCAAAGGGTTCACTATTGCTCTAAAAAATGACTTTTAAGAGATTGCACAAAGCTTTTTTTTCGTAAAGTTTATGGACTCGCAAACACAACTAATCAAAATGGTAACGAGTTTGACTCATCGTTTGAACAGTTTCTTTCACATAAACCTCTTTTGGTGTCTACATAAAAAAGATAGAGTACACTCAATTAAATAAGTTGCCAAATTTTCAGGAAGATTCCTCCAACCGTTTTCTCTAGAGTTTATAAATTTTGTGAAAAAAAATGGTTTTTTGTTGAGCTGAGGCGCTGTTTGAGTTCTCTTTTAAATGTCATTTTGTAGAGAATTAGTTAACCTTTCTACTGATATCAATATCATTTGACAAAGTTGACAAAGAGAAAGACAAAAACAAAAAAATATCAGTATCATTTGACAAAGTCTGCTAGGAATTTTAGAAATTTCTTTGACTTTTGGCATCATTTCATTCTCCCCAACCAATAATAAACTCCAAACTTGTGAATCGGTGAGATCCAAATCCTCATCATCATCCTCCTCTTCCTCGTCAGCTTTTCCTCGAGAGTTCAGTCTTGAGACTCGGTTGATGTAAAATCTGAATGTTTCATAAAGCTATTCATTGAAAAAAAACCTACGAGAAAGCATCCGCCTTTTTTGCATCATCCATATTCTCGCAAAATGCGAACATTTTTGTAAATATGCCACAACGGCAAGAAAAACTCGACTTCTTGACCGTGTTCAAAGATTCCGAAAAGAAAGACATTTTTCTTAGTTTGTCAATCTTTTACTTGAAAGTCGGCCAGATCAATCGAAGACAAAAGGATGCCACAGAGATTGAGTTCTTGACTGTCTTGTAGATCACAGAGAATCAATTTGTAGTCCTGAAATCGGTTGTTTGAAAAAATCTGTTAGACTTTAATACCGTCAAATTGCTGGGCTGTCTCGTTTCGCCGAATTTCTGCTTTCCTTTAGCGATCAACCACTTCAAGAAATTTGTGGCGTAGGTTTTGAGCTAAAAGTCGAATTAAGAAACAGATTGATTGTTTTCACATCATTTAGGGCACGTCTGACGTTTTTCAGATTAGCGTTAAATGGAGCTTCCAAGCCCCTCAAAGCGATGGCTAGGCGTTCATCTGAAAAACATCATCGCGTACAAAGAAGGACTATTATTTAGCTCATGCTGTACCGGCTTTGTCGATCGTTTCGAGTGTTTCCAGAATTGACAAATCGGTGATCCCGAATGAGGCCTCCTCTCTGAATTCTTCTCATTTCAGAAGTAGCCTTGGAGTTACGATAACGATATATTGACCTAATTGTTTGCATAACTTTTAGAAATCTAGCTCAAATCTTCAAGACTCACCGACAAAGATTCTCGATATTATGAGCCTCATCGATCACGAGAAGAGCTCTCCTCAATCCCATTGAACCAAAAGAGATTTTTCTGATTGTTGGATCTAAAAAAGTTATGTTTTTTTCGCTTTAAGCTTTTTCTACTCACTCATCACATAGTTGTAAGGAGCGAAAACGATTTGCGCATCATCAATCATTTGCCTCGACGCATAATAAGGACATTTGGGCCCATCCGGATCCGGAGCTAACAGTACAGTGCAATTTCTGTGAGATCTTATTTGAATAAATGTCTACCTTTTAAAGCAAATGATTACAATGCTACACAAACCTTGAGTAAAAAGGTGAGTCTTCCAAGTCGAATTGATAATTTTTCATCTTGTCGGATAAAGCTGTTTTCAGATCCTGAATGGAAAAAAATGACAAAACTCGACATTCAGACCTCGACGTTCCAGAGTTGATTCGCAACTTTTGTATCAACGAATTCCTCTCGAAAAGTTTTCTTTTGAGTTTTCAAACCAGATCCTTCATGTTGACTCGGATAATTCGGCTTCTCTTTGGCCTTTTGAAAGTTCTCCCACATTGGGCAAAACTAAAAAATGATGATGATGGTTAGAAAATCTTGGAAACTTTCTTGCAATCAGCTCCATCAACTTTAATCGATTGTTTGTGATTGACAAGAGCTCGGCATTTCGTATTGAGGCCTGTTGAAGTAGCCACTTTCGAATTTGTGCAATAATTTTTCCTTGAAGCCAAGATCGTGTGTCTGTAAAATGAGAGATCTACATTAATTAGGTAAATCAACAGATTTATTTAACAACCAGAAGTAGGTATATATGAGTTGGAACTAGGGCAGATCAAAAACTCGTGCACACTCGTGGACGTGAGCCCGCGACCTTTCGCTTGCCGAGCAACTGTGCTAACCGCTATACCACAACGCACTCGATCCCCCTTCCTCCAGAGGGAGTTAACTTCCCTCCTCTCTGAACGAGACGGTTCCACACATCTCGATTTATAGGCCTGGGGTGCAAAACTAGGCATGAAGACCTTAGCTAGCATTGCAGAGCCCATCCTTCTCCGTGGTCGCCAGTTGGAACTAGGGCAGATCAAAAACTCGTGCACCGCCGGGACTCGAACCCGCGACCTTTCGCTTATCGAGCAACTGTGCTAACCGCTATACCACAACGCACTCGATCTCCTTTACTCCAGAAGGAGTCAACTTATGTGCCAATATGCGCTCACTTCTCGATGTAAAATCCCATTTACCTGAAATCCTTGAGAAGAAAGCCAGCTCGTCTCATCTCGGAAATCGTTTGTTGGAGCTGAGAATGAGTTCTCGAGCAGAAAATCAAACGCTCAGGTCTGAAGCTCAAAGTTGTTATAAGGAATTGTTCTCCCACTTGTTCTCAACACTTGTTCCATTTCCATTCAAGGCTTCGAGTGCTCCGATGATCAAACTCATCGTCTTTCCTAAAGAATCTATTATGACCTTTGAATGTCAATATCCACCTGATCCTGTTGGACTCTCAATCAAAAGTCTTTCCCGTTTTTGAGCCGCTTCGATGATTGCCTTGATGATTGTTGATTGAGTTGAATATGGATGGAAATCATTCGGAAATCTCGCCGACAGCTGAACGAACAACAACTCAATGAGTTTCTTCAAGAACTTTAGAAAAGGAAAGGGAAGGAAAGGAATGGAAAGGTATTTTAAAAAAGCAAAAAAATAAACCACACAGAGCACTAGACTTTTAAGTTATTGCTTTAGTAAACGAAGTTAAGCAAATCTTGAATAAAAACATAGGATGTTCAATCAAAAGAAATGGCATTTGAAAGATGCTAATTGTAAGATTATAGTGCAGTTCTAAAGTTTAATGAAAGACAATCATTGAACAAACCCCATCTCCGACGGAATCGATCCGATACTCTGATGATTGGCTCGCCCGTGGCTCATCATCTTCGAGTCGAGCTCTTTTGAATGGCGAGTCAAGTTGGGTGCCGCCCGGATCGGCCTAGGAATTTCCTTCTTAAGAAGTTGTAAGAATGGAGCATGTACACTTCTACATTTTTTTAGTTTTTAATCCATAATAAGAAATGATCTTAACGAATAGGTTACCGATTTTTTCGTCGGCGTTGTTTGGCTCATTGAAATCGATCGATCTACTCGGCAAAAATTTCAAAAAAGCAAATGCGATTAGAGCGATTTATTGGCGCCTGCCTTTTTCTCGCCTAAGATAGGGAGAGAATGTGGGGGAAATGGCGGAAAAGCAGGAGAAAGGAAAGATATAGATATCGGTGACATATAGCCGAAAAAGAGAGACTAAAAGCAAGATCACTTTTGCAACATATGCACTATCAAAAATTTTACTTTAATGAAAATGTTGAAAGGAGTTTTAAAAGATGTAAAAAATCTAAATCTATTGTAATTTCTATCTAGAACGATATGTACGATATGTATTAGAGCGACCCCCTCAAATAGAACGATCCCCTCTAATAGAGCGATCCCTTTCTTTCACAAATTTTTTATTTCTCATTTTCTGGAAGGCATTATTTTTAAAGTTCTAGTCGAACCTAATGCTTAGTTTTAGTAAATTTATTGCCACGAATTATTGTTTGTTTTATTGTTATTACTTTACTAATTTTTTTTGTTGTTTTGGGTTACGAAAGTTGAAGAATGCTCGTCTGGATCAAGAAATGGCCAACCTTTTGGGAGAATTCAACACAAACGTCGATACAAACGTTGAAAAAATACGATACAAGCGATGATTTGAATCTTTTCGACTTTGATGTTCCTCTTGATCTTGCTGGCTAATGGTTACTTTTCATAATTGTTATTTATCAGGGTGTAAAGAAAATAATGCGAAATCAAGACGGATAACACGGGAAAAGGAAAGAAAAGAAGGGCATTCGATGCAAAAACGCAACTGGAGATCCTTGAATAGGCCAAATCGAACTCGACTGCTCCGAAGTTCGAGTGGCACGATCATCAATTTACGACTGGAAGAAAAAACGAATCAACTCAGCGACCTCAACGGCAAGAGAAAACGATTCGATGGCTGCAGAAGGTACTTGCTGGGGGCAGAAGTTGGACAATCAATTACCCAATGGGTTTGATCTCAACAAGACCTCCAGAATTCTTTTGGATAAAGCGAAGATAGAGTTTTTAAATGGCGTTAATTTCAAGAAAACGGATGGCTAGAAAGTCTGGATCAAGACCGAGCTACAAGCTACAACCCATATAAGGTACCAAAATGATCCTTGAACTTTTTTCTACAACTTTCAATCAGAGATCCTTGCCGAAAATCTGTTTGATTGGGTTAAACTTCGGTCCGAAGGCGTCCAAATAGGTTTCCCATCTCAAAAGTGAGACTTCGGCAACGTCTCTGGCGCGAGATCTCAGATTATTGTCCCAGACACTTTTTATGATTAAAAAAGAAGAACTACACAAGATAATAGTAGGTTACACTCAGACCTTTGTAAAAAATCTCAAAATACATATCGATCTGGTATATTCCAACCTGTTTGACCAAAAGCTGATTGATAACCTCTACCACAGCTTGGATAATCGAAACTTTCAACTAATTCAACTAATTCAACGGGGCTGTTACTGATTATTGAATTAGAAATTGTCGCTCAATTATTGTTTCTGTTGTTGTTAATAAAGCATTTTTGGTAACGCGGCTATAATTTTGTAGATTTTCGAAAGTAGTTTTTTAAAAAAAAATACCGAAAAAAATTGTGCTAATTTCTATTGAAATTTGGTATTAATGCACATTTTAGTACTCAAAAATGACATCTTTTCTCTTTTACAAATTTTGTCAAAACTTTTCAGAAATCGTGTTTCTACAAAATTCAGCGATTGATATTGACGTGGAGCAGTGTAGAGTGACCCTCCAAGGGGGTATTTAAAAATAGGGCGACCGGTCGCTCTAATACAGCATTTACGGCATGTAAATAGCTTTTGGCGTGATTTTTGGCTATGCCAATGTTTCTTGATGGAAATTTGCTTTTTCTTCCAGGCCGGCGATTCACAGAGCCTCTCTTTTCTCTGCGCTCTCTTCAGAGGCCTCTGATTTCTCTTAAATGAGCTTATCGTTAGCTCTTCTTTGATAAAGGGGGAAAGGGAAAGGAAAAATTTCTTACTTATTTTCTGGAAATGTTTCAAAAGGTCATTTTGTTTCTTTTGTTTATTACGCACCGGCGAACACTTGGTGAGCTATATACATGGTTTTCGGATTGGATGGCCTTTCGGAGGATCTAAACCGTTATCCAAAAACCCTGTCTAGTAAGCTTGACTAAAAACTCGGCATCATTTTTTAGTTGAGAGTTGTCAAGTGCTTTTCGTGATCGATGGCTCGAGCTACTACGTGGGTTAATGTTTTTTTTTAAAAGCTTGAACTAAATTTCTTGTCTTGCTATTATTTTAGTGCATTATTTTACTATTTTAGGCTCTAAATTGACACACTTTAATCAAAGATAATCGGTTAGAAAGAGTTTTTGAGCGTACCATTGTACTCATAAAAACCATACTCAAAAATCATACTCAATTCTGTAAAAACAGAGAGTCAAGTTCAGGAAACATACGTATTTAGAGCTCTTTTCAAGCCGAGCTCACAGCAGTCACCACGACGGCCACCATTCTCTATTCGACAAATGGCATCGGGTTCAGTGCGAATTATTGGCTTTACGGAGCCGGGGATACGGATCAGCCGATTCCTAACAATTTTCTCCGATCAAAAGACGATTTCGTTGATGGTGTGCGCGATTTGAGAGCGAGTAGGGGAAACGAGACGATTGTCGGGTAGAGTAGGGTAGAGTTCCTAAGTCGAAACGAGAAGAAAGTGCTCAAACTGTGACATATGACAATAGCCCGCAGTTTTCAATTCACCAATCCAATACATGACGACTAGAGAACTCAATAAGTCTTTGAAACCCAATAATCCTTTTAAGAGCCACAAATAAACTCATCGAGTGGACAACATCGGATGCTCTCATTGTGCTGTACACGGCCAGGTTGAAGGACATATGATCGAGGAAATTCACTCTCAACTTTAGTCCCCAAGCCCTCGTCACGGCGGCCGGGAAGAACTACACTTTTCAGGGAAAAACGATTGTTTTGCATATAAATGGTTTTGCTTTTGGTTTTTTTCAGCACATGTTTTGACGTCTTTAGATGGGATCGATGTGAGTTCCCTCTCCAACTACCCAAGTCCTTCAATATTCGACTATGGGATGCTGACCGGATTGATTCAAAGCACGTGCCTACTGTTGGAGGGTTCTTCGGTGAGTTCGACAACGTACCTTTCTCCTTTTCTTCTTCTTTCTTGTCCTAACTTTACAGCTGTCTGATCTTTAACAAACAATAAAAACAATAGCTACAAACTTAAAATGGAGCTCTAAAAAATTTGATAGATGAAACTACTATCGAAGTTCATACTATTTCACTTTGTGCTCAAAATTTCGAGTATTTAGTCGACGACTTCTTCACAATCAACAACAGAAGCTTTCTTTTCGACTACTCCATCCCCCACTCCTCCCGAATGCCATGCCATCTTTGTGATCGACGGTTCCTCGCTTGTGGTCGGTTACATTCGAGTCCGCAGTGAAAAATAGCCAAATTTCGGTGCAGAAAAGAACACGGTTAAAGTGTCTGCTTGGTTCGCGTACAACAACCCGGAGATTCGCTTCACAGCCAACATTTGGATGTACGGTGCGGGGAAAAGAGACGAGGCCATTCCATCAACCTTTCTCCCGGGAGCTCAAGACGTTTACAATGTCGTCGACCCGTTGGCCAGCTATGATGGGAATGAGACTTTGAGGGGGTAAGTAGAATAAGGGAAAGATCGATCACTGCTTCAATGAGTGAAAAGATTCCCCATTTCTCGAGTTCACAGCGTCTTGTATATTATTCAGCGCGCGAGTCAAAGCATTGAAGCAGACAGTAGTAGAGAGCAGTGCTAGATAATTGTATACAAGGCTGTGACTCGCTTTTGTCAGTGAAATGGGGTTTTTTTGCAAAACGCATTGTAGTGAAAAACTTTTCCGAGTGAAAAAATAAGGTAAAGTGTTTTTAACTGAATCCATTCAACGTATACAGGATAACCATTTTTGTTGTTTCCCGTCTATCTTCATTATCTATAAAGTAAAGTGTGTTCCTCTCGAGTAATGCGTTTTCGAAAATGCACCTATTTGAGGAAACTACCGTAATCAAACCGTTAGTTTAAATCCGATCAGTCCGATTTTCGTATCATTTGATGGGGAATTACAAGGCTCAGTCAATGCTACCAAAATAAGGGCTGATCGGATGCAAACTAACGGTTTGACTACATTAGTTTTCTCAAATAGGCGCATTTACGAAAACGCATTACTCGAGATGAACACACTCTACTATAGGGCGTGTTCCCGACTGAACGATTGGCCTTTGCCGGACAATGTGACGTTCGTTGTGCTATTCACTGCCGGGTTTGTGCTTATAAAATGCTTATTTCACAGTTTTCCCTTATTGTACAGTAGCCAAGCCGATGTCGATTCTGCGAAAGCAGTGTTCTTGCTGAGAGCTTCGACCATTGGAATTCCACTTATTGGTAGCTTTTTTTATACATACATCATAGTTTAAGTTATAAAAGGTTTTTGGCTAAAATTTTATCTCTTTATCTTTCATTCTATATTTCAAAGATGGTTTTAGAGTTAAAAGACTTTTTTAGAGAGTTAAAAATAGAACTCCATTGCATGTTTCCTGTTTCAAAGCAGCTCTGAAGAGCAAACAACGGTTAAACATTGAGCGCTAGAATCAACTTTCAAATTATTCTCAACTTTGAAAACAGTTGATTCTCTTTTTTAATCATCTGAATGTAAAAATAGATTAAATCTAGAAAATATATGTCGTAGCCGATTATGAATTTCAGCCGATTATGAATGAGTGGGTCGGGACACGTCCAACCATCAAGTATTTAGTATCATTCAACGCAGAATCATCAATAACTATGTTAAATTTTTTAAATTAGAAAGATTGGATAAAAAGAAAAAAAATTATGGGCCTTCAAAGTTTTCTCTTGAACAAACAGTTTTTTTGCTCTAATTTTTTTCTTTTTATCAAATCTTGCTAATTTTAAAAATTTAACATAATTATCAATGATTCTGCGTTGAATGATACTAAATACTTGATGGTTGAACGCGTCCCGACCGACTCATTCATAATCGGCTGAAATTCATAATCGGCTACGGGGATTCAGCCGATTTTGAATGAAACGTTGTAGCGCCGGCAATTTTTAACCTAAACTCACAATTTTGGTACCAATCGACGCAGAATTTGATTAGCTACAAGATGATATAATATTGTCCTCATACATTAAAGGGTTGCTCTACTAGAAAGATTTGCCAAAAAATTTCATTCATAATCGGCTACGACATATAAATAAAACAGTCTACTATTGTAAAAATTTCCAGACGGTGTCGACCTTTCTGAAATCGCCACCCAAACAGCTGATTTCCACGACTATGATTCGATTAACGATGCCATCGATTACATGTGTTTAAATGGAATGCCTAAAGCATGATCGATTTAATAAAAAGAGATCAAATTAGACAATCGATTCTAAAGCTAAAGTCATGAAATGGCTTTAAATCATTCATTTAGCTTTCTTTTCTGGACAGCTATTTCCATCGTGAGCCCTCCATTTAAAATAAAACTTCGAAAAAATGAGCTCAAAAGTATGTAACAGACAGCTCAAACAGATTTGACACAAGTTGTATTTGTGCCCTAAAGTTTTCCTGTTGTTTCTTTGCTTTCTAGTAGTTCTCAATTTAATCGAGTTTATTGATTTTATTGAGAATTTCGGAAAATGAATAACTTTTCATTTCCAAATAATCTACTTATAACGTATTTACTTTTTGAAATTCCTTGATGTTTTGGATCAAATTCGATTAAACAAAATACACATCATAAGCTTTGATTTGCTGGGTGATCATTTGTCAGATCTCTTCGAACATTTTCTTTATCTAAAAAATGTTTATAGGTCTATTTTTAGTCAGAATTTTGTCAAAAATCAGAAAAACGATATTGCCTTTTTGACATGGCTGCCTCCTTGGGCAATAAACGAGGTCAGTTCAACTCTAGCCTTGACCAGGAAATTACGGTCTTGCCACTTTACAAGCACTTATCATTCAACCAGTTAAGCAAAACAATTCAAAAAGAATCTATGAAAAATAATCGGATTATACACAGATCATATTCAAAACGAATAGTAAATTCACCTCGACGGTGATTCCAAATCGATTACTTGATGAGAGCGGGGTTTTTTCATCGCACATAAGGAACACGACTAAACGAAAATGATTCCTATTAAGTTGTCACTCAAATAACCGGACGTCTTGACTAAAAATTCATTTTACAAATGTTGAATGCACCAAATGAAGCATGATTTGCACCAATGGAAAGATTTATATTTCCGCTACAAAATCGTTGTTTGCAATTTAGAAAAGCTTTCGTTTTCAGGGTTTTTTCGGGAGCGCAAAGGCAAGTAGGCCAAATTGGCCAGAATCGATGGTTGGCAACTTTCTTGATGGAAACTGACATTAACTTTCTATGCTAAAAAAAGATTAATCTGTTACATTAAAATAAAAATATAGTAGTAGTAATAAAATAGTAAAAGTTTCCAGTATGATCCATCCAGCCGTTGTTTTAAAAATTTCAAACTATTCAGAGCGCCTCATATGATCAAAAACCTTTATTTGAGGACTTTTATTTAAACCAAAATTTAGAAAAGCGGCTAGACGGATTTGGCTGATAATTTTAATGAAAATGTGAAAAACTCAGAGCTTCGCTTTATTTCGCGCAAAAAATTTCAATTAGTACTTGTCAAAAAATGCTGTAAAGTCAGCGCTTTTCTGTTTTTGTCAATTTTGACAACTTTTCTTTGCACCTCCGAAAATGTTTAAAAACTTTTCGCTTTTCAAAATCCCTTCAAAGGCATTTTGTGGAGAAAAGATATAATTCGGTACTTGAATTCTTCTCAAAAACTATCCTTGTTAGGTGAATTGATGTATTGGAACCAAAACACATTCAACATTCAACAAATACAAATCTCAAAGCACACATAGGAGTCTATTTTTAACCAGAAAAGGCGCGTCAGTTACCAGACATGGAATTAATTTCTTCACCAGATCCAAAACAATTGTAGCTCCCTTTCATTTTGATTCAAAGCGACATGAACTTCTTGACTTTTCTTTTGATGATTGTGGCGATTTTGGTCGTCACAACGGCTACTGTGTATCATTTTATTCCGGTAAGATTAGCTGAGATTTGTACATAGAGTACCATAAAACATTCATTTTATCTATAAGCCTTTCTTTTACCCAGGTTGAATTGATATTGTCTGCTAGGTCAACAAAAGCTGAGAAATTTCTTACTAGAAAAGTTGTACCGGGTGGGAATCTACTCGGCTTAGGTATATGGACTTTCTAAACTAATCTAGATCGATAGAAATAAGTCCTGGTAAAAAATTACCTAACCAAGCTAGTAAATTTGAGCAAACGAGTCAAGGAACACTGATAATGGATAAACTTTTCATTTAGGGATGCGCAGGCGATTGGGAATGTGCGGCGGGCACCGATGGAACGCACAAATATCATTGTGTGAACGGACAGTGCCGGTGATCCGAAAAAAAAATCAATAAATTTTCTGCAGCAAAGTCCGTAACTTCATGAATTAATCAACTTCTACAAATTGAGTTCTATCCAAAACTCTTTCAAAAGTTGTCAATCTTAAAGTAAATTCAAACAAACCTTTTCCTAAGTGAAAAGGCGTTCAATTTAAAGCTTTAATTTTTACTCTGATCAATCTAAAATAAAAGCGCTTGGCTGAATGTAAAACGGGAGAAATAATATCTTTAAAAGAAATCTCGTCATTTCATGTTGAATAGCAAAAATGCGTCTCCTCACAACTTTTGTCTTATTTGCTGCTTTGTTGGGAATGGTGATTTCCCAATTTGAGGATTGTGGGCCATTCGCCCCGCCCTCTTTGCCATTGACAATCCAACTTTGGGTTCAAATATCTTGGTGTTGAGCTGTCCAATTTAAATACTTTTTCTACCAATCAACAGAGAAAGACTTGGCGCATCCAATGATGCTAAGAATATTTAAATTGGAGAGCCCAACACCATGATACTTGAGCTTAAAGTTAGTTTTCAATGAGAAAAGGGGCGAGGGGCGTATGAAATGTCCGATAACCAATTTGAGCGACAGGTTTGTGATTATTTGTTAAAGTTATTCCGATTGGAATTGAAATGTGAAGATCTTAATAGCAAATGTGTTGAAAAAGAGCTCTAAAAGGGGGCTGGCCAAAACAACGCCGACCAAAATAATGCCTCTGCGGTTAAGTTTATTTGTGTTTCTTATTTTCATTGGATGTAGTAAAAAAAATTAGCTATCTGCTGAATTTTTTGGAGTCTTTTAGAACAAATCTGGGATGAGAAAATGTCAAAAAGCGAAAAAGGGCTCAAAAAGAGGTTAACTGAGCTTTTCTCGACACGAATTCTGTTTTAAGTGATCTCAAAGTATGCAAAATGTAGTTAATTGTATTCTGCATCCAATAAGAATGAGAAACACATAGAAACATAAATGTGGAGGGACTATTTTTGCCGTTTTTGCCGTCTGTTTTGACCTGCCCTTTAAAATTCTTAGGAGTAGCGTTGCCGTGATTGCTCATGTCGCTGGAATTATCCTGGAATTGAACTGTCGCTGGAATTATCCCAGTTTTTTTCAAGGAGAATTGCTATAAAATATTTCATCCAGTTGAATAAATGTATATATTTTTGAACTAAAGCTTAAAAATAAAATAATTTTGCAATCTTTTCCCCGTTTTCGTTGTTTGGTAAGGGTTTTAATCTAGTTTATGTTTGAAAAAGTCCATTAGGGTTTTGAAATCTTTTTAACTTGGAGTTTTTGTCAGTCTTCTGGTATTTTTCAAAAGCTTTTAGATGCTTTTTGCATTTTTTCTTTGAAATGTCATTGAAATTGAATAAGTAAATTCATTAGACAAATAACAAAAAACGATACTTATGGGTACACCTCATACTTAAGCACTTGCCTAAAAAAGGGCTATCACTATGCCTGTCTTAGTTTAGTTTAACCTTTTTTATTATAATTGATCTAGAAACATCTATAAACTAGAAACGAGCATAGTTTGCCCATAAAGTCAACATATTTGTGCTAAAATTGACATATTTTTATGATGAAAAGAGATGCGGTAAGTATAAGTACACAAAAAAGATAACAACCCCAAAATATCACAACAACAAGCACAGAAAATCTTTCTAAATTACAAAATTCTTCAAAATCATTGCTTTTCTTTGTTCATCGCTGGATAACCCTTGTACATCGGAGCCATTTCGAGAATCCATTCCCTTGTTACTTCAGTGATCGTTCTGATCTCATTCTCATTCGTCATCTCATCATAAATCACCCATTCAGGCTGTCTGCTGAGTGTAGTTGTTGAATGAAGACTCACAACTTGTCGATCGTGCAAAGTACGGTACTTTCCATTGTCTTCAAGATGTGCCAATTGCAGAATATGACCGGAAAGGAGAGCTTTCTGCACATTGGATGACTCTTTTCCATCAGCTTTCTGCTCTTGAACACTTTTCAATTGTTCACGAATTTGGTCAACTCTTTTCATGTTTTTCTCATCGATTCCATTCTCCTTGCACCAATTTGGATCAGCTTTGTAGCTCTGATAGATGTTCAGCAATGTTAAATGATCTCCAGATGGGTGAATGAATTGACTCTTAATAGAATCCAGAAAATCATTTGGCCTGGAAAGCATCGAAATGATGGACAAGATCTCTTCATTACAGCCAAGATTCAAGCTTGTCACCAAAACTTTTGACATTCTTGGCTCTAAAGGGAATTTGATCATTTGTGATCCAATCTCTGTCAGCTCTCCATGTTCATCAAATGCTCCCAGAAGAGTCAACTCATCAATCGCTTTTTGCACTGACTCTTGCGATGGTTGATCAATGAAATCGGAAAAGCCTTTTACTCCAATCTTCTTCAACTGCAGCACCATACTGTTCAATGGTTTTCGGCAAATTTCCGGGCTTTTCTCCGATTTCAATCCTTTACCGACTTCAATCAATGGACAATCAAAGTACTTTTGAACCTTCCCCACCTCTCCACTTCCCGACATGATCACCAATTTCAAATCCTTACGCTTCTCTATAATCCCTTTTAGCAATGACAGCAGAATATCCGTCCCAATCGTCCTCTCCTGTACCTCATCAACAACAATTGCATTGTAGCTCTCCAAGAGCGGAGATTTCAGCATTTCTCTCAACAATAGTCCATCAGTGCAATATTTCAACCATGTTTTTGTTGATGTTTTGTCTTCAAATCGGATCGAATACCCAATATATTCACCAATTTCTGTATCCAGTTCGTCGCTTACTTGTTGAGCAAGAGATATAGCTGAAACTCGTCTCGGTTGAGTGCATCCAATTAACGGCTTTTCGGTGGCTTTTTGTTGGAAGTGTTCTAAGCACCATTGTGGGACTTGAGTTGACTTGTTGTCATCACCGACTAGAATAAGGATTTGGTGTTGATCGAGTGCCTCAAGGAATTGTTGTTTGTGAGTCAAGATTGGTAGTTTGCAAAGCTCTTCTTGAATCTCCCAGTAGCGTTTTGAGAATGGTCGGCCGGTCAACGGGTTTAGGGTCATTTTGGCGGATTGAATGGAGAAATTGATTTAGAATTGAAATAGGAAAGTTTAAATTCGGAATTTGAACTCAAATTTCGAAAATAGTAGCTTCGAAATGTAAATCTGACTTTGAAAAGGATTCGAATTCAATCACTTTCCGAAATTGGGAATGATTTCGTATGGATTAGAAGATTTCGAAAACAAACAATTCGGGTTTGAATTCAAAAATAGATTTCCGAAATTTCGAAAAGGTAGATTCGAATTAAGAAGTCAATTTTCGAAATTAAAGCAAATTTGAATTCGAAATTGAATTCCGGAGTGCGAGAATCGGCCAAAGACTGGTAGATTTTGAAATGGGAAAATAGAAATGTTCCCCCATTTTCTCGAGTATTTATGCGACTATTTACGAAACTGTTTTCCGTATCTAGGTGAATGAACGAGAGTGGGAAAGAGATTGTTTCCCTGGGGAAAAGAGTCAGTACGGTGGGTGAAAAGGAAACGTGGGAAAGACATAGCCATTGAACAGTAGAATTCAATGAAATTTTTGAATGACTTGGCTCATTTTCTTCAAAAAAAGTTTAGAAATACCCAAGATGGGTACAGTTTTTTTGTTGTAAGTCTAGTTTTGTGTTAAATGGCTATAAAATAAAGAATTCTGCTTTGATTTTTAGAAAATTTTCATTGAAAAGATTGAAATTTTAGCATCATTACACACTTATCTCAAAACTAAACTACATGTGGATGTCGATGTGGAGACGCTTTCACCATTCCTGCAAAACAACCATACTAATGTATTGAAAGTTAGTAATCAAACCATAAAATAAGAAAATACACAAAAACCATAAAAACAGATAAGCAAAAAGTGAAATGGGGCTCATAACATAATACGACGTTTGTTGCGGTAGTTCTTGGTCACTCTGTAGGCTCTCTATAACGAAATGGGGACTAAAGGGACCAAAAAATGTTTCCGTTATATAGAGTGCTATTCGTTCCTAGGAGGAAACGGATATGGACTAGAATTTAGCTTAAGTTAAAGAGAGTGGATCCTTGATATCCTGCCATCTCTAACACCCCGACAATTCAACTCAACTCCTCCAACGTATTAGTGGAAGTCCCTGTGAAATGACCGACCTGAACTGCAGTTGCATAGACCCGGAAGATATATATCTTTATTTACAGTAGTACGATAAAACTGTTAACTTACAGAATGCCAACAACGGAGCTTGTGACTCGAAGGGATTTTTCAATCAACGTCCACCTTATCGATGAAACTATGGAAATCACTAAATAAAATCTTTAAATAGCAACTTTTGATTGATTTATTGAAAGACCAAAAACTGCATCTAATATTAAATTGTCTCAAGCAATCTGGAAACAATCTGTGTTTTGTGTCCGGTCAACTAATCAACTAATCCGGTTGTTCTTATCAGCACGTAAAAACTTTAACTTTCATTTGTCATCAAAAGCAAATCCGTAACTTCCGATCTTTGATGTGTAAAAGCAAGAATGGAGTTGAAAAATCGCATTTTGGATTGGAGAACAGATTGTTTTAGCGCTGACTACAGTCTTGTTTTGAAAAAAAAGTGGATTTTGAGGAATTTTGGTGATAAGCGTCAGTATTTTAGGCCTAAAATTTGGAAAAATTTTACTTTTTTGATTCACGAATTATTTGTTTATAAAATGCACTTTCTTGGTAAGATTTTCTGATAATGCTCAACTTTGTCAAGTTTAGCATTGGTGTTATTTTTCACTCTCTTTGCTCAAACCCAAGCTGATTGTGACATTGGACAAGACTTGGGAATACTTCTGTGCTACGATAGTTTCTTTCAAGCTATGGGTCTGCCTGCAATTGAAGGTTAGCTATAATTGATCTGGTAATGGATACTGATTACACCAAAGGCAACACCAATAACTCTCATTGTTAGTGGCTTTGTTAAGTCCAAATCAGAACTAAACCCTTGACCGCGTCACTTTGCATGCCTATATCTCCAAAACTAGTGGGCCGATTTTGATGACCTTGGTGTCATTTTCTAGAGCTAGATCTACTAGATCTGACGCTAGATCGGATTCGGACGCTAGTTCGGATTCGTAACAGATAGACTTGACTACCAAGCTTTCCGTTGTTCTTGCTCTTGTTGCCTTGCAAGTCTATTTAGCTCAAAATATTATATCGGATCGACTGTTGGTATCATATCTTCAGCCAAAGCTTCACTCATCACCATAACGAACTATAAATGTTGCAGTGTTAGGTCTAGTGGACACGAGGATCTGAATTTCGATCTGCAGTGATCTTTAAAACATTGTAAAACTAGTTTTTTCTAGACGCTGACTTTTTCCCACCATTTCTACTCGCCGATGCAGCTCGGCGGGAGCTTTTGCGAAAAGGACCCGATTATTTGCCCAAAGTTTGCAGGTGGACAATAGAAAGCAAAAGTTTGATACGATAATAAGAAACTACCAATCAAATTCACTTATTTATATTCTTTTCAGTGCCGCTACTGATCTCTATGAGTGTATTGATGGAGCCGTGCAACAAGACTGTATTGAGGTGTTTTTAGTCGGTTCGGCTTTGAAAAGTTATTCAAAAGAAGCAGTAAAGTCAGAAAAATGTAGCATGTTTATGCGAAGTTTCATAGTAAATTTGTTTTGAACCTTTAGATGGAGCGGAGTATTGGATGGATATGTATGCCTCATATTATCAATGCACAAAAGGATATGCAGGTAAACTAATTGAAAATTGTAAAGTTTTCTGAATTTCAGTTTGGGAAAAAGATTTCTCTTGTATCAATGATGCTCGCGACAAAAATTTGAACGATTTGAGGGTTTGAGAAGTTTTCAAACTCAAAGAAATCAGTTCAGAAATGCTCAACGGATTTGTTCAATGGTATGCTTATTGGAGGAGATGTTTGTCCGTGAGTTGTTTTTCTAAAAGATTCAAAGTTTTCGGAAATTCAGTACTTTTAACAATTACGTTGGTTGTCGAGCACCTTACTATCAAAAGGGATGCAATGATTTCAATGCTGGAGTTTTCTTTTGCAATACGGATCGAGTGGCTGTGGTGGGTAATACGCTCAATAAAGTGAATTTGGAATTATCGCCTCTTGCATGGTTTAGGTGACTTTTGAAAATTTAAGTGACTGACTTTGAATTCGCAGTCAATCTTCAAAGTTTTATAACTTTCCTTAGAAATAACATTTGCATTTACTTTTTCTATATTTTAAGAGAAAAACTTAATTTCTGGCTTTCGAATGAGACCCAATAGAGCTAAATTGGAAAGATCAACAGAATCAGAAAGATCAGAACCCGTGTGATCAGAAAAGACGGTGTAAATTCTTTGATTTTCTCAAGACCGGTTTTTCCAGTTGAATTATTTTTAGTATCATTTAAAAGCCTGAAGTTTTTTCTCTTAAAATATATAAAAAGTCAATTTAAATGTTATTTCTAAGGAAAGTTATAAATCTTTAAAGCTTGACTGTCAATTCACTTTGAAAAGTCACCTAAACTTCGAAAAGTCATCTAAATCTAAACCTAAACAAAAGAACCGAACTGCCTATATGAATTTTTGAAAATATCCCGAAACAAAACCGAAAGTCTAATTGATAGATCCAATAAAATGAATAGCTCCAATCGATTCCCAACTCCGAAAACTTAGGGTACAAATTTACGTCTGAATATCTTTTTTTGTACTATTTACAAAACAAAAGCAAACTCCTCAAGGTAATAGATGTCCTTTATGGTGCCGCATCATCCAACTCTCCATCCAACATACCAGTCTGGCATAAAGGGTTTCCCTTTTGGAGCCATCCCTCTTTTTTGCGCGTCGCTATGTTTCATGCCCAAATTTTTGCCGTAATTGTAAGCGTTTTGTCTTTTGATTTTCTTTGGATCCTGTGGTCCAATGAAATTCTCTTTTACATTATTTGAAACCTCGAATCAATAACTATTGTCAATTCAAAATATCAGATCAATGAACACTAATTTCAGAATGCTCACAACGGAACTTGTGACACAAAGGGATTGCTCAATCAATGTCCGCCTTATCGTTAATATTTTGCATGAAGATATTGAATAAAAAGATTTTCCTTCAAAGTGCAATAGAAAGAACTCAGTTAAAAGAACATTACCAAAAATCGAGTCATTCCGTGCTTTGTGTTGCAGCGAACTGATCCGGGATGTTTTATCAGATCGTAAAAGCTTTCAAATCAGGTCAAAAATCGGAAAAATCTTTACTTTTCTTGCTTATTTGCCTTGAAAAATGCAATTTTTCGGTGAGATTTATTAAGAATTTCCGCAAACTAACTAATTATTCCAGGATTAGCGTTGTTTCTTCTCACTTTCTTCCCTCAAACACACGCCTGGTGTGACATTGGACAAGTGGACACAATAGTTTTATGCTACGATGCCTACATGCAAGCATTTGGTCTACCAAGTTTACTGAGTGAGTGAAATTTTTATGAGAAATCAATTTGATAGTTTGGTAAAGTTCCTTGACTGGTTAGTGCAAAGATCTAAATTTATCTAAGATGATATCAATGCCAATTTTTAGATGCTGCTTTCTTTCCGCCATACCTATTCGTTGATCAAGCTCGACGAGAATATTTAACTAAAGGAGGTCCAGATTATCTGGCCAAAGTTTGCAGGTTTCTTAGTTTGTTCACTTTAAAGGGGTAAACATACACTATAAACTACAAAAATGACGAACTTTCACACTACAAACGCTTCTGACTTGCTTCAAATCTGACGGATTAACTTGATCTATAGCTCAAAAAATAGAGAATCACAAGAGCTTTTGAATTAATCAAAGCACACCCAAAAATATCAATGCTAAAGAAAGTTACAGTGGTTTATAGCTTGACTTAAAACGGACCGTACTAGTGAAAGCTATCAAGCCAGGCTTCAAACCACTGTAACTTTCTTTAGCATTTAGATTTTTGGTTGTGCTTGAGTCCATTCAAAAGCTCTTGAGATTCTCTATTGAGCTATAGATCATGTCAATCCGTCCGATTTGAAGAAGGTTAGAAGCGTTTGGTGAGTCTCCGAGTTTGGGGACTTTTCTATTTTACTCTAGAACTCGACTTTCAATTGTCAGATCGACTTGAGATTGGTTTTAAAATAATCCTCATGAAATTTGGTTATAGAAAACTACAATTTATTTTGTCTACTTAAATGTAACAATATAGAGAAAACTTGAGTCAAAGTTGAACTACCTACCTGGAAGAGTCAATCAAATTAGATGGTCTATAACTCGACGTATAGAAGCTGAATCAACTTTTGTTTGATTTCATGGAAATTTTCATTAACTTTGGCTATAGAAAAGTAGAATTTGTTTTGTAGACTTACCGATAAAAACATAGAGAAAATTTGAGTCAAAGTTGAGCTACCTACCTGGAACAAGCTATGCTAGCATAGGCTACGTTACCCTTCCAAATTCCGTGGTGAGTCTCGAAGTTTGGGGACTCTTCTATTTTACTCTATAACTCGACTTCCAATTGTTAGATAGTTTGTAGTGTTCATGTCTATAAAGAGGTAGACCATAGTCAGTGTTTTCAAAGAAAATTTGTTTTTATGTGCGATTTCAAGGTATATGGGTTTGGATTAGCGGTCATCGTGGGTACTTAAAAGTTTTCACAATTGTATGATGGAATTGTTGTTGCTCTACCGATGATGGAATTGTTGTTGCTCTTTCTTATCCTCTCCGTTCTATCTTACTGTTCAAGTACTATCTTGAAACGGGTTGAAGAGAAAGGGAATGTGCGGTTAAAGAAAATGTGTTGCCAATTCTGGATGCTTGGGGACTATTTAAGCGGAAAGCGAAGGCGAATCCCTCCAAAAGTCTTACTATTAGCTCTTAATAGCCTAAGCATGCCCTATTCTAAACTCAAACTCAAAAAAGGATAATTGGTGAAAGTGTCATTCAATAAAAAAGCTTCAAATACTTTCTCAATTTTCAGATATAAGTTTTAGATTTAAAAAGCACTATTTCATGCATAAATTCCCCATACAAACTGCTCCAAATCACCAATGAATACAGTTAGATTCAATCTTTCTTTAGTGCAAATACCGATCTCTACAATTGCATGATTGGAGTTGTCCAAAAAGACTGTATGGAAATGAGTGTGATCGGTTTGAGAAATTATTTTAATAAAATCAGAATCCTTAGATGGAGCTGAGTATTGGATGGATATGTATGCCTCATATTATCAATGCACAAAAGGATATGCAAGTAAACTAATTGAAAATTGTAAAGTTTTCTGAATTTCAGTTTGGGAAAAAGATTTTGCTTGTATCAATGATGCTCGCGACAAAAATTTGAACGATTTGAGGGTTTGAGAAGTTTTCAAACTCAAAGAAATCAGTTCAGAAATGCTCAACGGATTTGTTCAATGGTATGCTTATTGGAGGAGATGTTTGTCCGTGAGTTGTTTTTCTAAAAGATTCAAAGTTTTCGGAAATTCAGTACTTTTAACAATTACGTTGGTTGTCGAGCACCTTACTATCAAAAGGGATGCAATGATTTCAATGCTGGGGTTTTCTTTTGCAATACGGATCGAGTGGCTGTGGTGGGTAGAGATTGGGTTCTTTTCGCTTACATTTTTTTTCTAAAAGATGCTTAACAAAAACCTACCATAATCCTGTATCTTTAAATGCTTCCTATTAAACTGCTTTCTTTTTGATTCTCGTTTTGTTTTGTCTAAAGATATCGTAATCTTTGTCTTTTGTAAGATTACCTCAAGGTAGAACTCCTGAGCTGATATTAGGTAATCCATCAAGACACAAGTTTTGGACCATCTTTTAGAACGCTTCTGATCAAGAAGTAAATTTGATGATTCAAGTCCTCAAATTACAGAATGCCTACAACGGAACTTGTGACACAAAAGGACTTCTTAATCAATGTCCACCTTATCGATGAAACTTTTCACGAAGCTGTGGAATAACATTATGCATCATTCATTGATTGGATAATCGTTTTTCTCTAACAATTAAAAACATTAAAATGATTAAAAAAGCTTCGAATTTTGATCTTGATTTTGATCTTCACATTTTAATTACAATCGGAATAACTTTAACAAATAATCACAAACCTGTCACTCAAATTGGTTATCGGACATTTCATACGCCCCCTTTTCTCAATGAAAATTAACTTTAAGCTAAAATATAATGGTGTTGGGCTCTCCAATTAAAATATTCTTACTATCATTAGATGCGCCAAGTCTTTCTCTGTCGATTGGTAGAAAAAGTATTTAAATTGGACAGCTCAACACCAAGATATTTGAACTCAAAGTTGGATTGCCAATGGCAAAGAGGGCGGGGCTCGTATCAAATGGCCCACAATCCTCAAATTGGGAAATCGCCATTCCCAACAAAGCAACAATTAAGACAAAAGTTGTGAGGAGACGCATTTTTGCTATTCAACATGAAATGACGAGATTTCTTTTAAAGCTAGTATTTCCCCCGTTTTACATTGAGCCTGGGTTTGTATGGAAGGGCGGAGTCTGGTCCCGGCCTGGCCCGGAATAATTGAGTTAGAAGCAGCCCTGGTTGTTATCATTTTACGGCTTTTAGGAAATGTCCATGAAACAAAGTTGTGGTTGTGTTCAGACAACCATTTGATTCGGACCAGTTCTTTTACAAACTTTTGATTGAAATAGACTTTTTTCCACATTTAAATCTAAATGCCTATTTTCATTTTCTGCTCCTGCTGTAAACTGCCATTCTCTAGAATTGACTCTTCTATTCTACGTACGTATATGTTTCGTCCGAATTCGGTCTGGACGTCAGGATCTGATCCGGAGATCCGAATCCGACCACACTTAAGATAAATGCTAACTAACCAACTTTTAATGCTAATTGACCAAAGTCACACTCAAACAATGAGTGTGACCTAAAATTATAATCTTTTAGCTGAAGTGAAAATATTTGTAAACAAAGAAAGGTTAAGTGCAAATAAGTGTGTTTGCCTTGACTCTCAGAGATCGACGCTGTCCCAACAGCAGTGTCTCTTCAACAATGTTTCCCTGTCCGGAATTGAGTTGATCAAAAAGAATTCAGCTCCACGTGGGGCCAGTTGATTCCTACTGAGTGTTTGCGATGGTGCCCATTTTGTGTCCGATCGAGTAAAAACCATCAATTACAGCTAGAATCTCTTTTTACATTTGTCGTTTCCATTGATTCAAATTATATTTCTTAGCTCCGAATTTATGAAGAAAAAGCACAAATTGAAAATTCTTTTCGTGTAGCAATGATGAAGCTGATCGGTGAAGGCGCTTTTGGGAAAACGTATCTACTTCAGGACTATGATCCGTTTGTTTTTATCCGAAAAGATTATTTATTCTTTTCAGAGACTTTACTTTTATTTGATTCTTTCAGTCAAATCGTCATGAAAGAGGTTCTGGCGTTCTCCGATCGAATCAACCAACAAGTGGAGCTGGAAACGTTACGAGAGCTCATGCATCCGAATATCGTCAAATACATGGAGTCTCCGCTGGATTTCGGCTATCAGAGCGCGAATTTGCTCATTTTTATGGAATTCTGCGAGCAAGGCTCACTTCGGAACGGTATTTAGTCGACCCTTTGCATAGCCTAGGCTGTGTCTTGCAATTTTTGGTCTAGGCCGGTCAAGACCAAATGCTTTGCTCTTAGCCTGGCCTGGCTCAGATCCCATAGCTCAATGAACAGCTCAATTCAGAACTCCTTTCTGTTATAATCATTTTCAGTGATCACTTGCCCAAACATCAACTATTCAGTGGCAACGATTGCGCAATGGGCTCTGGAAATCTTTACCGCTCTCGTCTATTTACATGAAGAGAAAAGTATTGCACATCGTGATATAAAACCCGAAAAGTTAGTTTTCAGTTTTTCAGTAACAAAAACGTTTAGCATTTTCGTTACAAAAGATTTTGTGCTAAAAGTCGGCGATTTTGGCGTAGTAAAGCGCTTTGGGATGGACGATGCAATGTGGAACACTGACATCGGCACTCGTCTTTATATGGCTCCTGAAATGAGCAATGGAAGCGAACTGGAAATTGGGGTAACAAAGTTTAGGAGCTAATGGACAACTAATTTTAGGATATTTTCAAGTTTGACGTTTTTGCAGCCGGACTGGTGCTATGGGAAGTGATCAGGAGAGAGTTTGTCGTCCCTTTGATACAAAAAAATGATTTCTAGAAACTTGCGACATATAGTCCAGAGCATCGAGTTTAAAGAGGCAAGCTGCAAGAATGTTAAGCGATTGTATGGACTTGTTTGCAAGTAAGATTGTTAAACTATAGTATTCAAGTTCTGAGTTAGAAATGTAGAGTTTAAAAAATCAAAAAGTACAGTCGAAACTCGCTATAACGAATCTGGAAATAATGTAGAAACCTCCTATTACACCAATGGATAAGTGTTCTTCACGGGGACACCCAATCGTCTAGCACACTCCCATTGACGGGGTGATAAAAAAGAGCCGTGTATGGGCCCAACGTTTAGCCAATTCCTCTTTCGAGGGTCATCATTCCAATTTCCTGTAAAACGGCGAGTACCCGGTTCAATTAGCACAATTTTTTTTTTGCTGTTTAGCTATTTTTAAAATTACAAATAAGGCTCTATTTAACAAGAAATGAGATTGGTTAGAACAAGACTCGATTGTAGATTCGAGAGCTCGAGTAACTTGCTTTTCCCACATCTGAACTTTAGTTGTTCATCCCCATCGATTGATATCAAAAAACGCTGGAGCTCGGTAGAAGCCCACGAGGAACTAATTCAACTAATTGAGGTGATACAGGGCCATTAATTAATCTGGAAAATTCTCCAGCTTCTTTCTGCTTTCCATGTATTGCCGGAGTTCAATATTGACCAAAAGGTCGTACGTGAACCGGAAGGACTTTGCAGTATAGAGGAACCCAATGACACTTACACACCACCGTCCATATCAACGTTTGGAAGAACGAAGGTGACGCTAGGTGATCCCGGAAACCATCAAAAGGAAGAAACAAGAAACAAGAAAATCGATAGTTTCATGCTCGATTGGCTTCCAAAATTTACAACAAAACGAGCTTTTAAAAGCTTCTCGATCAAAATGGCAGCTATCGATGATATAAAAGAATGTAAGTCGCTAAAGTTACTAGCAAAAGTCGAGCACACGGATGTGAATGAAGTTCGAGAGGCCCTATGCAATCGCCTATCAATGCCCCTTTTGAGGCAATGTCCGAAGAGACGAGGGAGCACTTCGTCGAGCACGTTCACGGCCTTTTCCTGAGCGTCGTAGCAGCGAACAAGGGCCGATTCTATATCCATGAGTGGGAACGATGGTATCTTCGGCGCTTCAGCGAAAATTATTTCGGCCAGAGTAGCCAAGAGATGCCGGCCGAACTAAGGCGAAGCTACAAGCTCTTCCTCCATTTGCTCGCATTCGATTTCAATCTACAAAATCATTGCATTCAGTTCGCGCTCCACGTGATGTTGCTATGCGGTCAATTGACGTTTTCCTGGCGACAACTCGTCGGCCTACTTGACCTAGCTGCCCATAACATCGGCGAGATCAGCAAGGTGTTCACGCAAAGGAGAGTTTGCTCGATTTCCTATTTCGACGACTCGAGAACGGAGTGGTGCAACGAGTACGACCTCTTTTTTCGCAAAGATCTCACCGAGTTCCGGACCGTTGACCAAAAAGCGTCGAATTTGCGCGACTACCATGGACACCATGTAATTGATATTGAGGCGATTCGACGAGCCCTTGACGAGAAACGAAAATCCGTACTCAAGTACGCATTTCAAGAGCTCCCGATCCGGGTCGACTTGGTCAAACCGTTGCAAGCTTTCCTCAATAAAGCCTATGCGCAACGGGATACAGCTCACGGATTCACTTTTACCAAAAAGAAAAAAGTTTTCAAGAGGGTGCCTCGGTGTGCCGAGAAAATAATGGAGGTCGCTAGCTGCTCGGCCGAAAATCGTTTCCCGGAGTGTATCTATTTCTGGGACTCGCTCCCAAAAGGCTATGTGTCGAGAAAGTGCTCTTGCCCATCACCTTGTCCAGTTGAAGGCTTCCCTGAGAATCGGAATTTGCCCAATGAGCTGAAGATTGAATATTCACTGTTTAAGAGAGAAAATCAGCACGAATTCCTAAGAAATGTTGCCCTCTTCGAGCGGGCTTTTCGGCTGTTACACGGCTGGGAGAAGATCCACCTCCACGGTGTCACCCATTTGTATCTGATAGAGGCATTTCTCGACGAAGTCGAAAATCTCCAGAATCCGTCTATCGAATTCACATTTCTTCATGTGAAAGAGAAAATTCGGTCAGAATCGAAAA
This sequence comes from Mesorhabditis belari, assembly GCA_958450365.1. Taxonomy (NCBI): domain Eukaryota; kingdom Metazoa; phylum Nematoda; class Chromadorea; order Rhabditida; family Rhabditidae; genus Mesorhabditis; species Mesorhabditis belari. The sequence continues at coordinate 50,545 of CAUEEP010000043.1, forward strand.
AGTTTGAGTTTTGTCATGAAGGCGGATTGGATAATAGAAAAAGGTCCGGGCTAAGAATTGGATTGAATAAACCCAACGTGAATACGTTTTGGAACCACAACTTTCGCCTCGAGTCCTTCTACGGGGATTGTCTCGTCGAAGCGATAGGTCTCGTCCACATTCGGCTCGATGAATTCTACGTCTTCTTGAGGAGAAGCGCTCGATTTGTGAGAGACGTCGAAAATGGTAAGTTGCTTCAAGGAAACCAGGGAAAATGAAAAATTTAGTCATAATTCCCTCCAAGTTTATGAAGATAGAGAAGATTTATGTGGGGGATATGCGAAACTTGATCGAGACTTTCTGGGCGGCGAGAAAACGGATCCGATCCCGGGTACTTTGATGAACTTCTTTAGATTGAAGCTTTATATTTAGGAACTTTTTGTGAAAAGCTCAACTGAAAATGAGCTTCATTGGATTGAAGTTGGGATACCAGATTGGGAAAAGGAAGAATGAGTGATCTAGATTTTGTGCATAATAATTTGTTATCATTTATTGTTATCATTTGTTATCATCAGAAAAGTTTTTGATTGGTGATTTTCAAATCGAGATAAAGTTTCTTCTAAAATATAACAGAAGATTGCCTTACGAGGTGTGCAAAATTTACTTGCAACGCTTGTAATAATGATAGAGCCAAAAGGTAGATGTAGATTTAGAAATTTAAAATATCTGCACTCATCAATTTCCCCAGAAAAACCACAGCAATTCATCACTTTACCCCCTGCTTCGAAGTCTCTCAAAATTTGAGTAGGATTTTACAGTTTAAAAGAACCATTGCTACTTGCACGTACCGATTACTAGATCTGGAAACAGACTAACAGGCTTTTTTGGACAATTTGCTACTCGGCAAGAAAGTTGTAACCAGATCGAACTCTAAGGCTTATAAATCAGGTCAAGCCCAGTCAGAAGCCAGTGTCAAGTTTGGCCTCAGATCCAGATACTTTGGTCGGTCGATTTTGTTGCAATATCGAGCAAGATCAAAAGCCAAGCCTAGGTCTGCAATAGAGTCAATCAAGACTGAAGGTTTAGCTAAAAGCCAAGTCCAGACCTGGTTTCATCTCTAGAAACTTTTTGGGTCAGGCCAAGTCAGGTTTGTAGAAGCCGGGCTTAGCTATGCCATCAACTCATTAATAGCTGACTTCTATTTGCTCAAACTGAATTTCAATCATCAAATCCATTTTCATGCGCAGTCGCTCATAAAACTGAAACCCAGCTTCTGTGTAAAAAATTTGTTGGCCAAAAATAGAGATTATAGAGCGTATTGCTTATTTATACTAGCTTTACCTCATAAGGAATCGTTTTTCTCATGCAAAAAGTGAGCTGAATTTAAACTGGAAAATAACAATTTCATAGGTTAGGAAATCATTACAAAGCTGTCATATACCAAGATTGGATGTTCTCATTGTGCTCATCATTTGTAAACTTGCTTCGAAATAATATTTATAACTTATTACAAAACATATTAAAACAATCAATGAAGTGAGCAAATATTGGGTAACATCAAAAGCGTAAGACAATGGAAAAGAGTTTAATGAGAGGTTTTTGGGGAAAATTTTTGAAAACAGAAATCTTCTCCAAAGAAATAACTTAAGTTGTACAGTAAATGAAAATCTCTGATTATAGCTCGAAGAAGAAAGCGATTTATGATTTACTCTGTATTCCGTTGTCCAAATCCACTTCGACTCCCTTGAGTCCATTAGTGAGTTTCTAAATTTCAAAAAGTTTCAACATTTCCACATCTTCTCTACTATTTACCTCAATTCCCGTGTTGTATGCTTGCTCTGAGAAAATCTCTGATTATAGCTTGAGGAAGAAAGCGATTTATATTCATAAATAAAGGTAGGCAATTAGACATAATCTTCTTAGGCTCCCTATGTGTATAGATGGTATGCCAGATGGTGTACGATTGCGTGTGTGTACACACAGAACAGTGGAAACAAATGAGCTCCACACTGGCATCGATTCACTCAGAAGCTGAGAATCGTTTTGTAAATGGTAGATAGAATGATTTTAGTGTTGAGAACTTTGATAGCACTTTGATACATAGCAACTTAGAACTTTGATTTTTAGATCACGTTAAAACAGGAATCAGCAACGTCACCGATGCTCAGCAACCGTTGATCGGAGGGAAAAGGGTAAGCACTGACGTGCTAGAAAAGGTTTTCTTCTTGGTAAAACGCTGGATTTTTGTTCTAATGAGAATATGATTGTTTCTTAAGAAACCAGCCACAAAAAAGTTTAACGTCACAAACAAAAATCATCCTTCATGCTTAACCAGCCAGCAAAATCCACTTCGCGGATTCGACCGGCTAACATGGAAATCCCCGTAATGATGAAAAATTCATTTAACAACCCGACTGGTAGTTGAATATGGGACGATCAGAAATCACCCATCCTTACATTTTAATCTCAAACTTTCTAGATCATGTGCCTAGACAGAAATGGTTTACGAGCATAATAAGTAGACATCCTTAGGAACAATCATGTTAATCATCAAAAATTTATTTCTCTAGGTCAATCTCTTTCTCTTACAGGACACGAAAGTAGGTCCGTAGGTAATACCTTCTCGAGCCTCGCCTTTTTTTCAGCTCCTTTCTCGTTCTTTAGGCCCAAAATATGACTCAAATTCAAGCTTTCACCAACTTTCCAACAACTTTAAAGCAAATTTTTAAAATGCATTCAACTAAGTGCGCATAAGAATAAGTTCGAATTTTCAAGCTCGGCACATGTCATTTTTTTCCAACGAAAAAGCCATCTTTTTAGTCTATAAATGGATTTTCAGGCTATTTTTAGGCACTAAAAAGTTTTTTTTATAGATAAACACAAATTTATTGACAACAAGTTACATAAAGAAGCTATATCCGTAACTCCAAGAAATCTTATCAAGTTTATTTTGCCTCGCTGAATTTGCTGAGCAGCTTCTAAACTTTGAGTATAATAAATGCCCATTTTGAACATTAAACCTCAATCCCAGTGCTACATGATCGCAAATCGCCCAAATATTTCTCACAAATCCCCTCAAATTCCTCGCCAATAGCTCTGAAAGTTATTTTTTTCTTTTTCAGAATTCTGTAAACTTACAAACAATCCGCCTTTTCGTACTCTGCTGGACCATAATTTAACCCCTCAATTTTGCAGGCTTTTTCAAGAGCTTTCTGAATAATCTCTGGAATTTATCACAAAAATTTCAAAAATTTACCGCTTGAAAATTGTGGATTTTTTCAATCAAATCCGCTTGAAGTTCGGGAAAACAGACATCATAAGCTTTAATTTGCGGGGTAATCAGTTCATAAGTTGCATTCATCAATTTCTTCACCTGAAATGGAATGTTCTTCTGGCTATTTGTAGATTCTTCTTTTCTACCTCTACAACTTCCAAATCGACAATTTGATGCTTTCGATGCTTTTTCATTCCACATAAAGAGCAAAGCTAAATTTTGATCTATATATTCATTTTTCACATCACATGGGTGTAGTTTTTGAAATTCTCTAATATCCCTGAAAGCGTTAACTGGAATATGCACCCAATTATCCAAGAATTATAAACTTCTATTTCCAAAAATTTTTTCTTAACGAACCATTACTTTTCCACAATCGTTACATTGAAACATCTCAAACACCGGCGCCTGAATAGATTTTCCCAACGTTAAATCTAGAGGAAAACCTCTTTCCCGCAATCACCACATGTTCTTTTCATTTCAGATTGTTTTTTGTCCGACAGTTCTCGCAAAAAGACTGAATGATTTTCCCAATTCAAGGATGATAGAAAAGAAACCAACTTTTCAATGGATTCTCCCATGATTCTTGAACATAAGTCCAGTTTTGTGTGCATTGTGGACATTCGAGAGCATATTCGAAGATGGTATCGGTTTCTGGTTCTGACATTTTAGCAAAACACCCATTACATATCCCGTGGCCACAGTAGAGGATGAATGGTTCTCTTTGTGAGTTTTCCATTGAGTCTAATGTCTCATCATTTTCTAAGTGTACAATGAAATCACCCACATTCTTCATTACAAATCGGACACTCAGGAATCGTGATTGATTGAGTTGTTTGAACGTATCCCATCAAATTTTGATCCAACGTAAAGCACCCACTTGAGAGCAATTCTAAAGCAATCTGATTGTGTTGTTTTTCAAAGAGAATTTTCTTTGATTACTTGGAAGTTTACACACCCATCAAGCAATATAAAGGATAGGCCGTGTACCCGAAACAATTGTATTCTTCGCATCGATGTGCTCGAATCGCTGGGGCTATTGCTCCTTGTTTTTCATAACATTTCATGCACATTGCTTGAATATCATAACAACAAATTTGTGTCGGTGTATTTACTTCATTTGCCGTTTTTGAGTCTAAAATACAATTCTGTACATTTTTGTTACAATAAGTTAAGGAGAAAAATAATGCGCGTTTTTGAATTAAAAGTAAAACTTACACGGGGTCGAACAGAGTGAACAATTGAACGATTTGAAGATCGACATTTTAAGAGTGACAAATAATAGTCACAGAAAAAGTTTAAGTGATAAGTGAAAAGAGAAAGTGATAATCAATGCGACTGATTTCAGACACTACAACTAATCATTTTCAGCTAAACTCAACAAGAAAGTTTTGAATCTTAAAAAAACCCTTTTCCTTTGCTAATTGATAAAACTCACACGGAGATTTGCAGAGAGAACAGTTCAATGAGTGGAAAATCTTCAGTGCCGAGCTCATCTTTCTAAAAATCGGCAAATAAAGAGAAGAAATCGACTCGAAAAGGGAAAATGAGAGAAAATAGAGTCAAATTGGGTGATGGAAAAGGATGGGAAAGACGTGGTGGGAAAGAATTACAAAAGAAAATTCAAAAATTTGGGAAAAAGTTGATGCTTTGCAAGAGTTATTATTTAAATTGCCAAAAAGATAATTTTTTTCTCCAATATTTATTTTAAGAGTTACATGAATTAAAGGATAAATATTCTCAATCGAACCCCATTCATTCGTTCCATTAAAACCGATTTGCCTCAGAATTTCTGTCTGCTCTTGTCTGCTCTGTTTAATATTTATTAACATATTTTTATTCTCGTTGTTCCTTCTCGGCAAAAACATTCCTCGCAAATAAACGCAGACGCAGGAATGGTAGTTTTTGGTACAAACAGGCGACAAAACAGCAAAGAAATCTTGCTGAAGCTGATCAAAATTAATCTCAAATTTAAGAGCGGTCTAATATTCGAGGTACCCTGTTTTCTATGCTGCGCCAAAGTGGCCGTACTCAAATACGGGAAAAGAATAGGGAATTTAACCAAATAGAGTAGAAAGATTATAAAACACAAGGTAAAACAAGGTAAACAGGTAAAAGAGCGCACAACTACCCGCACTCAGTTCAGATTCTCCAGCTTCGCGAAGAGCCAATCAATCGACCTAATTCTTTTTCATTATCAAATTGTATGTTTCTACTGCAATCAGTTTTTTTCTGGATTTTTTCAGAAAAATTTCTAAAATTCTGCTAGAGCGCTGCAAAGTTGCGATACGCGTTTCCTGCGAAATCGCGACTCTCTGGCTTTTGTAACTAGTTTCAATGCCTCAAAATCAAAGAAAATCAGCTTCATTTACTCCTTTTCACTTATTATTTCCAGAAAATAAATATAAGAAAAAAAAAGAAAATAAAATAATAAATTTCGATTCGGGATCAAAGTTCAAAATGTGAATTTGAACCGAGAGCGGAGAATTGTACATCCCCACCCTGTACATACCCACGCCGCCAATTGACCTACCCACTTTAGATTTATAATATTATTTTGCAAAGCGATTTGCAAAGCGTTTTTACAATCAATTTTTACCTGGCTTTATCTTATTTTCTCTCGTTTTCAAAGTATTCAACTTTTTGGGCCCAGAATTTCTCTCCGAGCCTTCCGAAATGGAGGAACAAATTCCGGTTTTGCTAGGGTCATCGATTCAAAAATTGTCAAGGAAACGTTCGTCATTTGATCTTCAACTGTGTTGAATGCAGTGTAATGTTTAGTCTTTTACTTTACCTAAACTGTATACCTAAGGTTTAAAAACCATCAAAAAATTAAGTCCATCAAAATTATCAAAATTTTAAGGGTTTGTAGAGCGAAATAAGATTGTTCTATGGCAAATATAATGTACCAGTGCCAACAGCTCGAATGTCAGCCGCAGCGCCAACGGCCCCACCAGTCGATGTACCACCTAACGTGCCAGTGCCAATAACAATGCCACAGACTGCAAAAACAATGTTAATGTCCCTTCCATTATTGGGCCAATCCGGGCAACCCACATCGTTTCCCGGATAAACTGTAGAGAGACGGGATCAACGGAAACCCCGACCTCTTTTCTGTGCTCGAAAACATTCCTTCAACTCATGCTTTCTTATATTTCCCAGCAATTTCTATTCTGCTATCAATAAAAAAATCTTTTTTTCTTTTAAAAAGCTATCAAGAAGGTTCCAGATACTATTTTTTTCTCAAAAAAATGTATCTCTTTAGAAGTCAGTGTACCGAGATGCGATGTCCAAGATTGGACGTTCTTATTGTGCTCATCATTTGTAAAATTGCTTCGAAATAATATTTATAACTTTAGATTACAAAACACATTAAAACAATCAATGAAGTGATATATTGGTTAAATATTGGTTAACATCAAAAGCGTAAGACAATGGAAAAGAGTTTAATGAGAGGTTCTTGGGGAAAATTTTTGAAAACAGAGAGCCTCGCCAAAGAAATAACTTAAATTGTACAGTAAATAAAAATCTTTGATTATAGCTCGAAGAAGAAAGCTATTTATGATTTGCTCTGTATTCCGTTGTCCAAATCCACTTCGACTCCCTTGAGTCCATTAGTGAGTTTCTAAATTTCAAAAAGTTTTGACATTCCCACATTTGCTCTACTATTTACCTCAATTCCCGTGTTGTATGCTTTCAAATCGGCCAAAAATTTCTTGGAAATTTCCTCGAATTGATCACTGATTGATCTGAAATGGCAAAATTTACAAATGTAGTAATTTTTAGAGAAATCTTTACCATGATAATCAATTGTAACTCACAAGCACTTTCCCTGTTTCTCCTTTGCCAATTCATAGTTTTTGAGTTGATCTAGCTGAGTGAGTTGATTGAGAAATTCCTGAATGAAAATTTCCATAGATCTGTTAGAGATTCAAAAGGTTTTTGAAAGTTTTACCTCTTGAAAGCTATTGATGTTGTTGATCAAGTCCGATCGGAGCTCTGGGAAACTGACATCATGGGCTTTGATTTGTGGGATTATCGTTTCACGAGTTTCTTCTGCCATTTTCTTGATCTGCAAATTGTAGATTAGTATGTTTGATACTCAAAATTTGAGTGCCAGATCTATTACCGATTCTGGTACATCGAAGATCTTTTATCCTACGGTTTTCATCTAAAAATTAACTAACATACTCATAAATAAAGGTAGGCAATTAGACATAATCTTCTAGGGCTCCCTATGTGTAAAGATGGTATGCCAGATGATGTGCGATTGTGTGTGTGTGTACAGAGAGAACAGTGGAAAACACCAAAAAGGAACCGAATTCGAGCGAAAAACGGAGGGCTCGCTTTGTATCTTTGTATCAAGCCTTTCATCCACTACACCATCAAGTCACCCGTGCGTGTGAAAACCCTTATAAAGGCATCCTTATTCGGCTCCAAATTTTTGCCTTTTCATGCTACAACTTAAAACACGTTGAACTTTTCATGGAAAGTCATTTTGCAAAAACGGAAAGCAGATTCGGAATGCGCGTGAAATTCTGCGTCGAATGGTTTACGGCTTATCTCATTTGACCAGATCCTATTGTTACCTTTCCCTTGTGAGACTAGAGCGGTGTTAGATACGAGAGGATCAGTACCGATTTCTTAGATAAGCATTGATCTCGTATTTAAACCGGTATTATACCTGAATTTATTGGATAAACATATAATCTATAGATCTGGCACTATTATAACAACCTGTCTGTCCGAGAGATTGGGTCTACTCGCAGTCCAATTTGGACATTCTATAGTTACTTTTTTTTCCTATCGAATAATACTAAAAGTTTTAAAATTGATTTAGGAAAAGCTAAGAAAAATGCATTTTCCTAACGACAAAAAGGCCAGAGTGGACGGGGCCAATCCGATCGGATCTTTTGGGTCGCATGTCTACTGCCTGGTACCTGATTCATTGCACGGGGAGCAGATTCAAACGGTTTGACCATAAATCTTACAAGTGTTATAATAGTTACAGTAAACAAGCTGGCTACTTTAAAAAAATACTAATTGACTTAATACAATGTCAAATATACATTGAGCTAATATCAGAAATCGTTCCAAACCTCCTCCTTTTCGAGCTCTATCACTTGATGTTGACGGTGTTGTTTGCAGACGCAAAGTGAGCATAACTGAATTCATTTTGTTCTCATGAAATCAGATTGATTTACCATTTTTTTCTCGCAATCACTGCATTGATACATGTCGAGGAGAGAACTCTAAAATCTATAGTTTTCGTTATTTTTAAAGCATCAACCTTATTTCCGCAATCACAGCAAGCTCTCTTCATGTCGATTTCCAATAGCTCTCGTTCTTTGAATTCTTGAAGGAAAGCTGGAAAAGTTTACAGATCTCATTTTTGTTTTGGCATAAATCTCTGTGTTTCTCGTGAGTAACGCATTTTCTAAAATGTCGGTACATTGAAGCCTTCCTTCCCGGTAAAAATCTCAAGGAAAGGTTACAGTACCTTCCAAAAGTTTTAGAAACCGCATTACTCGTACTCTAGTTTCTACCGCAACAACTTTCAACAAAAACCTTTCAAAAGTGATTCCCTTGGCCCATAAACGTAGTCGTAGCTTGAACACTTTTCGCATTGTGGACAGGTGATGGAACCTGAAGTTTCCCTTAGCCTCTGATGCGAGCAGGCATAGCACACATCGTGGCCACAACTAAGAGTGAATGGCTCCGATTGAATGGCTTCGAGTGAATCTGGAATTGAGGCTATCTCTGTCAGATCTCAAGATTGACTTGTGTCGATAGTACATCAGTGTAGTAATAAGACTTCAGTTGGAGAACTTCAAAGCTTTTATTTGATATTCTGCTTTGATTTCATTTTCTTGTACTGTAGTGGAAGAGTTCTTTGAAAAGGACATACTCACATTTTTGATGACAAGCCGGGCATTCAGGAACTTTAATTGGATTTCCCGTTCTCACGTATCCCTTTTTGCTTTTGTCCAACGTAACGCATCCACTTGAAAGCAACTCTAAAGATAGTTTTACTTCAAGTTTTCATAGAACTACTCACCGATCACATTGTATGACCAAGTGAAACAGACTTTGGCTTCACATTGATGCACTCGCTTCGTTTCCTTGAGTTCACTTTGTCTTTTGAAACATTTCTCGCACATCGCTTGCATCTCAAGGCAACCAGTCTGTAGTGGAAGACGTTTCGGCTTGTCTCCGTCAATCAGTCTTGAATCTGAAAGTTTTTCTTTATTTTAAAAGCTTCAGTGAATGCAGAATAGGCTTGCATGGCTTGATGAGAGTGTCTTTTCTAAAAACTACCGTAACCAAGCTATTTTGTGAAAACAGTAGATTACAGATTACAGTAAACCTTATCTTTAAACTGCTCATTTTTAAACTTTTTGACTCACATGGCTTGTCACAAAGAGGACAGTTGAGGCACTTGAAAATGCGAGGATTGCGGCTTGAAGCGACTGATTTTGGTGATAAACGATTCAATTGTCTAGAAAGAGTCGATTTCCGCAAAAAAGTTGAAATATTACCGTCATTTCTCTAATAGAAGCGCATGCTTTTCTATCAGGTTGGAAAGAAAGTTCTCGGAAAAAGCTGGCACGGTGATTTCTCAAAAACCAAACCATCAATTCTTACCATTCTTCTTTTTTGATAAACTTAACTATATTTTTAAAAATTTTTGACAAAAAAAAGCAGGCTTCAGGTAAAAAAATAAGAGATTTCTTTAGCTGAAGTGACTTCGGGACTCTTTGAGTGACCGGCCTTTCGACAAGTTTTTAATGGGTTAATGAATAGGCAATGGGTTCCATTCAAAATCTAAAACGAAGTACTTGAAATAGGGAAAATTTGTGATTAAGGCAAATTTTATCTAATGCTTTAACTTTTCAGAGTGACCTATTTTAGCAAACACTGAAGATGCCAAGAGCATCTGGCATCTTCAGTGTTTGCTGTTTGCTGTTTAAAAGTAAAATAATTTTTTTACCCGGACCCCATAGCGAATCTTCCAAGAAAATCCTTGTGGTCCCCACATAAATATTTTTTTGACAAAAATATTTTCATTTTTTTAAAAATCACGTTTCCAATTTTACTGCCAATGCTAAACTACTTACATCTGGCCCAAACATACTATTCTACTCAAAAAGAAGTTCTAAAATCCCAATTTTGAGGGATCGGGGCTCTTCTATTAGAGAAAATACGGTAGGTATTAAATCTATTACCGAACTCAGCAAGGAAAAAAAAGTTACCGGCTGAAAAACTTGACAACTAGATGGAGGGCCATTTTCGAGAGTGATTCGACAGAATGCAAATCTGAAAATGCAACAGGTTAAAAACAGAACAAAATTGAAGAATCTTTAAAAACTAGCAAAGTACAAAGGAGAAAGATTGAGTCATTGAGATGATTGAGATGGAGCAGAAGGGCAGATGTCTGCTTGACTCATTGAAATCTAATTGAATAACTGACAGATATAAAAATTGCCATACAATTTGACTTTTTACAAAACAATTACTACCAAATTAATACAAAATCAGAAAAAAATTGTCTTAGAACCTGTACGTTGTGTTTGATTACGATAAAATGAGCGATTGAATCAATTGTGGAATTCTAAAGTAGCTTCAGCTTGACCTAGTCTTATGAAGTTCATTCTGACTCATTGAATTTGCTGAGCAGCTTCTAAACTTTGAGAATAATAAATGCGCTATTTTAACATTAAACCTCAATCCCAGTGTTACATGATCGCAATTCGCCCAAATATTTCTCACAAATCCCCTCAAATTCCTCGCTAATAACTCTGAAATTTGTTGTTTCTTTTTCAAAATTCTTTAAACTTACAAACAATCCCGTAGTTCGTACTTTGCTGGATAATACTGTAATTATCCTTGAAGAAAAACTTCTCTTGAAAACAGTTTGCCGAACTTTGTTCTCCAGAACCAGAACCACTTTTTAGAAAATCCCCTTTACAAAACCAATGGCAACCAAGCTCAAAAAAACTTAGTAGTTCGTACTTAAAGTCTGTATTTTGTGTTTGTTTACGATAAAATGAGTAATTGAATCAATTGTGGAATTCTAAAGTAGCTTCAGCTTGACCTAGCCTACTTAAGCAGCTATTACTCTACTAAGTTTCTTTTTATTAGGTTGGCGGGAAAATAATGAGAATTTTTTTGACCCGAATTTTTATTTTAAAAAAAAACAATAAATAAAGAGGATTAATAAAAAGGTATTCTCCATTATTATTTAGGACATTATGTCATCTTTCGCTCAATTCCATAATTCTATCTTCAAAGAACTGCGGACTTTTTGACGAAAAATAGTTGGTGACCGCATTTTCGACTTCCCGGAAATCCTTGAACAGCTGATCGGGGATGAACTGCTTTAGAGACCTGAATAAGTGATAGTCTGATGGGGTCAAGTCAGGGCTGTATGGGGCGTGAGGTAGAAATTTCCAGCCCATCTCTTCGATTTGTTGGAGGGTCATCTTTGCCGTGTGCGGTTTTGCATTATCACGCAAAAATCGAATTTTTGAAGTGTCATGTCGAGATTTCGGTAAAGCTTGATTCACAAGCTCTAACTGCTCACTGTAAAGTTCAGATGTGACAGTTTTACCCGGTTTGAGCAGTTCAAAATAAATCCACGATAGTTCCACCATACGCACAACATCAACTTCTTTCCATGCAGACCAGGTTTTGACATGACAACCGGGTCTTGCTTTGGTGATGGCCATTGGTGCTTGCGCTCAACGTTACCATATAATATCCACGTTTCATCAGAAGTAACAATCGATTTCCAAAAATCATCTGCTTTTGATTTTTGAAACAAAATTGAACAAGTGTTCATACGGGAAATTTTGTGATTGAAGGTCAGTTCATGTGGGACCCATTTTCCGCATCTGTTGCGCTTTCCAATCAAATGTGAATGCTCTTCAATGGTGCTATAATGAACATTGAACATTTCCGAGAACTCCCGAGTGATGCAAGTGGGATCTTCTTCGATAATTTGCAAAAGTTGAGACTCATCCAACTTTCGAGGACGTCCTTCGTGATGCTCATCTTCTAGGCTCTCGTTTCCATTTCGAAATCGCTCAAACCATCGACAACATTGGCTTTCGCTAATACTACCTTCGCCATAGGCCTTTGAAATAGAATTATCGCATTATTTTTCCGCCAACCTAATATATTGCTCTAGCTGAATATCCCTTTAATTAGAGAGTGCACTCGCAACCATTCAAAGTATCCCACTTTGCTAGAATGACAAATTTATTTATTTAAACACTGCAAAAGCTATCAAAATTTTCCCCGTGGCTTTTTCAGGTCAACAACTGATAAAAGACTTCACTTTTCCTTTCAACTAAACAATAAGATGAAGCTATTCTTTAGATCCTATTACATTTTCATTCTATCAGGTAATGATCATTGAAGATCTATTGTAATCTTTTACAAGTCCATCCTTTGGTTTATGTCCACAAAATGCTGTCACCGGATTCAATAACAAGATTTGCTATTTTGCAGTAGACGTCAACAAGTCTTTCACCGAAGCAAACGCGTTTTGTTCGACCAAGTAATTTGTCTATCTAAAATTAACAACCTGATATGTTTAGTTTTTATGGAAATCTTGCCACAATTACTAAATCATCTGATGATTAAAATGTGCTTATCTTAGCGAAAACATTACTTAAAGTCAAGATATTCACGGGATTTCTTTTGAGATGAGTTTTAGATTGACAGCAGTGCTTGGCGGAACATTCGATGGGAAAGAGACTGTTTGGCTATATGAATCTCGTGACGAGTATCAAAATTTCGAATCAAGTAATGAAAATGCGTGATTTGTCTCCAACAACGAAAGAATGTCTTTCAGACACTTTACCTGGCAACGTTATTCTCAATTTGAAAAGCGGGAAATGGTCAACTCCTGCTTGGAATGCTCAATTGCCTTTTATATGTCAAATGGAAGATGTTTATTGTACATTTTTGAATTAATAAATTTTAAAAAATCAGAGTACAACGAGTACACAAAATCCAACCGAGGCTTGTCCACTCTATGTCCGACCGATTGGGTCTACTCGCAATCATTCAAAGCTTGTTAGAAGGTAAAGGTTAAAATATTTGACCATTAATGGACTATCAATACTCAATACTTTAAGATTGATATATTTCAACTAGTGGATTCAATGAACTGTTAATCTTTTTGACAATTCACGATGTAAATTTTGGGTTTTTCCTTAGTGAAACGCTGGATTTTTGTTCTAATAAGTATATGATTGTTTCTTAAGAAACCAGCTACAAAAAAGTTTAAAGTCACAAACAAAAATCGACTTTAGACTGGTCCAAATGCTGGGGATTAGGTGTGGCTAGATGGAACGCCGATGAACTACACGAATTGGTCAAGAAACCCTCCCCAGCCAGATAATGCAAATAATAACGAGTATTGTATGCAGGTAGACCCTTTATTTCATAAAGAATACCTGCATACACTCACAATACGTTTCAGATTTGGTCCGACTTGTAAGCGAGAACCGTACCATCGAGTGGATATTGGGAGAAATGGATTGACTTTCAATATGCACTGCAATATCGTTTAGCTTTGTGTAAGCAACCGGCAAAGTATTAAAAGAATTGGATTTTTAAATTTCAAATTCGGAATTTCGTTTTGTTTTCGATAAAGGCTTTTGTTAAGTTCATGTTTAACCAGCCAGCAAAATCCACTTCGCGGATTTGACCGGCTAACATGAAAATTCCCGTAATGATGAAGAATTCATTTAACAATCTGACTGATAGTTGAATACAAGACGATAGTTGAATACAATCACCCATCCTTACATTTTAACCTTAAACTCTCGAGATAATGTGCCTAGACAGAAATGGTTTATGAACATAATAAGTAGACATCCTGGGGAACAATCATGTTAATCATGAAAATTTGTTTCTCTAGGTCAATCTCTTTCTCTTACAGGACACGAAAGTAGGTCCGTAGGTAATACCTTCTCGAGCCGCTCCTTTCTCGTTCTTTACGCACAAAATATGGCTCAAGTCCAAGCTTTCACTGTGAGAACCTTTAATTATCTAGCAAATTTTACAAATGTATTCAACCAAGTGAACATAGGAATAAGTTTGAATTTTCAAGTCAAGTCGGAACATAAGTCATTTTTTCAAACGAAAAAGCCATCTTTTTAGTCAATAAATGAATTCTCACGCTATTTTTAGGCACTAAAAAGGTTTTTGTTATAAATAAACACAAATTTGTTAACAACACGTTACATAAAGAAGCTATATCCGTAACTCAAAGTAATTTTATGAAGTTTCTTTTGCCTCCTCGAATTTGCTGAGCAGCTTCTAAACTTTGAGTATAATAAATGCCCTATTTTAACATTAAACCTCAATCCCAGTGTTACATGATCGCAAATCGCCCAAATATTTCTCACAAATCCCCTCAAATTCCTCGCCAATAGCTCTGAAAGTTATTTTTTTCTTTTTCAGAATTCTTTAAACTTACAAACAATCCCGTAGCTCGTACTTTGCTGGATCATAATTTAACCCCTCAATTTTGCCGATTTTTTCAAGAGCTTTCTGAAGAATCTCTGGAATTTCTCACAAAAATTTGGAAAATTTACCGCTTGAAAATTGTGGATTTTTTTAATCAAATCCGCTTGAAGTTCGGGAAAAAAGACATCATAAGCTTTAATTTGCGGGGTAATCACTTCATAAGTTGCATTCATCAATTTCTTCACCTGAAAATGGAATGTTCTTCTGGCTATTTGTAGATTCGTTCTTTTCTTTCTACCTCTCCAACTTCCAAATCGACAATTTTATGCGAGTGATGCTTTCTCATTCCACATAAAGCACAGAACTAAACCTTGATTTATACTTTCATTTTTCACATCACATAAGTGTAACTTTTGAAATTCTCTAGCATCCCTGAATGCGCTAACTAAAATATGCACACAATGATCCCAAAATAAAGTTCTATTTTCAAAAATCTTTTCTCAACGAACCATTACTTTTCCACAATCGTTACATTGAAACATTTCAAACAAAGGCGCCTAAATAGATTTTGACAATGTTAAATCTGGAGGAAAACCTCTTTCTCGCAATCGCCACAGGTACTTTTCGATTCAGTTTGTTTCTCAGGCAGTTCTCGCGAAAAGACTGAATGATTTTAACGGTTGAAGGATGACAGAAAAGCAACCAACACTCAGGAATTGTGATTGATTGAGTTGTTTGAACGTATCCTATCAAATTTTGATCCAACGTAAGGCATCCACTTGAGAGCATTGCTAAAGCAATCTGAGTGTGTCGCTTTCTCAAAGAGATACCACAGGGTGCGCCAAAATTACAGTTTCACCATTGCAGCAGATTGCATGCCAAACACCGAAATCATTGCAAAAAATCTAAGTGTTAGATAGAGAATTGAAGCCTGAATTTGCCTACATTTCTGTAACAAAAGATTTTTGATTGGAGTTGTGTAGCCCATTTATCAGACTCTCAAAGAGCCCAATCCGACCAGTCTCGGGCACGCTTCCATTTTTAGCTCTTTTCTAACTAAAAAACTTATACGTAAGAGGTATTTTTCTTTAGTAAAAGCACATTTTTCTTCATTTAGAAATTATTTCCAACAGATTAACAGCTTTAGGACAGAACGTACGGAGAAGTGAACAAGCATAAATGATTTTACCTTGCCGGATTTCCTGTAGTTTCGGGATTTGCTTGGTCAATTCGGGGAGTTCGCGAAGAAATTCTAAAAGAAAACTTTCTACATGAACTTTCCTTGAGAAATTGATCGTGAGTAATTTTCGTATTTAACTTTTCACACTGAATTATGTATGAATTTTCTCCTTTACCTCTTAGCCAATTATCTTTCGTTTCAATTGAATTTGGATAACACGAAGAATAGTTACAAATTGAACATTTCATCAAACACTGTATTGTTTACACTAGAAAAATTTGGAAGACGATTGAACCTGGAATTCTTGATAAATTAATTGCATCGATGCCTACTCATATTAAATCAGTACTTTTGGCAAAAGGAGGAGCGACTAAATATTGATTAAAGCTTAATTTCGTCTTGTGTTAAAAGACTTTTGCACCACGATTTTCAGGGGTGTTTTAACAATTATATTTTTTGCTCAATGAATAAGTGTTGTATAGCGACAACGTTTGTGTAAATAAATTGTACATATATTTGTGTAACTAAAACTATTAATAGCTTAAAGATAGCCATGAACTTTATCAAAGAAAATTGATAAAACTTTTTAGAAAATTGAATGTGAAAAGACTTTTGCACATGACTGTAGGTTGTTGACGCCGAATCTTTGGATGAAAGCGACGCACCGGTGATCATTCGAGCTCCTGATCGACCACTTCCTCCATCGATCACTCGACGAGAAGCTGTACTGATATTCTTTTCAATTCGGTTTGTTTCTCCGACAGTTCTCGCAAAAAGACTGAATGATTTTAACGATTCAAGGATGATAGAAATGCAACCAACTTTTCAATAGAATCTTCCATGATTCTTGAGCATACCAACCGTTTCGTTTGCATTGTGGACATTCGAGATCATATTTCAAGCTGGTATGGGTTATTGTTTTTATTGGTAGCTGGTTGATTATTGGTAGCAACGTATGGGTGATTGGTTTCGACATTTTTGCTAAACACCCATTACATATCCCGTGGCCACAGTAGAGGATGAATGGTTCTCTTTGAGAGTTTTCGATTGAGTCTAACGTTTCATGATTCTCTAAGTGTACAATGAAATCACCCACATTCTTCATTGCAAATCACTCAGGAATTGTGATTGATTGAGTTGTTTGAACGCATCCCATCAAGTTTTGATTCAACGTAAAGCACCCACTTGAGAGTAATTCTGAAGCAATCTGAGTGTGTTCCTTTCTCAAAGAGATACTACAGGGTGCGCCAAAATTACGGCTTCACCATTTCAGCAGATTGCATACCAAACACCGAATTTATTGCAAAAACTCTAAGTGTTAGATAGAGAATTGAAACCTGAATTCTTGCCTACATTTCTGTAACAAAAGTTTTGTGATTGGAGTTTTGTAGGTCATTTTTCAGCCTCTCAAAGGGCCCAATCCGACCAGTCTCCGGCACGCTTCCATTTTTTGCTCTTTTCTAACTAAAAAACTGATATGTGAGAAGAATTTTTCTTTATTAAAAGTACATTTTTATTCATTTAAAAATTATTTCCAACAGATTAACAGCTTTAGGACAGAACGTACGGAGAAGTTAACAAGCATAAATGATTTTACCTTGCCGGATTTCCTGTAGTTTCGGGATTTGCTCGATCATTTCGGGGAGTTCATAAAGAAATTCCAAAAGAAAACTTTCTACATGAGTTTTCCTTGGGAAATTGATCGTGAGTAATTTCCGTATTTAACTTTTTCATCGGGCTATGTACCAATTTTCTCTTTTACCTCATGATTTGATTCAAATACAATTAATACGACTGATTTCAGACTACAACTAATCATTTTAATCAAAATTCCAAAAAGAAAGTTTTGAATCTTAAAAATCCCTTTTTCTTCTTATAATTCATAAAACTCACAAGGAGATTTGCAGAGAGAACAGTTCAATGAGTGGAAAATCTCAAGTTCCGAGCTCATCTTTCTAAAAATCGACAAATAAAAAAAAAAGAAATCGATTTGAAAAGGGAAAAAAGTGAAAATGGAGTCAAAGTGTAAATTGGGTGATAAGACGTGGTGGAAATGGATTGCAAAAGAAAATTCAAAAATAAATTTGGAAAAAGTAAATCGAAAACGGTTTTCGATGGGTCAACAAATCTACTGATAAGCTCACAATTCCACGATCAGATTTTCTTGAAAGAAAACTTCTATTTCTTCCATTTAAGACCCTCAGATAACCTTGATTTAACTTTTCCTTTGATCAAAATTTCAATTCTGATTCTTAAATTCATCTAAATCTTCTAAATACTCAAGTTTCACATTCTCAATAAGCAATAAAGTTCTTTTGAATGGTGCAATAAATAGGAAAATTTAGACAGTTGGCTCAATCTATCAAGTTGAAAGTTTTCGTTTCCTTTTTCACTTAAACTTTTTCTGTGGCTATTCTTTGTCACTCTTAAAATGTCGATCTTCAAATCGCTCAATTGTGCACTCTGTTCGACGCCGTGTAAGTTTTACTCTGAATTCAAAGAAGCGCACTATTTTTTCATTAACTTCTGTAATAAAAATGTACAGAATTGTATTTCAGACTCAAAAACGGCAAATGAAGTAAATACACCGACACAAACTTTTTGTGATGATATTCAAGCAGTGTGCATGAAATGTTATGAAGAACAACGAGCAATAGCCCCAGCGATTCGAGCACATCAATGCGAAAACCACGATTGTTTTGAGTACATCGCGCATCCTTCATATTGCTTGATGGGTGGGTAAACTTGAAAGTAATCAAAGAAAATTCTCTTTGAAAAACAAACACAATCAGATTGCTTTAGAATTGCTCTCAAGTGGGTGCTTTACGTTGGATCAAAATTTGATGGGATACGTTCAAACAACTCAATCAATCACAATTGCGGAGTGTCCGATTTGCAATGAAGAATGTGGGTGATTTCATTGTACACCTAGAAAATGATGAAACATTAGACTCAATAGAAAACTCACAAAGAGAACCATTCATCCTCCATTGTGGCCACGGGATATGTAATGAGTGTTTTGCTAAAATGTCAAAGCCAAGAACCCATAAGAACTTCAAATATAATCTCGAATGTCCACAATGCAAACGAAACGGTTGGTATGCTCAAGAATCATGGGAGAATCTATTGAAAAGTTGGTTGCTTTTCTATCACCCTTGAATCGTTAAAATCATTCAGTCTTTTTGCGAGAACTGTCGGAGAAACAAACCGAATTGAAAAGAACATGTAGTGATTGCAAAAAACTGGTTTTCCTCTAGATTTAACGTCGTTAAAATCTATTCAGGCGCCTTTGTTTGAAATGTTTCAATGTAACGATTGTGGAAAAGTAATGGTTCGTTGCGAAAAGATTTTTGAAAATAGAAGTTTAAAATTTTTGGATAATTGTGTGCATATTTCAGTTAACACTTTCAGGGATGTTAGAGAATTTCAAAAACTACACTCATGTGATGTGTAAAATGAAAGTATAAATCAAAATTTAGCTTTGCTCTTTATGTGGAATGAAAAAGCATCGACAGCATCAAGTTGTCGATTTGGAAGTTGTAGAGGTAGAGAAAAAAAACGAATTTATGAATAACCAAAAGAACAACCAAAAGAACATTTTCAGGTGAAGAAATTGATGAATGCAACTTATGAAGTGATCACCCCGCAAATTAAAGCTTATGATGTCTGTTTTCCCGAACTTCAAGCGGATTTGATTGAAAAAATCCACAATTTTCAAGCGGTAAATTTTACAAATTTTTGTGATAAATTCCAGAGATTCTTCAGAAAGCTCTTGAAAAAGCCGGCAAAATTGAGGGGTTAAATTATGATCCAGCAAAGTACGAAAAGGAGGATTGTTTGTAAGTTCACGCCAATTAGAAAAACAAAAAAAAAAACTTTCAGAGCTATTGGTGAGGAATTTGAGGGGATCTGTGAGAAATATTTGGGCGATTTGCGATCATGTAAGACTGGGATTGAGGTTTAATGTTAAAATAGGGCATTTATTATTGTCAAAGTTTAGAAGCTGCTCAACAGATTCAATGAGGCAAAATAAACTTTATAAGATTTCTTGAAGTTACGGATATTAGTTTCTTTATGTAACTTATTGTGAATAAAGCTGAATTTAACCATACAATTTGATTAAGATACTGAATTGGCTTAATTTGAATTTGCTTGCTTTCCAGAAGTTTTCCAGATCTTTCCAGATGTCTTCTTTTTTGTAGCACATCAAAAACTCCATTCCCTGAAAGACTCTCTCCCTGGCTTCTTATCAATTGATTGAATGGATGGCTTCTTTCGCAGGTAAACTTTGCTAGATAATTAAAGATTCTAACAGTGAAAGCTTGAACTTACGCCATATTTTGTGCGTAAAGAGCGAGAAAGGAGCTGAAAAAAAAGGAGCGGCTCGAGAAGGTATTACCTACGCGTCTACTTTCGTGTTCTGTAAAGGACAGGATTTACCTCGAGAAACAGATTTTCATGATTAACATGATTGTTCCTAAGGATGTCTACTTATTATGTTCATAAACCATTTTTGTCTAGGCACATTATCTAGAGGGTTTGAGGTTAAAATGTAAGGATGGATGATTTCTACCAGCTTTTGATCTGTCTTCGCACTTAGATGTTCCTATTTGCGCAGATCACAACCTGCTTCCGTATTTCTCTATCTCTTGCTATTGTCATCCAGTGTTTCCTATCTTGATTGTTCCTGGTTCGAAGTCTTCGACTTGCTGGTGCTGGTGGTGGTTTCACTCTAGCCATCCTTTCTCTGACCGTCGCTGCCACTCTTGTGCACTGCAATATCGGTTGGCTTTGTGTAAGCAACGTATTAAAAGAGTTGGATTTTTAAATTTCAAATTCGGAATTTCGTTTTGTTTTCGATAAAGGCTTCTATTAAGTTCATGTTTAACCAGCCAGCAAAATCTACTTCGCGGATTTGACCGGCTAACATGAAAATCCCCGTAATAATGAAAAATCGCCCCCTTTTTGCCACTCTTTAATCATTTTATTCTAAGCGCTGGTTAATGCTAAAAATATGTGTTATATCTCAAAAAAAATCACCCATTCTCTCTACATTAATTTGATACCTAAGCGCGCAGAAACAAACGTACTGGTGTCAAGATATGAGCGTTTCCTGGAGAGTAAACTAAGAGGCGATGCTACTATAGGGGCTTTTATTCGAGTATTTACAGTAGTCACATATATCAGCCATTGCGAAACTGAACTGGTGAAGAGAAAATCTGGGAACAGATAGACAGACAGACAGACAGACAGACAGATAGGCAGAAGAAATGTGAACTGAAAGAAGCTTTTCCTTTCAAGATCAATCAACGTTTATCAGAAAAGGATCAAGATTTCAATGAAAAATCTGATTTTATTGGTACTAATTGGCAGTTTCCTTGAGTTTATTGTCAAGATTCTAAATTTATAATAATAAAAAAACATTCTTAACTGAACCTCAATTTCCATGATGCACTTTCGCAATTCACCCAAGTATTTCTCGCAAATCATCTCAAATTGATCACCAATATCTCTTAAAATAGTTCATGAAATTGAATTTCAAAGTTCCTCAGCTCACAAGTAATTCTCTCTTTCTTGTTTAGCTGCGTCATAGTTGAGTCCCTTAATTCTGGTGACTTGATTCAACGGTTCCTGAAAAACTGTCTAAATTTGTCATAAATTCCAATACCTGTTAGGTATTGAAAATCCAAGTGCTTTTTTAAAATTTCGATGCTCTTTTTCACCTCAATTGCCGCTAAATTGACAAATTTATGCGACTGATGCTTTCTCATTCCACATAAAGCACAGAACTAAAAAAGAAATCGTTACAATGTTTCAATATACTTTTATATTCAAAAGAACATTTTTCCGGGAAATCAGACTAGGATATGCCAAAGTGATACGAATATTTTTCAACCCCCAAAATCGGCCGACCAAGAAAATAGGTAAGGGTCTCCTACATAAATAAAAAGAATTTTACCAAAATAGTAGGTCCCCTAGACAAATAAAAAGGATTTTAAAATTGTTGCAAACTATTTTCAATGATAGCCATTGGAATCAAACGTACAAAAAACGTGTTTAAAAGCAAGATAATTTTTTTACCCGGAGCGAACCTTCCAAGAAAATCCATGTGGAAAATCTACCTGAAATTTATTTGACAAAAATACTTTTTAATTTTTGAAAAAATCATGTTTCCAATTTTACTGTCAATGCTAAAATACTTATATCTGGACCCAAGAATACCATTCTACTTAAAAAGAAGTTCTAAAAAGTCCCAACTTTGAGGGATCGGGGCCCTTCTATTAGAGAAAATACGGTAGGTATTAGAACTATTACCGAACTCAGCAAGGAAAAAAAGCTACCGGTTGAAAAACTTGACAACTAGATGGAGGGCCATTTTCGAGAGTGATCCGGCAGAATGCAAATCTGAAAATGCAACAGGTTAAAAACAGAACAAAATTGAAGAATCTTTAAAAACTAGCAAAGTACAAAGGAAAAAGATGGAGTCATTGAGATGATTGAGATGGAGCAGAAGGGCAGATGTCTGCTTGACTCATTCAAATCTAATTGAATAACTGACAAATATAAAAAAATTGCCATAGAATTTGACTTTTTACAAAACAATTACCACCAAATTAATACAAAATCAGAAAAAAATTGTCTTAGAACCTGTACGTTGTGTTTGATTACGATAAAGTGAATTGTGGAAATCAATTGTGGAATTTTAAAGTAGCTTCAGCTTGACCTAGCCTACCTAAACAGCTATTACTCTACTAGGTTTCTTTTTATGTTGCTTTAGCTGAATATCCTTTTAATTAGAGAGTGCACTCGCAACCATTGAAAGTACCCCACTTTGCTAGAATGACAAATTTATTTATTTAAACACTGCAAAAGTTATCAAAATTTTCCCCATAGCTCTTTCAGGTCAACAACTGATAAAGACTTCACTTTTGCTTTCAACTAAATCTTCTCTTTGTAAACACTAACAAAGAGATGAAGCTATTCTTTAGATTCTATTACATTTTCATTCTATTAGGTAATGATCATTAAAAATCTATTGTAATCTTTTACAAGTCCATCCTTTGGTTTATGTCCACAAAATGCTGTCACCGGCTTCAATAACAAGATTTGCTATTTTGCAGTAGACGTCAACAAGTCTTTCACCGAAGCCAACGCGTTTTGTTCGACCTAATAATTTGTCTATCTAAAATTAACAACTCGATATGTTTAGTTTTTATGGAAATCTTGCCACAATTACTACATCATCTGATAATTAAAATGTGCTTATCTTAGCGAAAACATTACTTAAAGTAAAGATATTAAACGGGATTTCCTTTGAGATGAGTTTTAGATTGACAGCAGTGCTTGGCTTGGCGGAACATTCGATGGAAAAGAGATTGTTTGGCTAGATGGAGCCCCGGACGAGTCTCAAAATTTCGAATCAAGTACTCGAAATGCGTGATTTGTGGTCAACAACGAAGCAATGTTTTTCAGACACTTCACCTGGCAACGTTATTCTCAATTTGAAATGCGGGAAATGGTCAACTCCTGCTTGGAACGCTCAATTGCTTTTTATATGTCAAATGAAAGATGTTTTTTGTACATTTTTGAATTATTAAATTTAAAAAAATCAGAGTGCAACGAGTACACCAAATCCTACCGAGGCCTGTCCACTCCATGCACCATGTCCGACATTCAAAGCTTGTTAGAAGGTAAAGGTTAAAATATTTGACGATTAATGAACCATTAATACACCATGAATCTTATTCCAGTGATGTAAAGAATTTAAAATTGTTATATTTTAACTAGTGAATTAAATGAACAGTTAATCTTTTAGACATTCATGATGTAAATTTTGCTGACGCTGACACACAGTGCCGTCTGATGAGCTCCACACTGGCATCGATTCACTCAGAGGCTGAGGATCGTTTTGTAAGTGGAAGATAGAATGATTTTAGTCTTGAGATAACATAGCAATTGAGTAGAACTTCGATTTTCAAATCTCGTTAAAACAGGAATCAGCAACGTCACCAATGATCAGCAACCATTGATCGGAGGGAAAAGGGTAAGCACTGACTTGCCAGAAAAGGTTTTTTCGTAGTGAAACGCTGGATTTTTTTGTTCTAATCAGAATATGATTGTTTCTTAAAAAAACCAGCCACAAAAAAGTTTAACGTCACAAACAAAAACCGACTTTGTCACTAACAAATGCTGGGGATTGGGTGTGGCTAGATGGAACGCCGAGGAACTACACGAATTGGTCAACAAACCCTCCCCAGCCAGATAATGCAAATAATAACGAGTACTGCATGCAGGTAGAGTCTTTATTTCAAAAAGAACACCTGCATACACTTACAACTTATTAGATTTGGTCTGACTTGCAAGCGAGAACCGTTCCACCGAGTGGATATCGGGAGAAATGAAATGACTTTCAATGTGCACTGCAATATCGGTTGGCTTTGTGTAAGCAACCCGCAAAGTATTAAAAGAGTTGGATTTTAAAGTTTCAAATTCGGAATTTCATTTTGTTTCCAATAAAGGCTTTTGTTAAGTTCATGCTTAACCAGCCAGCAAAATCCACTTCGCGGATTTGACCGGCTAACATGGAAACCCCCGTAATGATGAAAAATTCATTTAACAATCCGACTAGAGTTGAATACAGAACGAGCAGAAATCATCCATCCTTACATTTTAACCTCAAACCCTCTAGATAATGCGCCTAGACAAAAATGGTTTATGAACATAATAAGTAGACATCCTTAGGAACAATCATGTTAATCATGAAAATCTGTTTCTCGAGGTCAATCCTGTCTTTTACAGGACACGTAAGTAGACGCGTAGGTAATACCTTCTCGAGCCGCTCCTTCCTCCTTTTCTACGCCCAAAATATGGCTCAAGCTCAAGCTTTCACTGTTAGGATCTTTAATTATCTAGCAAATTAAAAAAATTTATTTAACTAAGTGAGCATAGCAATAAGTTCGAATTTGCCAGTGAAGCTCGGAACATAAGTCATTTTTTTCAAACGAAAAAGCCATCTTTTTAGTCAATAAATGGATTTTCGCGCTATTTTTAGGCACTAAAAGGGTTTTTGTTATAGATAATCACAAACTTAGGTATTTTAGTTCAAAATACTTGAACTTAATCCATATTTTGGGCGTATTTCTAATCCTCCTGTAGTTCATTTCCTTTCACTCACTCATTAAACAATCCGATGGTCGTGTTATCACATTGAAACAATCATGTTTTTTACATTTATGTGCTCGTTTCGTGCTTTCAATATTTCATTGCTCATGATTGCTTTCATGCAAACTGCTTGAATCTCCGAACAAAGGGATTGAGGTTTTTGTTGCGCTACAAAAAGACCAGCTGTCAGAAAGAAGGCATCTGGAAAGATCTGTAAAAATTCTGGAAAGAAAACGGATTCAAATTGAGCCAATTCAGCATCTTAATCAAATTGAATGATTAAATTCAGTTTTATTAACAACAAGTTACATAAAGAAGCTAATATACGTAGCTTCAAGAAATCTTATGAAGTTTATTTTGACTCTGAATTTGCTGAGCAGCTTCTAAACTTTAAGAATAATAAATGCCCTATTTGAACATTAAACCTCAATCCCAGTGTTACATGATCGCAAATCGCCCAAATATTTCTCACAAATTTCCTCAAATTCTTCACCAACTTCAGTTAAATGAACCAAACGCTTTTATTTCAACATTTCAACATTCCAACTTTTATAAGTTTCTGGATTTGACACAAAAACATCAAAAATTATCATGAAATTAATTAAATGTTCATCAAAATTTAATCTGAATCATTGAAATTCAAATCAGTCAGATCGGAATCAATAAGCGAATTTTCATTGGAATCCATCTCATTGTTTTGGAATCCATCTCATTGTTTCATCGAATTGGAATCCATCTCATTGTTTCATCGAAACCGAATTGGAATCCATCTCATTGTTTCATCGAAACCGAGCGGTCTCACAATTTTATTTTGACTTTCATCCTCGATCGGAATGTTCTGCATAGCTCGTAAAGTCTGGTTCTTAAAAAAAATTTGAGGTTAAAAGAAAAGCTCAAACTTTTCCAAGTTGTCTCAACTTTTCGAAAACAATTGAGGCAACAGGTCGGGAAAGACGATTGAAATCGACACATCTGAACGAATTGCGAGGTTATTTTCTTAAACACCAACTGTGCAACGATTTCCTGAAGTTCTGGCTGACAACTAGGTGCCGCAAGCTTGTCTATTTTGTTGTGATTGATGTCCGAAATGAAAAGGTCACGATAGAAACGGTCATGTTGGTTGTATTCTGAGAAAACGATTCTAAAAGGTATTGACACTATGATTTTAGCAATATTTATTGATCAGGATTGACCCAATCGGACCTTATGGTCTGCCATCAGGCCGGGTCAGGCCCATGCCCAGTTCTAGCGGACCGAGAAACTTGGACCAGAAAAAGTCAAAAACAAGACCACACAAAACCATGGCTTCGCCTAGTCTGACCTGGAAAACGATTTTGAAAGACCAAATTACCTTCTCTCAATGATTTCCCACAAAACAAGGCCCAAACTGTAGACATCATTCCAGTGGGAACCCTGAGAAATTTGGTTTTAGAACTTAAAACAATTTCACTTGTATCGTTTCGTGATTGTCTGCAAGTTGCGGTGGACTCATGTATCGCTCCGTTCCTAGGAAGCTGCCCGAACATGATTGTTCGCTGTATTTCACAAATCCAAAATCGCCGATCTTTACCATGAAATCCTTGGTGAGAAAAATACTGAAAGGGAATTTTCAGGTCATCGTCATTGTCAGTTAAAATTCACTTCTCTGGTTTTATGTCTCGGTGAATGACTTTGTGTTCCTGGAATACATAGCTGAGTGCATCGAATAACAGTTCTCCCCAGCAGATCACGACTTTCATTGTGTAAATAATGTTTGGATTGGAAAGAGCTGAAAAGATGATTGTGAGTTGCGAAATTGATATGCAAATTACCATCTCTAAGTGTTCCCCGTTCACAGTACTCCATGACAATTCCAAATTTCGTCGATTCTTTAATCCACTCCTTGATCAGCAAAGTGACAATATTTGGGTGCTTTAATTTTCTCAGAACATCAATTTCTTGTTGAAAGTGCAACACTTGAGTTTTACTTATACAGTTGATGTATTTGATAACGGCAGGCCTGAAAAGGGAATGATTTGTTATAGATGAGAAAAACCAACGGTTTATGTCCAATCACTTCGAAAACTTCTCCAAATGCTCCACTACCGATTTGGCGTTTTTCGGAGATTGATAGAGTCTAAAATAGTAGCTTTGATGGTTGACTGGTCAACCATCAAATCTGGTCCAGCAATCTCTCTTGTTCTAATATTGGGCTACCAAGTATGACATTTTGAAACCACAAAAATTTCAAAATTCACACAATAGTTAATATTTCATGATTTTACCTCAATTCGGATTTCATTTACTTTCGGGATTTGCTCGATCATTTCGGGGAGTTCACGGAGAAATTCTAAAAGGAAACTTTCTACATGAGCTTTCCTTGAGAAATTGATCGTGAGTAATTTTCGTATTTAACTTTTCACACTGCATGATGTACGAATTTTCTCTTTTACCTCGTAGCCAATTATCTTTCATTTCAATTGATTCTGAATAAGAGGAAGAATCGTTACAAATTGAACATTTCAGCCAAAACGCCAATACAGGAATAGAGTGAGCGGTCCGAGTCGTTAAATAACATTTTGTGCAAATTTTGTGTCCACAATCCAGAATAACGGGTTTACTTTCATCTTTCTTCATCGAGCCTTAATACAATTTTTGGATTAATCTCCATTTTCTCACATTTCACATCACACTTCGAACATTTGAGTGGATTGGTGATCGGCTGAAGATTTTACTGAATTTGGTCAATAAAAAATTGCTTTTTAACCTCCGAAAGAAGCCATCCACTTCCATTCGGAGATTCGATAATTGATGAATCGTTTAAAAGATCTGAAATGATTAGAATGAGGGTTCGTCAACGTGAGATTATGTAATTGTTACCGCGGAAGAAGCTGGGGTCTTTGTAAAGATCATAACAATTCCATTGAAAGTCACATTGATGTTTTCTTTCTTCTTTTTTCAATGCTCCCTCTTTTCTCCAACATTCTCTACAAATCGCTTTTCCACACAATAATTCATATGGATATTTGGCATCATTACTCGATCTCGAATCTGAAAACCATGATTTGATTCAAATACAAGAGAAAGTGGTAATTAGTACGACTGATTTCAGACGACAACTAATCATTTTCAGCACAACTCAACAAGAAAGTTTTGAATCCTTTAAAAATCTCTTTTTCTTCTTGTAATTGCTAAAACTCACACGGAGCTTTGCAGAAATAACAGTTTAATGAGTGGAAAATCTTCAGTTCCGAGCTCATCTTTCTAAAAATCGGCAAATAAAGAAAATAAATCGATTTGAAAAGGAAAAATCAGTGAAAATGGAGTTGAAAATGGAGTTAAATTGGGTGATAAGACGAGGTGGAAATAGATTGCAAAAGAAAATTCAAAAATTCGGAAAAAGTCTATGCTCTGTTTTGTTGAGAAAATCAATTCGGAAGCAAGCTGTTAATGCGTGTTAATGTCTGAGCTGCTAAAGAAAATGTGAAACTTGAGTATTTAGAAAATTTAGATGAATTTAAGAATCGGAATTGAAGTTTTGATGAAAAGAAAAGTTAAATCAAGTTTATCTGGAAAGCTTAAATGGAAGAAATAGAAATTTTCCTTCAAGAATATCTAATCGTGGAATTGTGGGCTTATCAGTAAATTTGTTGACCCATCGAAAAATGTTTTCGTAAAATTTCTGATCCTGATTTTGTTCAAATTTTTCACCACTAAAGTCATCATTGCTTTTCGTAACATCCCATACAAAGTTCTTGAATCGCAGGGCAAATAGTCTGCGTTGGTGTGTTCTCGGCGCCTGCCGTTTTCGAGTCTAAAAAATGTAGAGCAGCCCTTGAAGAAAGTTTCATGGATTTTTACTGTTTAAAAAAATCTTACCCATTAAGTCATACGATGGAGTTGGCCTCAAAAAAAAACAACCCAACCCCATTCACGGTATTGATGCACTGGATTTCTTCGATCGATTTTTCTTTGCTTCTCGTAACATCCCATACAAATTTCTGGAATAGCAGGGCAAATAGTCTGCGTTGGTGTGTTCTCGGCGCCTGCTGTTTTCGAGTCTAAAAAATGTAATTGCGTGACAGAAATTTGTATCATTTATAATAAGCAATTACATCCCATTTTGTGTACTTCAAAAGTTTTAAAGTGTAAACTGTATTTGGTAAATTTTGGGCTGACCTAAGCTGGCTTTAAAGTTTTGGGTTTGGAGCATTCTTGGGATATTCCTGGCAGGCTCGTTTAAATGCAGCAGCTTCAAGGGCTTTTGATGGTTCTAGCCGATAATTTGCCTAGTCTGACGTACTTTAGCCACCAAACACTATCTCAAAGCTGATTATACTTGGAAAGCAAGCAGAAGCACTCTAGTACTACCTGAAATATGTTGAAAATACTCTAGAAATCGTTCGAATTGAGTTAGTCTAATTAATTGGTTCAAAATCAACTCACATGGTTTGTTACATTTGGGACAATTGAGAGACTTGAAGATTTGTTGAGTCGACGTGACCATTCTTGATTGATAATTAAAATGTTTGACGATTAAAATAAGATAAAAACAAGCAAATTGGCAAGGGAACAAAACTGCAAAACTCCTAGTAGATAAAATACTATTTTTCATTGTCTTACGCTTTTGATGTAACCCAATATTTGTTCACTTTATTGATTGTTTTAATGTGTTTTGTAATCCGAAGTTATAAATGTTCTTTCGAAGCAATTTTACAAATGAGCACAATAAGAACATTCAATCTTGGTATATGATAGCTTTATAATGATTTCCTAACCCATGAAATTATTATTTTCCAGTTTAAATTCAGCTCACTTTTTGCATCAGAAAAATGATTCCTTATGAGGTAAAGCTAGCATCAATGAGCAATACGCTCTATAATCTCTATTTTTGGCCAAAATTTTTATTACAGAGAAGCTGTATTTCAGTTCTATAAGCGATTGCGCATGATAATGGATTTGATGATGGAAATTCAGTTTGAGCAAATAGAAGTCAGCTATTAATGAGTTGATGGCATAGCTAAACCCGGCTTCTGCCTTCCCTGACCTTACAAACCTGACTTGGCCTGACCCAAAAAGTCTCTAGAGATGGAACCAGGTCTGGACTTGGCTTTTGGTTAAACCTTCAGTCTTGATTGATTCTATTGCAGACCTGGGCCTGGCTTTTGATCTTGCTCGATATTGCAACAAAATCGACCGACAAAAGTATCTGGATCTGGAGCCAGGGTTGAAATTGGCTTCTGAGTGGGCTCGGCCTGATTTATAAGCCTTAGAGTTAGATCTGGTTACAATTTTTTTTGCCGGGTAGCAAATTATCCATAAAAGCCTGTTAGTCTGTTTCCGGACTTGGTAATCGGCACGTGCAAGTGGCAATGGTTCTTTTAAACTGTAAAATCCTGCTCAAATTTTCAGAGACTCCGAAGCTGGGGTGATGAATTGCTGAAAGTGATGAATTGCTGTGGTTTTTCTGGGGAAATTGGTGAGTGCAGATATTTTAAATTTCTAAATCTATTGGGTTGAGGAGAATGAGTCGGCGCCGAAAATCAAAGAAATTTCTAAAACTTATAGCAGACTTTGTCAAATGATATGCGTTTGATATCTGTAGAAGGGTAACTAATTCTCTACAAAATAATATTTAAAAGAGAACTCAAACAGCGCCTCCGCTCAAGAAAAAAGCCATTTTTTCACAAAAACTACAAACTGTTATCTAGAAAAAACCATTGGAGGGATCTTCCTGTAAATTTGGCAACTTATGCAATTGAGTATACTCTATCTTTTTTATGTAGACACCAAAGAAGGTTTATGTGGAAGAAACTGTTCAAACGAGGAGTCGGACACTATGCCATTTTGACTAGCTGTGTTTGGGAGTCCATAAACTCCACGAAAGAAAAGCTTTATGGAATCTCTCAAAAGTCATTTTGTAGAGAAATAGTGGACCTTTTTGATGAAACAAAACGTGTATTTAAAGAAGGTTTTATGGGTGCAAAAAGTTTCTTTAAATTTCGGCGCCGACTCATTCTCCCCAACCCAATACATCTAGCTTTTGGCTCTATCATTATTACAAGCGTTGCAAGTAAATTTTGCACACCTCCTAAGGCAATCTTCTGTTGTATTTTCGAAGAAACTTTATCTCGATTTGGACATCACCAATAAAAAGCTTTTCTACTATGCAATAGCAGCTGTATGGTGAGGCAAACAGAACGTGGCCAAGAATGTTTTTTTCAAGAAGCTTTCCAATGTGATGAAAATTCCACTGGCTGTTTCGTGTGATTTTTGAGAAACAGATCTATTTCAAGCATCGTCTGAATGGATCTCAATTAGTAGAATTTTAGAAAGCCGCTCTCAACCAATGCAATTACTATGAAAGCAACAAGACGCAGAAATTAAAGGAATAAAAATCAAAATTCGAAACTTTTTTAATCATTTTAATGTTTTTAATTGTTAGAGAAAAACGATTATTCAATCAATGAGTGATGCATAATCTTATTCCACAGCTTCGTGAAAAGCTTCAGCGATAAGGTGGACATTGATTGGGAAGTCCCTTTGTGTCACAAGTTTCCTTGTAGGCATTCTGAAATTTGAGGACTTGAATCATCAGAATTACTTCTTGATTAGAAGCGTTCTAAAAGATGGTCTAAAACTGGTGTCTTGGTGGATTAACTAGAAATCCGAGAAACATTCCTTTTTGTAACGGCAAAAATTTAGGAATTTAGAAAACAAAGAAAAAGTTTGTCTTAAGTTGGTACTTCGTATTTACAATTGCAATCAATCTACAGAGCCCAACAACTCTTGGCCCAACAACCCTTGATGGAGAAATGGCTCCTCCACAAACTCCTTTACAAATGGAGATGCAGCTTATCCTTTTCTTGTCCTTTTTTCTAAATTTGCCGCACCTATTAAATGCTCAAGTATTGTGCCTAGATGTTCTATTGCGTATAAATATATTATTAACAAATATCAGTGTTTGTCAACAAGTTTAGGTTGCTGAAAACCTTCCGCAAACATTTGAGGAGATAAACAACCGTTATTAGATAAACAAAAAAAACTAACTAATCATTTCAAAGCCAAAAATGAAAAGCGACCATTTGATCAGCTTTGAATTGAAAAGTGAGCAATCTTTAGAGTGAATAGAGTTTGATTGCATTATGAAGTGAATAAAGTGAAAAAAAAACATTTCTTTTCAGCAAAAATGGAATTGTTTTTCAATGTGATTTTGAGCATTCTATTCAAAAATTGTAGATAAAAGAAAACTTTGTGTTTTGCTTTATATAAACTCTGTGCACAATATGCCCAGCAATAGGGTGAGATACGGTTATCCATCACCAAGTTCAGCATTCAAGTCTAAATATAAGTTTTTTTAGGGTGATTCTGGTGGTCCAAATATGGCCAAAGTAAATGGAAAATGGTATCAATTTGGAAGCAAGCTGTTAATGTGCGTGTTAATGGTTGTGATAAGGCGGTGAAAGAGTTGCTAGAGAAAATGTGAAACTTGAGTATTTAGAAGATTTAGATGAATTTAAGAATCAGAATGGAAGTTTTGATGAAAAGAAAAGTTGATTTAAGTTTATCTGAAAATCTTAAATGGAAGAACCAGAAATCTTTCTTGAAGAATATCTAATCGTGGAATTGTGGGCTTATCAGTAAATTTGTTGACCCAACGAAACTGTTTTCCTAAAATTTCTGATCCTGATTTTGTTCACATTTTTCACCACTAAAGTAATCGTTTTTTACCTGGCTTTATCTGATTTTCTCTCGTTTTCAAAGTATTCCACTTCACTTTTTTGGGGGACAGAATTCTTTTTGGCTTTGAAATGATGAGTTAGTTTTTTTGTTTATCTAATAACATTTCCAAAACTTTTACAAAATTTACAAAACAAGCCGATTACAAAAGCAAATTTCAAAATCATGAACAAAATGTTTGAAGTAGCATAGCAGCTGTTAAAAACTACGAACTATAATTTAAGATAGCTCGGTCACTGTTTAGGCCCTCGTAGGCTACGGTCACTGGGTTGGTTCGGGCCTGAATATAGAAAGTAGATTACGGTGGTTTAAAAAATGGATATGTACCCATCCAAATTCAAAATCCATCGATGATAAACACATTTTTCTCCACTAAAGTAATCGAATTTTACCTGGCTTGATCTGATGAATTTTGCATTTTCTTTAGTTTTCAAAGTATTCAACTGCACTTTTTGGGAACAGATTTCTTTGCGAGCTGTCCGAAATGGAGGAACAAATTCCGGTTTTGCTAACGAAAAGTCATCAATGCAAAAATTGTCAAGGAAGCGTTCGTCATTTGATCTTCAACTGTGTTGAATGCAGTGTAATGTTTAGTCTTTCAGTCTTTTACTTTACCTAAAATGTATACGTAAAGTTTAAAAACCATCAAAAAGTTGAGTCCATCAAAACTATCAAAATTTTAAGGGTTTATTTTTTTGTACAGTTTGTACAGGTTTGTACAAAAGAAATGATAAAGGATCCCGAATTTACTTTAGTATTGCACTTCCTTCCCATTTTCTTTTCACAACCAATTTCACAAATTTCAATCAATACCTTTTCCCCTAATTCCAATCTTATTTATTCCCAATCAAATGTTTTCCGAAATCTTTTTTCTTTGTCCTTTTTTTACCCTTTTTATATTTATTTATTTTAAAAAGTTTGAAAACTTTGTTTGCTTGTTTTGCTTTTTATCTGTTTTGTAGTCGATTTGGTCAAGTCAACTTGTCGTCTCCAAAAGATTTGAATGAATAGGTATCGATGCTAAAATTAAACTGAATTCAGAATTGAGTCAGTCCAAAACGAAAAAAAAAGCCAACCGTCAAGTTTTACTTTTTTGAATTGTCAACTGGACTGTTAAACAGTGTTCGCACATAGAGTTTTTGAAAACAAGTTCAAGTGGACAAAGGTGACTTTTCAGGTTCCAAAAGTGTTTTGAATTTCGTAAACTTTTGTTATTTTTATGCAAAAGTTCAGATCTCAAAATTACTAGAGATTACTGGAAATTTTTCGTCAAAAAGATGAAACTGCTTCTCATTTTCCTATGTTTATCAATCAAAATTGATTTGGTGAACTCAGGAAATCAAGAAGTAGGTGTGGTTACAATAAATTTCCTTTCAAAGCTCAATCTTTAGCAGCTCAATGATCCAAAATTTCAGAATCCTCTCAATTCTACCTGTTCTAGAGGTCAATCCTTTGGAAACCATTGCCTAACGGTAACTTTACCCGATTTTTGTTAGCAAAACAGTGTTAGTTAGAAGAGTTATATTTTGATGTTGGCGAAGATCCCATTTATCGTTGTAATTCTACAACTCTGGTGCATATAACTGGTGCAAAGAACAATAAACTTGTTCAAGGTTTGCTAAAGTTTACATCAATTTGTATTGATTATTCTTTAAGACTTTCTAACCAAAACATATAGCGTATTATTTTTTGGAATAAACAATATCAATTTAGATTTTCGAATAATCTGGTCTCGAAGAACAACATTTCGATTGCCAACAAACTTTGAAAACGCTTCAAATAAAGAAAATTTGGGGGGGGGGGGGGGGTGTGTCTCGAAATTTGAGAGGCACTGGAGAACGCTTGCCACTTTTGAAATAAATTAGACATTTCCTACATTTCAATAAAAGTGGCAAGTGTTCTATAGAGAATTGTCGCTCTAATTCTCGGCAACCTTTATCTACCAAAAACTTCCCGATTCGACTTATAAAATTCATTTAATACATTGACGACCAGCCATTATTTTACACAAAAGCCCTTGAGACCAAAAAATCGTCGTAAATTTTATTTGATAAAAAAATTTGTATTGTTATTATTAAATTCAAAATATGTTGAATCCGATTTGGATTGAACTCACCGCGGATATCTGATCCAGATTGAAATATTGTTTCACAGTAGGGTGTAAGGTTTTCAAAAGGTTTTTAATCATTTTCAAGAAATTTCATAGAGGTTTAACTCTGGTGGCTTAGAACAGTCCGTTAGCACCATGTTTGCCCAAAAAAGTCGTTTATTTACGTGTTTTGACATGCTTCTGTATTTTTTATCTCTTTATGCTGTTTACCTTATTTTACTTTGTTGTTTTACAGATGGAGTCACGCTTCTATGAGAAATTCAAGAGCTTCTCGGAGCGAAAAAAGACGAGCCAAATTCCGACAGCCGAAATCTACAAGCTGATGGTTGATAAAATTAAAAATTTTAACGATTCAAGACTGGAGACTTCAAAAAATGAACTATCATGAAGCCAACTTGCTGAAGCGATGCACTCTTTCAATCGAAAACACGGGAGTCATGCTTTATCACGAAGACGAACGACGGAAAGCTGGTAGCGAACAAGAAAGGCAACGAGTAATTCAACATGAAGAACCCTTCAACATTCTTTACAAAACCCACGTTAACCTTGGACATGCAGGGATATGCGTGATATGGAAAGAACTCAGAGAATTTTCGGGTATTTCAAAGTAAGTAATTGGCTATACTTTTGTTTTACCTTCTTTTAGAGAAATAATTGCTCTATTCGTCAATCTCGTCAATTAAATACATCTATATGATTTTGTTGCATCCTGAAAACCCATAAGCTAAGTGCACAGACAGACTTTAACGATCGTAAAGTTCATGGCCAATGCAAGGCCAATCACAGAATGCCTGTGGGAGGTAAATTACAATTCTTGGTCAGGACAAGTTTTTACCTCCGCTATGTAACGTGATCAATTCGTAAGCAAAAACTCTTCGAATCTCATGAAATCTTTGTTTACACACAGTTCTGCAATACACTGGAGCATCAACTCACAAATCCCCGCAAGTTCTCCCGCAAGCTTTGATTACTATTTATTCCGGATCATTACTCATGATCCGGAATAAATAGTAATCAAAAGGGGCGAGGCCCGGACTGTATGGGGAATGCACCAAAAGTTCCCAAACAAGGCTATTTATTTTGGAGCGAGTCAGTTTTGCAACATGAGGGTGCGCGTTGTCGTGGATGAGAACGATCTTTGACTTGGAGGGCCTATTCTTCTTCAGGAATTCATTCACCTTCTCCAGCTGTTCACTGTATTTGATTGCATTAACGGTCGTCTTGCTATCCAGCAACTCCAATTAGTACCAATAAAGTCTGATTTTTTATTGAAATCTTGATCATTTTCTGATAAACGTTGATTGATCTTAAAAGGAACAGCTTCTTTCAGTTCACATTTCTTCTGTCTGTCTATCTGTCTGTCGGTATGTGTGTGTCTGTCTGTCTGTGTGTATGTCCGCCTATCTGTCTGACTGTCTGTCTGTCCGTCTGTCCGTCCGTCTGCCTGTGCGCACTACTTCTCTACTCCTCTATCATGTCAAATTGATCACCAATATCTCTTAAAATAGTTCATGATATTGAAGTCAGACTGAAAGGTAGTCAGTCAGTCAGACAAAAAGTCTGGTCAGGGTCAGGCAAAGGCTAGACTCTTCTTTACTTTAGGACCAGACCAAGCACAAACAGATCAGAGTTAGCCCATCTAGGTCCTTCTTTGTCATTTGATTCAAATACAAAAGAAAGTGA
Organism: Mesorhabditis belari; assembly: GCA_958450365.1. Lineage (NCBI taxonomy): Eukaryota > Metazoa > Nematoda > Chromadorea > Rhabditida > Rhabditidae > Mesorhabditis > Mesorhabditis belari. The sequence goes on from CAUEEP010000043.1 coordinate 87,136, forward strand.
TAATTAATACGACTGATTTCAGACTACGACTTTCAGACTACTCATCATTTTTCATCACTCAAAATTCAAAAAGAAAGTTTTGAATCTTTAAAAAAATCTCTTTTCCTTTTTCTAATTGATAAAACTCACAAGGAGGTTTGCAAAGAGAACAGTTTAATGAGTGGAAAATCTTCAGTTTCCAGCTCATTTTCTTCAAAAAAATTGAATAAGATGCCGCAGAAAGACTCTTGTGAAAATCGATTTGGAAAGTGAAAAATGGAGTGAAGGAAGCTGATGGGTGAATTGGTGATAAGAACAGGGGATAAGAACATGAAAGAAAAAACTTGAGTTAAATGAACCAAACGCATTTATTTCAACATTTCAACATTTCAACTTTTATAAGATTCCGGATTTGACACAAAAACATCAAAAATTATCATGAAATGAATTAAATGTTCATCAAAAGTTAATTTGAACCATTGAAATTCAGATCAATCAGATCGGAATCAACAAGCTAATTTTCATTCGTTAATTGGAATCCATCTCATTGTTTTATCGAAACCGAGCGGTCTCACAATTTCCTCTTGACTTTCAACCTCCATCGGAATTGTGTGCATACGTCGTAAAGTCTGATTCTTAAAAAAAAATTTTGAGGTTAAAAGAAAAGCTCAAACTTGTTCAAGTTGTGTCAACTTTTCCAAAACAATTGAGGCAACGGGTCGGGAAAGACGATTGAAATCGACACATCTGAACAAATTGCAAGGTTATTTCCTTAAACACCAACTGTGCAACGATTTTCTGAAGTTCTCGCTGACAACTAGGTGCCGCAAGCTTGTCTATTTTCTTGAGATTGATGTCCGAAATGAAAAGGTCACGATTGAAACGGCCATGTTGGCTGTATTGTGAGAAAACGATTCTAAAAGGTATGGACACTATGATTTTAGCAATATTTGTTGACCAGGATTGACCCAATCGGGCCTTATGGAAAAGTCAAACACACGACCACACAAGACCATGGCTTGACTAATCGCCTAGTCTGGCCTGGAAAACGATTTTGAAACACCACATTACCTTCTCTCAATGATTTCCCACAAAACAAGGCCCAAACTGTAGACATCATTCCGGTGGGAATCCTGAGAAATTTGGTTTTAGAACTTAAAACAATTTCACTTGTATCGTTTCGTGATTGTCTGCGAGTTGCGGTGGACTCATGTATCGCTCCGTTCCTAGGAAGCTACCCGAACATGATTGTTCGCTGTATTTCACAAATCCAAAATCGCCGATTTTTACCATGAAATCCTTGGTGAGAAAAATGCGAAAAGAGAATTTTCAGTTCATCGTCATTGTCAGTTAAAATTCACTTCTCTGGTTTTATGTCTCGGTGAATGACGTTGTGTTCCCGGAAAATATAGCTGAGTGCATCGAATAACAGTTCTCCCCAGCAGATCACGGTTTTCATTGTGTAAATAAGGTTTGGATTGGAAAGAGCTGAAAGATGATTGTGAGTTGCGAAATTGATATGCAAAGCACCGTCTCTAAGAGTTCCCCGTTCACAGAACTCCATGAAAATTCCAAATTTTGTCGATTCTTTAATCGACTCATTGATCAGCAAAGTGACAATATTTGGGTGCTTTAATTTTCTCAGAACATCAATTTCTTGTTGAAAGAGCAACACTTTAGCTTCACTTATACAGTTGATGTATTTGATAACGGCAGGCCTGAAAAGGGAATGATTTGTTATAGATGAGAAAAACCAACGGTTTATGTCCAATCACTTCGAAAACTTCTCCAAATGCTCCACGACCGATTAAGCGTTTTTCGGAGATTGATGGAGTCTAGAATGGTAGCTTTGATGGTTGACTGGTCAACCATCAAATCTGGTCCAGCAATCTCTCTTGTTCTAATATTGGGCTACCAAGTATGACATTTTGAAACCACAAAATTTTGCCAATGTTTGAGGTTAAGATACATCAGAAACTACAAACAGTAGTATAGCTTTTTGATTTGATTCAGGGGAATTATTGGTCAGAGTCAAGTCAAGATATGTGACAAGTGACAAGGTGACTTATCTGTCTGTCCTCTCCTAAAAATTAGACCTGGCTTGTTCAAATCAGTTCAAATCCCGCCCAGAAATTCAGGTTACAGCTGTCTCTGGCTACACTCACGGATTGTATCCAATCAATTCGACGACTTTTCCAAACCCTCCAACTCCAACAGTACGCTCCTCAAATGTTTTCAGCAAACTTGTTGAGAAACACTGATATTTGTTAATAATATATTTATACGCAATAGAACATCTAGGCATAATACGTGAGCATTTAATAGGTGCGGGAAATTTAGAAAAAAAGACAAGAAAAGGATAACCTGCATCTCCATTTGTAAAGGAGTTTGTGGAGGAGCCATTTTCCCATCTAACAAGGGTTGTTGCTGTTGGGGTCTGTAAATTGATTGCAAATATTGATTGTAAATAAATTCGAAGTACCAACTTAAGACAAACTTTTCCTTTGATGCCCTCTTCTTTTTCCAACTTTTGCCAATACAGAAAATCACAAAGATGACTGGAGAGAGAATCAAGAGCAAAAGCAGAACACCGGCCAAAGTGATCATTATTAAATCAAATAGTGACTTGGGTGGACCAGATGGCTTGGGCTCAAGTTTCAACTAAATTTGAGTTTCTAATTTCAGACAACTATCGATAAAAAGACTTTCACTAACCTTAGATACACCCTCGATGAAGTCAAAAGAAGTGCAATTTTGTCCAAATCCTATTTGTTGAATACTGAAACAGTTCACAATTAAAACTTACATCTTAGTTTTGAAAATATTGTAACTTGGTAAACAGATGTTTTCTGAAAACCAGTTTTTACTCAAAAACTTGCGCAATCTTTCTCCAGCAGAGCTCATTTTTTTTTGCCGAGCCATTGATTTTTACTTATCTCGCGCACTGACTCTCAAAAGCAGTACATTTTTTAAAACTAGTGCGACTCATTAACTAAACCTAAATCTACCTAAATCTATCGAATCGCTCAAAAATCCGATTGATGTTAGACTTAAGCTGATAATTAGAAATTGCTTATTTTTATATACCTGCTTGGAATTTGAATCGCATTGAAAACAAGAAAGTTTTAATCGATTCTTCCGTCCATCAAGGAGCAATGTCTGCTGGTTTGGTAAGACACATTCCACTGTGTTTGTGGCTGTTCGACCTATACTTTAAACATTATACATTTATTTGATTTACAGATGACCAACAAGTATAGAAACCATAAGTCTTTTCTATTTTTTTTCTCTAATGGCGATAAGGTGATTCTTGACTATTCTCAATATAGAATATCTTTAAAAAAACAAATCAAATTTCCCTTCAGTTTTTCAAAAAATACACGGAAACCGACTAGATATTACTTTTGCTTCAATTCATCATTATCGATTGTAACAAAGCTCAATTCGCCAAAGAAAAATTTATTCGAATAGAAATTAACTTGAATAAATGTAATGAATCTGCATGTTGAAAGAAATGCTGCATGTTGCACGATTAATTCAGCCGCCAGGTGCCGTAAGATTTTTTAAGATTCTTACGGGTACACGTTCAAATCTGATTGTTAAGTTTTAATTGTTAGATGCTCATGAAAACTCTCTAACTCTCAAAACTCTTAACTTCTTGAAACCGACGCTATAAGTCCAGGAAAAAGCTTCAAATTGGTTTCCATATTTACTGAGCACCCTGTAAATTAGATCATAAACTTGTTGAATCGCTTGCCATCAAGACTTTAACCTTACCTTTGAGATCCGGAAATGATTGTGTAGCCTAAAAGTTCAACGTACAGTAGTCAATTGACCATTCTCTTACCCGTATCAAAAACTCGACACTTTCCCAGTCCAATCTTTTGGACTGGGACAAAGTAAAGCTTTTAAGTGAAAATAGAAGTATAGACTGAAGTTTCTGTTCTGCGGAAATATCTTTTTGAGCATCAGTTATCCAAAAGTCTGATCAATAGACAAAAAAGTTCGATTTTCCATATTGATTGATGCCGGTTTATAGAGATCTTTCAGAAAATAACAATCAAAAAGAGTGAGAAGTGTTCTTTTTTTCCAGCGAAACTCACTATCCAAAAATCAGGGGGAAAAATCCAATGACATCTTTTTTGAAAAGACATTCGCAAAGTTTGCTGCATTGGTAAATGTCGAGGAGAGAACTCTAAAATCTATTGTTTCTTTTTGTATTTATAACAACACCAACCTTATTTCCCCAACCACATCAAGCTCATTGCATGTCAATTTCCAATAGCTCTTGCTGTTTGAATTTTTGAAGGAAAGCTGAACAAAAATTTGAAGATTTAGTCTTTTGTCTTATAGATAAAAATAAATTTATTAACAACAAATTACATAAAGAAGCTAATATCCGTAACTCGAGCATACAATTGAAGGCTTTGAAAATGGTGGGTTTGGATGGCATTTTATTAGCTGTTTAATAGTGAAAATAATTCACATGAATCAGAAAGCAAACAAAAAAAGAGTCCGTCCATTGAATCAATTGGGGTTTTTGTTGCGCTACAAAAAAGAAGACATCTGGAAAGAGCTGAAAAAATTCTGGAAAGAAAACGGATTCAAGGAGAGTCAATTCAGCATCATAATCGAATAGAATGGTTAAATTCAGCTGATTAACAACAAGTTGCATAAAGAAGCTAATATCCGTAACTCCGAGAAATTTTATTGTAAGTTTATTTTGCCTCATCGAATTTGCTGAGTAGCTTCTAAACTTTGAGAATAATAAATGCCCTATTTTATCATTAAACCTCAATTCCAGTGTTGCATGATCGCAAATCGCCCAGATATTTCTCACAAATCCCCTCAAATTCCTCACCAATAGCTCTGAAGGTTGTTTTTTGTTTTTCAAATTCTTTAAACTTACAAACAATCCGCTTTTTCGTACTCTGCTGGATCATAATTTAACCCCTCAATTTTGCCTGCCTTTTCAAGAGCTTTCTAAAGAATCTCTGGAATTTATCACAAAAGTTTGAGAAATTTACCGCTTGAAAATTGTGCATTTTTTTAATCAAATCCGCTTGAAGTTCGGGAAAACAGACATCATAAGCTCTAATTTGCGGGGTAATCACTCCATAAGTTGCATTCATCAATTCCTTCACCTGAAAGTGGAATGTTCTTCTGGTTATTTGTAGATTCTTTTTTCTACCTCTACAACTTCCAAATCGACAATTTTATGCTGTCGATGCTTTTTCATTCCACATACAGAGCAAAACTAAATCTTGATTTATACTTGCATTTTACACATCATTAGTGTAGTTTTTGAAATTCTCTAACATCCCTGAAAGCTTTAACTGAAAGATGCACATAATGATCCAAAAATAAACTTCTATTTTCAAAGATCTCTTCTGAACGAACCATTACTTTTCCACAATCGTTACATTGAAACATTTCAAACAAAGGCGCCTAAATAGATTTTGACAACGTTAAATTTAGAGGAAAACCTCTTTCTCGCAATCACCACATGTTCTTTTCAATTCAATTTGTCGTTTCTCGGACAGTTCTCGCAAAAAGGCTTGATGATTTTAACGATTCAAGTATGATAGAAAGCAACCAACTTTTCAATGGATTCTCCCATGATTCTTGAGCATACCAACTGCTTTGTTTGCATTGTGGACACTCGAGAACATATTTGAAGCTCGTATCGGTTATTGGTTTTGACATTTTAGCAAAACACCCATTACATATCCTGTGGCCACATTGGAGGATGAATGGTTCTCTTTGTGAGTTTTCTATTGAGTCTAAGGTTTCATCATTTTCTAAGTGTACAATCAAATCACCCACATTCTTCATTACAAATCGGACACTCGGGAATTGTGATTGATTGAGTTGTTTGAACGTATTCCATCAAATTAAAGCACCCAGTTGAGAGCAATTCTAAAGCAATCTGATTGTGTTCGTTTTTCGAAGAGATATTACAGAGTGCGCCAAAATTACGGCATTTCAGCAGATTGCACCACACCGAAATCAATGCAAAATCTCTAAGTGTTAGATAGAGAATTGAAGCCTGAATTCTTGCCTACATTTCTTTAACAAAAGATCTTTGATTGGAGTTTTGTAGCCCATTTTTCAGACTCTCAAAGAGCCCAATCCGACCAGCCTCAGACACGTTTCTATTTTTGGCTCTTTTCTAACTAAAAAACTTAGATGTAAGAAGAATTTTTCTTAAAGTAAAAGCACATTTTTATTCATGTAGAAATTATTTCCAACAAATTTACAGCTTCAGGACCGCACATACGGAGAATTGAACACTCACAAATGATTTTACCTTGCCCGATTTTCTGTACTTTCGGTATTTGCTCGATCATTTCGGGTAGTTCACGAAGAAACTCTAAAAGAAAACTTTCTACATGAACTTTCCTTGAGAAATTGATCGTGAGTAATTTTCGTATTTAACTTTTCACACTGAATTATGTATGAATTTTCTCCTTTACCTCGTAGCCAATTATCTCTCCTTTCGATTGAATAGGATTTTGGATAAAACGAAGAATCGTTACAAATTGAACATTTTATCAAAAACCATCCAAAAAGAGGAACAGTTTTCCGATGCGTTAAATAACATTTTGTGCAAATTGTGTGTCCACACTTCAGAATACCGGGTTTGTTTTCATCTTTCTCCATCGAGTCTTAATACAATTTTTGGATCAATCTCCATTTTCTCACATTTCACATCACATTTCGAACATTTGAGTGGATTGGTGATCGGCTGAAGATTTTAGTGAATTTGGTCAATAAAAACTTGCTTTGTAACCTCCGAAAGAAACCATCCATTTCCATTCGGAGATTCGATAATTGAGGGATCGTTTAAAAGATCTGAAATGATTCGAATGAGAATTCGTCAACGGGAGATTATGTAATTATTACCGCGTAAGAAGCTGGGGTCTTTGTGAGGGTTACAACAAAAGAATTGAAAGCCACATTGATGTTTTCTTTCTTCTTTTTTCAATGGTTTCTCCTTTTCCCAACATTCTCCACAAATCGCTTTTCCACACCACAATTGACACGAATATTTGGGATCATTACTCGATTGCGAATCTGAAAACCATGATTTGATTCAAATACAAGAGAAAGTGATAATTAACATGACTGATCTCCGACACTGCAACAAATCATTTTCACAAAAATTTAAGAAGAAAGTTTCGAATCTTTTAAAAATCCCTTTTCGTTTTTCTAAATGATAAAACTCACACGGAGCTTTGCAGAGAGAACAGGTCAATGAGTGGAAAATCTTCAGTTCCGAGCTCATCTTTCTAAAAATCGGCAAATGAAGAAAAGAAATCGATTTGAAAAAGGAAAATGAGTGAAAATGGAGTCAAATTGGGTCATAAGATGTGGTGGAAATGGATTGCAAAAGAAAATTCAAAAATTTGGGAAAAAGTTGATGCTTTGCAAGAATTATTATTTAAATTGCCAAAAAGATAATCGACGCTTTCTCACATATTCTCTTCTTCTCGATAACTATTTTAAAAGTTACATAGAATGAAAGGATTAAATCGAGATTATTCTCAATCGAACTTCATTTATTCGTTCCATTTAAACCGATTGGCCTCAGAATGTTTGTCTGCTCTTGTCTACTCTGTTTATTATTTATTGACATATTTTTATTATAGTTGTTCCTTCTCGGCAAAACATTCATTGCAAACAAACGCGGACGGAGGAATGGTAGTTTTTGGTACAAACAGGCGACAAAACAGCACAGAAATCTTGCTGAATCTGATCAAACTTAATCTCGAATTTAAGACCGGTCTTCTTTCAAGGTACCCTGTTTTTTATGCTGTGCGAAAGTGGCCGTACTCAAAGACGGGAAAAGAATAGGGGAATTTAACCAAATAGGGTAAAGATTATAAAGCACAAGGTAAAACAGGGTAAACAGCTAAAAGAGCGCCCAATTATCCGGACTCAGTTCAGATTCTGGAGCTTAGCGAAGAGTCAATCAATCGACCTAATTCTTTTTTATTATCAAATTGTATGTTTCTACTGCAATCAGTTTTTTTTCTGGATTTGTTTAGAAAGATTTCTAAACTGTTGCTAGAGCGCTGCAAAGTTGCGACATGCGTTTCCTGCGGAATCGCGACTTTCTCGCTTCTGTAACTAGTTTCAATCCCTCAAAATCAAAGAAAATCAGCTTCATTTACTCCTTTTCACTTATTATTTCCAGAAAATAATGAATTTCGATTCGGGATCAAAGTTCAAAATGTGAATTTGAACCGAGTGCGGGTAGATCCCCACCCTGTACATTCCCACGCCGCCAATTGACCTAACCATTGCAGATTTATGATATTATTCCATCTACTTGATGCATATGTTTATCTAATCTAGGCAAGGATTCTTATTCATAGTCACGGTGATTTGCAAAACGAACATTTCAATGATTGAAAAATTTTCATTTCCAAGCTCATCTTTCAACAATTTATGAATAAGTGCTTAGAAAGATTTTTTTTTGCGAAAATCATTTCGGAAGAAAGCTGTTAATGTCTGGGATAAGGTGGTGAAAGAACTGCTAAAGAAAATGTGAAACTTGAGTATTTAGAAAATATAGATGAATTTAAGAATCAGAATGGAAGCTTTGATGAAAAGAAAAGTTAAAACAAGTTTATCTGAAAATCTTAAATGGAAGAAATAGAAATTTTCTTTCAAGAAAATCTGATCGTGGAATTGTGGTGCAGTGCGTGAGAGGATACCGCTGGGGCAATGATTATTAGATATTTATTCCGAAGCTAGCACAATACTAATCTAGCGAGAAAATACAATAAAATAGAATCAATAGTTGGTTCAGTGTTGAAAGCAATACGAAAAGCAATACAAAGTGGACTCCGTCCCTTTTATCATACAAACGATCTTTTAGAGGCGGGACAGAGAATCAGAGATATTCAAATCAAAACATTAAATAAGATTCTACAGAAAAGAGAAGCTACTTCTCGGCACACTCCCGCGCGGGAAAAGTCAAAGAAACAATCTAACAACAAATTTGATAAGCTTGGGCAAGAGGAGCATTACGGCAATAAAACTTAGAAGGATGAGAAGATGATCCATCGCCACCGCCTCTGCGAACTCCTTCATCTCGTCCAACATTGATCGCTCCTTCATTGTCGCGTCTCCAGTGACCCATCAATTTCCGTAGTTTGGAACGTAGACGAGTTGACCGGTGACCCTCGCTTTCCTTGTCCCACCTGGACACTTCAGCTCGCACTCTTGGTCGATCACCGCTTGCAGGAATCTCAGGTTGGTCACTCGTTTCTGCTGGGTGCCATCGCATTGGAGTACCGCCGAGATCGTTCTACATTGCAATTCGGCCAGTTGTTTACCGAATTCGGAACGACAAAGGTATTTCAGGCTGGCCCCAGTCTCACAGTCTCACAATCAGCCGGTCAGCTCACTTTCCATCAAATGACACGCCGACACATCCACTTGTGTCTGCGCCTTCAATCCATTGACCTTGACTTGAATGGTGGATGAGCCTTTGACTTGCACTTTGACCTCGCCGTCCGTCTCCTTGTAGAGATTCTCTCCAATCAATTGTGGCAGAACTCTCGACTCGTCGACCAGGAAATCGTTACCGCGACTCTCGCGCAACATCCGGTTTTTAAGGTATTCACCCCTGAGAACATAATATGTGTGAGATAGCAATCAAAAGATGACATTCTTTTCTTTCCAATAAAACCATTTTCAGATTGATAACTGTTTTAGAAAGAGAGATCTGAACGGTCAAACATGAGCTTGCCGTTTGTATTGATAATATTGATAAGCAAGTCTAATCTCATGGGTGAGCAAGCCCTACTGTATTTATGAAATATCGTTTTTGCAAGATTTTCTTACAAAAAAACTTTTGGATGGCAATGGGGCATGACTTTTCTGGGCCACTGTATATCAAACTATATCAAAAAGTATTTAAGTACAAGTCAAATAATAGTTTGACTTTTAGACTGATTCAATCAAATTTTTCTACCCAAAGTAGTGCCGCATCAATGCCCTTTCCATCCAGCCATTGGGGATGAATCGTTACATGCTCCTTTTTAACTGTTGTCTAGAAATATTTAGCTTTTCTCATTTTCTTTACCTTTACCTGTCTTTACTTTACCTCATAAAGACTTGTATTATAATCCCGAACCTCAACACATAATTATCAAATTTTCCAAAACAGTGAGCTGCCGATAGGACCCAATCTTTCGCAATCAGTGACGCTCCACAAATGTGGCTAAAGAGGTAAACTTAATATCCGAATATTTAACCGCTAACGTAAGCTCCCCGTGGCCATCCAAAAGTTGCATGGATACATAGCTTGGATAACTCTTCGCCAAAGCATCCAATCCATTGTTGATCTTCCAATGACGGATGCTTTGCATGTCGCTTGGATTCAGCATAGAAATAAGTTCGAATTTTCAAACTCGGAACATAAGTCATTTTTTAAAAAGAAAAATCCATCTTTTTAGTCAATAAATGGATTCTCACGTTATTTTTAGGCACTAAAAAGGTTTTTGTTATAGATAAACACAAATTTATTAACAACAAGTTACATGTCGAGCATAAAGGACAATTGAAGGCCTTGGAAAGAATGCGTTTTCATGGCCTTTTATTAGCTGTTTAATAGTGAAAATAATTTAGATGAATCACAAAGCAAACAAAAAAAGAGTCCGTCCATTGAATCAATTGGGGGTTTTTGTTGCGCTACAAAAAGAAGACATCTGGAAAGAGCTGAAAAAAATTCTGGAAAGAGAACGAATTCAAATTGAGCCAATTCAGCATCTTAATCAAATTGAATGGTTAAAATCAGCTTTATTAACAAAAAGTTACATCAAGAAGCTAATATCCGTAGCTCCAAGAAATCCTATGAAGTTCATTTTGATTCTTTGAATTTGCTGAGCAGCTTCTAAACTTTGAGAATAATAAATGCCCTATTTGAACATTAAACCTCAATCCCAGTGTTACATGATCGCAAATCGCCCAAATATTTCTCACAAATCCCCTCAAATTCCTCACCAATAGCTCTGAAAGTTGTTTTTTGTTTTTTCAAAATTCTTGAAACTTACAAACAATCCGCCTTTTCGTACTCTGCTGGATCATAATTTAACCCCTCAATTTTGCCGGCTTTTTCAAGAGCTTTCTGAAGAATCTCTGGAATTTATCACAAAAATTTGAAAAATTTACCGCTTGAAAATTGTGGATCTTTTCAATCAAATCCGCTTGAAGTTCGGGAAAACAGACATCATAAGCTTTAATTTGCGGGGTGACCACTTCATAAGTTGCATTCATCAATTTCTTCACCTGAAAGTGGCATGTTCTTCTGGTTATTTGTAGACTCTTTTTCCTACCTCTACAACTTCCAAATCGACAATTTTATGCTGTCGATGCTTTTTCATTCCACATACAGAGCAAAACTAAATCTTGATTTATACTTTCATTTTACACATCATGAGTGTAGCTTTTGAAATTCTCTAAGGAAGGTCTAAGCAAAAGTGTTAAACAGAAAAAAAAATTGAGAAAAAAATACTCAAATACATAAAAAGACCCTAGGTCAATAAGCATTTGCAGCCGCGTAGGCAACGCCGGAAAGTAAGATCCACCAATACGACATTAATTTTTTTCCGTACCTAATATAAACTTCTATTTTCAAAGGTCTCTTCTCAACGAACCATTACTTTTCCACAATCGTTACATTGAAACATTTCAAACAAAGGCGCCTAGATAGATTTTAACAACGTTAAATCTAGAGGAAAACCTTTTTCTCGCAATCACCGCAATCTCGCAGTCTCGTTCTTTTCAATTCAGTTTGTTTCTTGGACAGTTCTCGCAAAAAGACTGAATGATCTTAACGATTCAAGGATGATAGAAAAGTAACCAACTTTTCAATGGATTCTCCCATGATTGTTGAGCATACCAACGGTTCCATTTGCATTGTGGACATTCGAGAGCATATTTGAAGTTAGGATGGGTTATTGGTTTTGACATTTTAGCAAAACACCCATTGCATATCCCGTGGCCACATTGGAGGATGAATGGTTCTCTTTGTGAGTTTTCTATTGAGTCTAATGTTTCATCATTTTCTAAGTGTACAATGAAATCACCCACATTCTTCATTACAAATCGGGCACTCAGGAATTGTGATTGATTGAGTTGTTTGAACGTATCCCATCAAATTTTGCTTCAACGTAATGCACCCACTTGAGAGCAATTCTAAAGCAATCTGATTGTGTTCGTTTTTCAAAGAGAATTTGCTTTGATTACTTTGAAGTTTACTCACCCATCAAGCAATATGAAGGAGGCGCGCTGTACTTGAAACAATCGTGGTCTTTGCATTGATGTGCTCGAATCGCTCGGACCATTGCTCGTTGTTCTTCATGACATTTCATGCACAGTGCTTGAATAACATAACAATAGGTTTGTGTCGGTGTATTTACTTCATTTGCCGTTGTTGAGTCTGAAATACAATTCTGTATTTTTTTACAATAAGTTAATAAAAAAAATAATACGTTTTTTGAATTCAAAGTAAAACTTACACGGCGTCGAACAGAGTGTACAATTGAGCGATTTGAAGATCGACATTTTAAGAGTGACAAATAATAGTCACCGAAAAAGTTTAAGTGAAAAAGGAAACGAAAACTTTCAACTTGATAGATTGATCCAACTGTCTAAATCTTGGTATTTATTGCACCATTGAAAAGAATTTTATTGCTTATTGAAAAGGTGAAACTTGAGCATTTAGATGAATTTGAGAATCAGAATTGGAATTTTGATGAAAAGAAAAGTTAAAACAAGTTTATCTGAAAATCTTAAATGGAAGAAATAGTAATTTTCTTTCAAGAAATGTTTTCGAGCAGGGAAAAGGCTTTCCGTTGATTCCGTCTCTCCACAGTTTATCCGGGAAACGATAAAAGACTAAACATTACACTGCATTCAACACAGTTGAAGATCAAATGACGAACGCTTCCTTGACAATTTTTGCATTGATGACTTTTCGTTAGCAAAACCGGAATTTGTTCCTCCATTTAGGACAGCTCGCAAAGGATTCTGTTCCCAAAAAGTGCAGTTGAATACTTTGAAAACTAAAGAAAATGCAAAATGCATCAGATCAAGCCAGGTAAAATTCGATTACTTTAGTGGAGAAAAATGTGTTTATCATCGATGGATTTTGAATTTGGATGGATACATATCCATTTTTTTAAACCACCGTAATCTTCTTTCTATATTCAGGCCCGAACCAACCCAGTGACCGTAGCTTACGAGGGCCTAAACAGTGACCGAGCTATCTTAAACTATAGTTCGTAGTTTTTAACAGCTGCTATGCTACTTCAAACATTTTGTTCATGGTCTTGGAATTTGCTTTTACCATCGACTTGTTTTGTAAATTTTGTAAAAGTTTTGGAAATGTTATTAGATAAACAAAAAAAACTAACTCATCATTTCAAAGCCAAAAATGAAAAGCGACCATTTGATCAGATTGGAATTGAAAAGTGAGCAATCTTTTGAGTGAATTGAGTTTTATTGCATTATGAAGTAAAGAAAGTGAAAAAAAAACATTTCTTTTCAGCAAAAATGGAATTGTTTTTCAATGTGATTTTGAGTAATTCTATTCAAAAATTGTAGATGAAAGCGAACTTTTGTGTTTTGCTTTATATAAAAGCTGTGCGTCTTTGCCACAAATTCATCCCAAAGATGAGAAATCTTCTTGTTTTGCTGATTTTTGAGCTCTTCTCTTTAGGAGATTCGTTCAAATGTGGACAACCAAAAGTCGATCCGGATATTTGGGTGAGTTTAAAGGATTTGATATTGGACCTATGATCGTGCGGAAGTATCTTAGGTTTTTTTTGGTTTTTTTTTTTAGAAACATATAAAAACCTGGCTGAATCAGTCGTCTGAAAATTCGGCTCTATACCTATCTTTTTATGCTCGATCTTTATTCATTTATTGACACGAAGATAGGTCCGATTGGAACATCCCTCGTGAATTATAATAAAGATAGCTACGCAATCAGCTCCCCAACAAAACTATGCTCATTTTAGCCAAAGAATCCAAGCGACATCCAAAGCGTCCGTCATTTGAAGATCAACAATGGATTGGATGCTTTGGCGAAGAGTTACCCAAACTATGTATCAATGCAACTTTTCGATGGCCACGGGGAACTTACGTTAGCTGTTAAATATTAAGATATTAAGTTTACCTCTTTAGACACATGTGTGGAGCGTCACTGATTGCGAAAAATTGGGTCCTGTCGGCGGCTCACTGTTTTGGAAAATTTGGTAATTATGTGTTGAGGTTCGGGATTCATAATACAAGTCTTTATGAGGTAAATTAAAGATAATTGGAAATCAGAAATGCTAAATATTTCCAGGAAACAGTCAAAGAGGAGCATGTAACGATTCATCCCAAATGGCTGGATGGAAAGGGCATTGATGCGGCACTACTTCGGGTAGAAAAATTCGACTCGATCAGTTTAAAAATCAAGCTACTTTTTGACTTGCACTTAAATACTTTTTGATATAGTCTGATATACAGTAGTACACAAAAGTCATGCCCCACTGCCATCCAAAAGTTTATTTTGTAAGAAAATCTTGCAAAAACGATATTATTCAGAAAACGAGTAGGGGCTTTTTGCTTACCCATGAGACCAGAATTGCTTATCGATATTATCGATACAAATGGTACAAACAAACGATATTTTATCACTTGATTGAGATCCGGCATGGAATCCATGAGATTCCTCAAAAGACTTTGGGAGATGGTGGCCCGGAGACATTGAAACTGAACCCATAACACAGCCTTCGAATCAAATTTCTTTCTCGAGATTCTCGATAACGTTCATATCCGGTGGGTAGGGAGGCGGATTGATCAATTTGGCTCGACATACCACAAACCGGCCCGGAAGTCGTGCTCGTGTACCATTTCGAAGAGTCACCACTCATCCCATCTTCATCCTTAACTTATATTTGGGGTCATTATCCTGGTAGAGCAACAATCCAGGTGGCATAGTTGGATGGTAATGGGGCATTATTTTTGTGGACCACTGTAACTACAGTATGCTCAATAAGTGCTTGGAATCAAGTACCTTTGAACCTTTGCACTCTGACAATACCTCAGGGAGTACAGTACATTAGAAATGGCGCCCGAACCTTAGTATGGTGCTTGAATTTAAGGAAAGCATCGTAGTGAATGTAAGAAGATGAACATTCAAGAATGAAACTGAAGCATATCAAAAAAGGACATTTGAAATTAGGGGAAAGATTACGGTAGTTCTAGACAGGTGTTTTAGAAAATCAGAGGATCATCAAGATAAATTCTGTCTTTAAAGTTATTTTACCTATTCTGATAATCCAATCCGCTTTTCAGTTACCCAACCCGATCACCTTTGACGATTATGTTCAACCAATTTGTCTGACTCGTGACACTAGTGGAATGAAAAATGGAAACCCAATGGTTGTTGTGGGATTGGGATGGGGTGAGTGACACGGCCTTTGCTCTTGACTTGAGTTCGTTTCAATGTCGAATCTTTAGATAGTCGCCATATGTCACACTATCTCCTCCAAGAAGCCCTGGTCAACGTGACTTGTCAGAGCGGAAAAGTGCCGAAAGTAACTCATCTACAAGCTTATCCCACCTCTTTTTGCACTCAATCTGTGCACAATATGCGCAGCAATAGGGTGAGATACGGTTATCCATCACCAAGTTCAGCATTCAAGTCTAAATATAAGTTTTTTTAGGGTGATTCTGGTGGTCCAAATATGGCCAAAGTAAATGGAAAATGGTATCAATATGGAATCGTTTCAATCGGACAAGCGAAGGAGTGGGGGAGTGAGTTTGAAGTGCCATCTTGGGCCAATAGATTATTGACTTGGCTGGTAGTTTTGGTGACTCCAATGAGCCACCACTTTTCTCATTTCAGCCATCGATTGGCCCGAGGCTGTGCCGCCACTTTGTGATTGGATCAAAGAAGTGACCGGTGAAGAATTGTGTGATCAGGATAAGGAATAGAATGGAAAATTATTGCCATTGAATAAATTATTTTGCAAATCATTGCGCTGAAAACCTTAGCATGAACGTTAGCACGAAGATTTCTGAAGGTGTAAATTAAAGATTACAATAAACGAACAAATTTACTATCTCTTTTGAAAAAGAAAAAAGATATAGCGACAAGGTTTTAGAAAACTAGCTAGGAAATGTCTAATTTATTTCAAAAGTGGCAAGTGTTCTCCAGTGCGTCTCAAATTTCGAGACACCCCCAAATTTTCTCTGTTTGAAGCGTTTTCAACAGTTTGTTGGCAATCGAAATATTTTTTTTCGAGATCACCGTATTCGAAAATCTAAATTGATGTTGTTTATTCCAAAAAAATAATAGAAATAGCTTTGTAAAGTAACGAATTAAGAAATCTAGGTGTCCCAAAACTTCGAGACACCTTTTGCTAGTTTTTGCAATTTTCTCGTTTTATGTGTTTTTCTTTTAATTTTACTTTGTATTTTGTGTATTTTTACTGTCTTTTTTAAAAATTTGTTCCTTTAGAATGACGGGTTACAAGCGGTACAGTGGCGTACAACTCGGAGAGATCGATGCGTTCAAAAGCTCTCACAAAGCCGGGTACAGATACGGATTCATCGCAAAAACACTGAAGTTGTCGAAGGCTGTAGTTCGAAATGTGATTAAAAGGCCTGGAAATCCCAAAAGAAAACAGAAACCGGAACCAAAACCGAAAGCTAATCATCGAGACAAGCGGCACCTCTTGAACGCCATATCAAACAGTCAGAAATCATGTCGAAGGCTCGCTTAGGAATGTGGATTGAACATTTCAAAGTCAATAGCACATCAAATTATATCCGCTTCTCCAAATCTCAAATACCAAAAGATGGCCAAGGCTCTTCCGTCAATCGGGGAGATTGACGGAAGAGCACAGCGAGAAGAGAGAAGAGTTTGCCAAAACGAGCTGATTAGAATCTGGGACAAGGTTGTTTTCTCGGGTGAAAAAAAATAGAATCTTGATGGCTGTGATGGTTTTCCATATTACTGGCATGACTCCCGAGAGAATCCTTTGATTTTTTTTTCAAAGCGTAATATTGGTGGAGACTCAGTTATGACATTGGAGGTTTTTCATGCAGGGGCACATTTCCAATGCAGTTTGCAACATGAAAAATGAACAGCCAGGACTACCAGAACCTTTTGAACAAAGACCTCACGCCTTTTTTACATCGAATCTGAACCCAGGATACGCATTTTTACAAGATAATGCAAGCATCTACGTGAGCAACTCGACAAAAGCTTACCTGGCTAAGCAGAATATTCCACTAATTGATAGGTCGGCGTGCTCGCCTGATCTCAATCCCATCGAAAACTTGTGAGAAGTCTTAGCAAGACCGGTTCATGATGATGGAAAGCAGTATGATAATAGATTGATCTCAAAAAGTCGATTGAGGTTGAATGAAACCAATTTGCCACTCAAACTCCTCGAAAAACTCCTCAAACTCAACGATGAATTAACGCATTCATGACTTGATTCAAAGAAAAGGACAAAAAACTGATTATTAGATGAATTTAAAACGCTGACTCATGTTTTTGATATTGAATTGCTATGCTAAGCTTTTGAGGTGATTTTGTGCTTCAAAGAGGGATTTTTTCACGGCAGGTCTAAATTCTTACGGTTACAACAAGGAATGTTTCTGGGATTTTTCAGGCCAATTTGATTAGGGAAGCTGACAGATCTATGACGAAAAACGATAATGTTTTTTCGAAAAAGATGTGATCGCCTTTTAGAAACCGTATTACTGACCGAAACAATGACAAAAAGACTAAATCTTCAAGTTTTTGTTCAGCTTTCCTTCAGGAATTCAAACAGCAAGAGCTATTGGAAATTGACATGCAAAGAGCTTGCTGTGGTTGCGGAAATAAGGTTGGTGTTGTTATAAATACAAAAAAGAAACATTAGATTTTAGAGTCGACATGTACCAATGCAGCTAACTTTGATAATGTCTTTTCAAAAAAGATGTCATTGGATTTTTCCCCCTGATTTTTGGATAGTGAGTTTCGCTGGCAAAAAAAAGAACACTTCTCACTCTTTTTGATTGTTATCTTCTGAAAGATCTCTATAAACCGGCATCAATCAATAGGGAAAATCGAACTTTTTTGTCTATTGATCAGACTTTCCGATAACTGATGTTCAAAAAGATATTTTCACAGAACAGAAACTTCAGTCTATACTTCTATTTTCACTTAAAAGCTTTACGTAAATGTTTTCTCTTTTATTTTTAAACATTTTCACTAAGAACTATATTTATCACATTTTCTTTCATAAAATGATGTGTTCAAGCGGCATTTTCACTTTCAATTTTTGTTCAAAGCTTGAAAGAATAAGGAAAAAAATTATTGCATTCCTTTGGCTTTCAATTTTCTTTGATTAAAGTGTGGTGTACTTAATAAAGAGTCAAAAACGTCATTTTTCATCTTTTTTGCTTTTGCTTGTTGTCTTGTTGTTTATCTCAAAAATTCTTTTTTACAATTTGTTTAGAAAAATTAAAAGGTAACACAAAATTTTTCAGTATTTATCAAATACTACTGAGTTTATTTTATAAATTCATCCACAATTCACATGACTGAGAGAAGAAATAAACTGAGTGTATGGATGATGCTGCTTTTCTCATTCCCATCCCTTTTTTCAACAAAAGTTGCTCGAGTAGAGGGCGCGGAGTCCTGTCGGAACGTCCAAACTTGGTTGCCAAAGTGCTGTTAGGTCCAGGGAAGAACCACATCTTCGAGAATTTCCTTTCGATAAACATCCTGGTTCATTTTCACGCCTGGATCAATGCTCGATAAGCTTCCGGCATCTATCAAGTCGAATTCGCTTGTTATCATTGGTGTGTAATTGCCCTTGCTTGAACCTGGACGGACATAAGTTGAGATCATTTCTAGCAATAAGTTCTCGATTCTCGATTCATTTTGATATCCCTAGCAATCTTTTTCATTGAGACCATTGAATTTCGGGCAACTCGCTTCTTGATGATTTTTCGAATTCCAGAAATATTGACTGTCTTTTTTCGGCCTCTCCCGGAACGATCCTTGTTTTTGCCCAGTTCTTTGAATCTTTTGATTGTTTTTGAGATGGTTCCTTGAGGGATTTTGAGCAGCCCAACGATCTCCTTCGGCTTTTTTCCAGCCCCGTACAACTCCCAAGTTGCATCTCGTGGAACTGCCATTCTGAAACAACAACTTTGGTAACGTTTGAAACTAGAAAACAGTGGGTTTTATACAGAAAAATACGTAAATTTTCAAAAAATAAGGAAGCCGGATCAAAAAACTATCTTTAGACATATAATATTGGACAAGAGAAAAATATTCCGATATTTCTTGTCACCCTGTAAAGATTTCAAAAGCATAAATCTGTTAGAAAGTGGGCTTGCTTGCAGGAGACATACTGGAAAATCATCTCCAAAAATTTCATACGAATTCATTGAGTTCTCGTTGAGGTAGAGCCTCAGAAGTGAGTCGCTATAATTTGCGGTCACCCTATAGCTTCTCAGCCGTGTCCAACAAGCCGCCCATGAGCAAGTTTAGCTTTGAGATTCAACTCTGCCAGTCTAGTCAGCTCACTAGATTGATTTGCGTCATTTTTTATTGTATCATAATGAACTGATTTAGCATTTTTGTCACCAGCGACTTTGGCTTAGCAAAGCATATTGAGAGCACCTGCGTGGGGAGCTTTGTGGGAACTCATCGTTATATGAGTCCCAGATTGGCACAAGAGAGCAATAATCTTGAGGTGACAATGACGTAAAAAAGTTATTGAACTTTCAAGTTTTTAGGACTTTCACCGAAACGATATTTACGCTTTGGGACTCGTTTTGTGGCAAATTGTCGAAAGGAGGTTCGTTCAGAGTACCACTTGAGCATATTCTGAAATTGTGGCCATTTAAATTGACATCGTATCTCCTTAAAGCATCGATAATCTTTTCCAGGCTTGTCTTTTTGGAATACGGTGCAAAAAATCACTTTGATCTTTCTCACTTTTTTTCGGACATCATAAGGAAGAATTTCAAGAATTGGTTGCTCCAAATTGTCCAGGACAATTTTGTGAGATCATAAAGAGGTGAGTGCCTAGATACTTCAATCCAATTCAGTCATTTGGGTGAAAAAAAACCTATACATATCTTGGTTTCACCGGAAAGTCTTGTCCATTTTTGTAAATCAAGCCGATCAACATGTGGTTTGCTTTAAATAAAAAAGATTAATTATTTCATTTAGCTAATTTTTGGGAAAATTTGAATCCGCTTTGAAGCAAATTCGAACGAGAATTCTTGCCTTTCCTAATAAACTTTCAATGGACATAGAATGAAAACGGCTTGGTGAAGTATTATGAAAAGTTGTCTATTGGTTGATTTGGTTTGGTCTCCATTAGCATAAAGAATTAAGAACTGCGCGGCACTGTGGCATTTGGCTGAGTTTTGGCCCAAACACGATCATTTTGCTTGTTGAGGATTCCTTCTACGGTAAATATCTTTTCATCAGTAAAGAGAATATTGCCACGATCAATTCCGTTGAATCTTCTCAAAAGCTGATCGCACCGGCCTTTCGTTTGTCCTTTGTGGCTACTGAAAGCATTTGTGATTTGTTCTTCTTGTAGAGCTTCAATTTGAGCTTTTGCTTGATGATTTCGCTAACAGAAGTTCTCTTGAGTCTCATTCTCCGTGCAATTCCTCCTGCTAACAGGTTAGGGTTCCACCTCAAGCGTTCGCGCACCTTCTTGATATTTGTCGGCGTAGTCACAGTTGACGGAGAACTCCTTCCTGGTCTGTCAGAAAATATTCCCAAGGCTCGATAGCGTTTAATGGTTCGAGATACAAGGCTCTTGTAAACATCCAAGCGCCTCGCAATCTTCCATGCCGGCATACGCTTCTTTCGAAAAAGCTCAATGATCGCTTGCCGATGTGTGGAAGATTTGACCATACCTGGAAATAATCTCATTAGTGAAATCTCAATTAGCAAACAAACACGATAACAAGAAAATATATAAAAAAACCCAAAATAAATAGCTAGGATTCTTAAAAAGTTGTTGAAAACATGCTACGGTGCGGCTCGCCTAATTCGCGGCCACCCCGTAGATTTCTGTGACAAAAGGTGCTCAAAACGGAACTTTGCGTTTCATCGTTTTTGACTGTTCGACGACTAGGAAACGGTAACTGGGTGACTGGGTAACCGGGAAACGGATTGGATTATCAGAATATTTCTTAAGGGATAATTTGTAAATGAATAATCGGACTTTCTGATAAAACAAACCATATTTATTTTCAAAAGTAACCTTTAAAAAAGCGGACAAGGTTTTCCGGCCAGCCTGAGATGAAAACTAAATTATCTATCTATCTTTTTTAATCAATAGATTTAGATGTACAAATTTCGATTGCCCAGCAAGACCGCTCGCACGTGAGATTTGCGAGGAGATCGAGAGAATCAATCAAGTTACTAATCAACTTGAAGCTTGCAAAAAACTTTTACAGACTGATCGATTCATCTCAACATTGGATTTGATGCCGATTGAAGAAAAGGAGCAAAGAGAAATTATTCGACCGATTGGCTTCAATGGAGCAATGGATAGAGTTTCAATTCTTTCCGATTACTCTGTTCGCTCGGCTGATCTCATTCCTCATAATACTTCTTTCCAAATCAAAGAAAATTCCGTTTATAGAAACTAGGATGAAAATTGTAGTACCGTAAATACTGTAATGCCCAGAGGTGCCCCTCTGGGCACCTCTAATAGAAGGGCACCCTAGAGGAGGTAAGAGAAAGATAGAAGGGCAAATTACAGCATTTACAATAGGTATTTTTTTCTCTGATCTTACGAGTGTTGATCTCATTTTAAGTTTACCTTTTTTTGTAACTCTTTGAGTTTTTTCTTCGCTTCAGTTCTTTGCCAATATGATTCCCATTCAACTCATCATCAGGTTAGGAAAAGGTTTGCGAATAAATTTCGTTAACAATTTAATAATTAAACTTCTCAGAAGTGCATGTTGAATAGAAGAAAGCAACCGTTTTATGGTAAATTTTCACAAAAGGCAGTTTCGCAGTGAATTTCTTGACAAACAATGACGATTCATTGACCTTAACAAACTAATGATAGGCTAATTTGCAAAGTTTCACTATTTTGAGAATTTTGAATTGGCTCTGGCAAAAGGCTCGAGTTTCGTCGTTGATTTGTTGAAGTGCTCACTTGAAAGCATAGTTTTGTCGCCATTACCACTCCAAAAGACCAACTTTGCCTAAATTTCGGCTGATGCTCAATTTGAGATGCAATTTCCGTCAAACTTCAACGCATACATACAATGGACCTCGTTGAGTGGATAGTAGCATCAACTAAAACGGTTCTTTTTCTAGGACATGGCTCAACAAATCATCGAGATGCTTATCGCCGGAGTTGTCGACTAGCGCTCATTCAAGCGCTTGTAATTTACCTCTCACAAGCATTCTGTGGTTGGCCTTGCATTTGCCATGAACTTTACGGTCTGTAAAGTCTGTCTGTACACTTAGCTTATGGGTTTTCAGGTGCAACAAAATTATATAGATGTATTTAATTTAATAATAACTATCAAAAATTTTTTAACAAATAAAATCTACGACGATTTTTTGGTCTCACGGGCTTTTGTGTGAAAAACCGCCTGGTATGTTACCAATATGTTAAATGAGTTGTACAGGTCGAATCGGGAAATTTTGGGTAGATAAATATTGCCGAGAATTAGGGCTACAATTCTCTATAGAACACTTGCCACTTTTGAAATAAATTAGACATTCCTAGATAGTTTTCCAAAAAGTTGTCAAAAAGAGATAGTAAATTTGTTCGTTTATTGTAATCTTTAATTTACACCTTCAGGAATCTTCGTGCTAACATTCGTGCTAAGGTTTTATTCAATGACAATAATTTCCTAGTCTATTGCTTATCCTGATCACACAATTCTTCACCGGTCACTTCTTTGATCCAATCACAAAGTGGCGGTACAGCCTCGGGCCAATCGATGGCTAAAATGAGAAAAGTGGTGGCTCATTGGAGTCACCGAAACTACCAGCCAAGTCAATAGTCTATTGGCCCAGGATGGCACTTCAAACTCACTCCCCCAATCCTTCTTTTGTCCGATTGAAACGATTCCATATTAATACCATTTTCCATTTACTTTGGCCATACTTGGACCACCAGAATCACCCTAAAAAGACTTATATTTAGACTTGAATGCTGAACTTGGTGATGGATAACCGTATCTCACCCTATTGGTGCGCATATTGTGCACAGAGTTTATATAAAGCAAAACACAAAGTTTTCTTTTATCTACAATTTTTGAATAGAATTGCTCAAAATCACATTGAAAAACAATTCCATTTTTGCTGAAAAGAAATGTTTTTTTTTTCACTTTATTCACTTCATAATGCAATCAAACTCTATTCACTCTAAAGATTGCTCACTTTTCAATTCAAAGCTGATCAAATGGTCGCTTTTCATTTTTGGCTTTGAAATGATGAGTTAATTTTTCTTTGTTTATCTAATAACATTTTCAAAACTTTATTAGAGCACCTAAAAACTTTTATAAAATTTACAAAACAAGTCGATTGTAAAAGCAAATTTCAAGACCATGAACAAAGTGTTTGAAATAGCATAGCAGCTGTTAAAAATTACGATAGCTTAGCACAATTTTTATACAGTTTACGATAGCTCGGCCACTGTTTAGGCTCTCGTAGGCTAGGGTAACTGGGTTGTTTCCGGCCTGAATATAGAAAGAAGATTACAGTAGTTTAAAAAATGGACATGTTTGAGGAAATTTATTAGAACTGAGTTTTTGAATATTTCAAGTTTCTATTTATCCATTCAAACGTGGATACGAGCAAATCTCTTTGTAGTCAGTTCGCCCTTTTTGTCTCAACTCCAATCCAGTCTCCATCCGGTTGTATCTAAAGAGAATTTTCTGGATTTTTGTGTTAAAACTTGCGAAAATTAAGCCGAATTGATTTGCTGGAACAGTTCCATTCTCGAAATCATTATATTAGGTTGGCAAGTTATAAATGATCGTTTTTGGGTAATGTGTTTTCTGAAAAAACGGCTTATCCAATCAAAAAACGGTTTGCTTGATTCAAAAGCCCTATCCTTAATCTACAAAATGGCTTTTTTGAATTTTTGAAAAATGTTTTATTTTAGAACTTTTTCAGGCATTTTAATGTAAGAGTTCAAAATCCTGGTTTCTAGCATTCATGAGCTAATATATTTTTGAGTGATTGCATACTTTTTAAAATCAAACGCTTCATCGATTACATAGTTTCCCAAAATTTCAGAACAATCCAATCGATCGAACCGTTCTCTTTCTTTTAATCTTTTTTTTAATCTTGCTTAAATTCAAACGAAAATGGATTAAATTAGCACAAAAGTGCACTTTGAGCCTAATTTGAAAATCAACCTTCCGAAGATTGGATTGTTCTGAAATTTTGGGAAACTATGTAATCGATGAAGCGTTTGATTTTAAAAAGTATGCAATCACTCAAAAATATATTAGCTCATGAATGCTAGAAACCAGGATTTTGAACTCTTACATTAAAATGCCTGAAAAAGTTCTAAAATAAAACATTTTTCAAAAATTCAAAAAAGCCATTTTGTAGATTAAGGGTAGGGCTTTTGAATCAAGCAAACCGTTTTTTGATTGGATAAGCCGTTTTTTCAGAAAACACATTACCAAAAAACGATCGTTTATAACTTGCAAACCTAATATGTGTTGTAAATTTCGGTTGAGGAACACTGCTGATTCAGCATTTTCCAATGCACTTTAATGGTATGATTCTTACCGGGACGACTCACGTACACAACCTGGAAAATTTGGAATCATTTTGTCAGAGTTTGGATAGTTTTAAATGAAGATTCAACAAATTTGATTTCTCGAGACTGATCTTTCCAATAAAGCTCTTCAAAAAGTTCAAAAAGATTTAAACCTTCCATTGGAAAAACAACTAAACCAGACTTTGAAACCAGACTTTGAAACCAGACTTTGAAACCATCTTTTGAAAGCAACTTGTGATTTTTTTTTGACAGTGATGATTAAAAGTGATCTTCATTGATTAAAGTGATCAATTCATCAAAAGTGCCGGATATAGTCACAAGTACCAAGCAATGAAAGACAAGAAGACAAATGTAAATTGTAGTCGATAGGAACAAGAAACGAATTTTACTGCAAACTCACCCAACTCTTCCCACAAGTCATCGCTTTCTCCGAATTTTCTTTTGGCATTCCCAAGTCGCTATATGTTTTGGTTAGAAAGTCTTAGAGAATAATCAATGCAAATTGATGTAAACTTCTGCAAACCTTGAACAAGTTTATTGTTCTTTGCATCAGTTACATGCACCAGAGTTGTAGAATTACAACGATAAATGGGATCTTCGCCAACATCAAAATATAACTCTTCTAACTAACACTGTTTTGTTAACAAAAATCGGGTAAAGTTACCGTTAGGCAATAGTTTCCAAAGGATTGACCTCTAGGACAGGTAGAATTTAATAAATTCTGAAATTTTGGATCATTGAGCTGCTAAAGATTGAGCTTTGAAAGGAAATTTCTTGTAAACACACCTACTTCTTGATTTGCTGGGTTCACCAAATCAATTTTGATTGATAAACATAGGAAAATGAGAAGTACTTTCATCTTTTTGACGAAAAATTTCTAGCAATTTCTAGTAATTTTGAGAGCTGAATTTTTCCATAAAAATAACAAAAGTTTACGAAATTAAAAACATTTTTGGAACCAGGAAAGTCACCTTTGACCACTTGAACTTGTTTTCAAAAACTCTATCTGCGAACACTGTTTAACACTCCAGTTGACAATTCAAACAAGTGAAACTTGACCGTTCGCTTTTTTTTCGCTTTGGACTGACTCAATTCTAGCGTTTGTTTTTCTTTCTTTTTCAACAAATCTGGGCCCGTTTCCAAAAGAATTTAAGCACAAAAATCCGTTTTTGATTAAATCTGATTAAAGGTTCTACAAAGAAATTGGTGAAACAGATTGCTCTAAAAATTTGAATATATGTTTAACTATTCATGCTTTATCTTTTTTTTCTGTTGACACCAAAATAGGGGGTTTTTTTGGACTAAAGCACCTTTTTCCGGAAATTGATCAATTTACTTCTTTCGAATAAATGGATTGGTTGATGTAAATGATTTCAAAGACTTTGTTGGATCATGGACTTAGCTTTACCCAAATCACACAATCTAAATAAATAGTACCCTAAAAATTGTCTGTGAATTAGCAGTAATTGTTGAAAAGTTTCAAATCAGATGCATTCAGGCTTTACTGTTAAATTCCAACAGATCGCCGAATTGCCGATGATGTTTATGAGACAGATTGAGTCATGATAGTGTTTTGAGAAGGGAGAAGTTTGTCCAATCCGAACAAAGCTAATGAACTCATTAGCTTTGTTCAAAATAAGTCTTACTTCAGCCATCGATTTGCTTTCTCGATAATAACCTTCGTTACGATTCGACTAGGAAACAAATCGATATAGAAGTTGCATGAGTGCTGGCTAGGAAAATTGAGAAATTGGCAATTGTTTGTGGGACAATCGTGGACGTGAAAACAAGGTAAAGGAAGAAAATAAGAGGACCGGCGACTGAGAGAAGTGGGATCGTTGTCTGGAAGTTTGGATCATATTCCTTTAAGAATCATTTTTGGTCTATCTAATGACTTTGGTAGTCAAAATCGTTTAACTGGTTCAGTTTCAGAAGTTAAAAGCATTTTTACAACCACAATAGATCAATGAAACGATAAAGATCAAATCCTAGCTTCAATTCCGTTTCAGAAGTTTGACTAACTAGACATAACTTTTGAAAAATTCTTTTCCGACAATTAATTTCTTTTTATTTTGCTTGTTGCAAGTGTTCAATGTTCAGCGCTTCAATTTTGCCCTGGTATACTCTCTGTACAAATGATAATCAAAGGTCAGAGATCCTGCAGAACAATTTTTGCAATTTGCTGTATCACTGGACTTAATTAATTATCTTCTATTAAGTCTATGGGATAACAATTATTGGCAGATCTTTTCGATTTCTCTAATCTCATGAGAGTTAAATTCCAATTGCTTGTAAGTAGACTTCGGAAAACAAAACTTAACCAAAACCAAAACCACCAAAACCAAAACAGACCAAAACCAAAACCAAAACAAACCAAAACCAAAACCAAAACCAAAACCAAAACCAAAACTAACCAAAACTCGCCAATATCTCGCGATTGGGAGGAGCTAGCGAAAATCTGATTGCAGATTTGAAATCAGCGTCCAAAAATCTATCCCATAGGCTATTTTTTGTTTCGAAATTTCGAGGTCGTGTTTTGGTCCTTTTATCGGCCGCGAAATTTTGGGGAGTGAGAAAAAGTGAAAGGTAAATTTGCATTTTACAATTTAAAATTAAACATTAAAATTTGCATTTTACAAAATTTACATGTTAATTTATATGCAAATTGAGTTTTGGTTTTGTTTTGGTTTTGGTTTTGGTTTTGGTTTTGGTTTTGGTTTTGGTTTTGGTTTTGGTCTGTTTTAGTTTTCTTTGCCGAACTCTACTTGTAAGAGACGGCACGCTTTCTAGAGCGTGGATGCGCCACCGTACCCCGCACAAAAATTCGCTTTTGCCATTCTTTTCATTTCAAGATGGAATCTTTATCCAGCTTTTACGCCGAGTCCCGCTAAGTTTTCTTGCCCCTTCGTAAAATTTATTACGTTTTTGTAGCGCGTTTTTAAAGTACTCTCTCTTTTCCCTCGTTCGTTCCCTCTCTTTTATATTATTTGCCCATATTTTGTTGTATAAATTTCTAATACGATTTTATTTCGTTTTCTTTTCGGCTCCTTCCACTCCACTTGTTCTGAATCCGTTCACACATGCCGTATAAACTCAACTTACCGATTCCTTTTAACTAAAACGCAAATCTAAATAATCTGCCAGTAGTAGTTATTCCAAGAGATCCTGTGAAAATCGGAATGAAAATGAAATGAATCAGAATGATTCATTCCGATTCATTTTCATTTTCAGTCCGATTGAAGCTGGAATCCAAGTTCAAACCGGCCCTTTGGGTAAAACATCCATTACACATAGTAAAGTTTTTTCTTTCTTTTAAAAGGCTTAATATCTCAAAAAAAATGTCTCACTTTAGAATGGCCAAGAAGTCAGTGTACCGAGATGCGATCATCGACCTACACAAGCATGACGTTTTGGCTTTCAAATTCGTCTTCAAATCGCTCAATTGTGCACTCTGTTCGACGCCGTGTAAGTTTTGCTTTGAATTCAAAGCTCATTATTTTTTTATTAACTTATTGTAACAAAAATGTACAGAATTGTATTTCAGACTCAAAAACGGCAAATGAAGTAAATACACCGACACAAACTTGGTGTGTCGATATTCAAGCAATGTGCATGAAATGTCATGAAGAGCAACGAGCAAGAGCCCCAGCGCTTCGAGCACATCAATGCAAAGATCCATATTGTTTCGAGTACACGCCGTGTCCTTCATATTGCTTTATGGGTGAGTAAACTTGAAAGTTATCAAAGAAAATTCTCTTTGAAAAACGAACACAATCAGATTGCTTTAGAATTGCTCTCAAGTGGGTGCTTTACGTTGAATCAAAATTTGATGGGATACGTTCAAACAACTCAATCAATCACAATTCCTGAGTGTCCGATTTGTAATGAAGAATGTGGGTGATTTCATTGTACACTTAGAAAATGATGAAACATTAGACTCAATCGAAAACTCACAAAGAGAACCATTCATCCTCTACTGTGGCCACGGGATGTGTAATGAGTGTTTTGCTAAAATGTCAAAACCAATAACCCATACCAGCTTGAAATATAATCTCGAATGTCCACAATGCAAACGGCGCACTGCTTATGCTCAAGAATCATGGGAGAATCCATTGAAAAGTTGGTTTCTTTTCTATCATCCTTGAATTGTGAAAATCA
Source organism: Mesorhabditis belari (assembly GCA_958450365.1). NCBI lineage: Eukaryota > Metazoa > Nematoda > Chromadorea > Rhabditida > Rhabditidae > Mesorhabditis > Mesorhabditis belari. The sequence goes on from CAUEEP010000043.1 coordinate 116,085, forward strand.
TTCAGTCTTTTTGCGAGAACTGTCGGAGAAACAAACTGAATTGAAAAGAACATGTGGTGATTGCGAGAAAGAGGTTTTCCTCTAGATTTAATGTTGTCAAGATTTATTTAGGCGCCTTTGTTTGAAATGTTTCAATGTAACGATTGTGGAAAAGTAATGGTTCGTTAAGAAAAAATTTTTGAAAATAGAACTTTATTTTTGGATTGTGCATATTTTAGTTAGCACATTCAGTGATGTTAGAGAATTTGAAAAGCTACACTCATGATGTGAAAAATGAAAGTATAAATCAAGGTTTAGTTCTGTGCTTTATGTGGAATGAGAAAGCATCATTCGCATAAAATTGTCGATTTGGGAGTTGTAGAGGTAGAAAAAAAGAATCTACAAATAACCAGAAGAACATTCCATTTTCAGGTGAAGAAATGGATGAATGCAACTTATGAAGCGATCACCCCGCAAATTAAAGCTTATGATGTCTGTTTTCCCGAACTTCAAGCGGATTTGATTGAAAAAATCCACAATTTTCAAGCGGTAAGGTTTTCAAATTTTTGTGATAAATACCAGAGATTCTTCAGAAAGCTCTTGAAAAAGTCGGCAAAATTGAGGGGTTAAGTTATGATCCAGCAAAGGACGAACTACGGGATTGTTTGTAAGTTTAAAGAGTTTTGAAAGAAAAAACAACTTTCAGGGCTATTGGTGCGAAATTGGAGGGGATTTGTGAGAAATATTTGGGCGATTTGCGATCATGTAACACTGGGATTGAGGTTTAATGTTCAAATAGGGCATTTATTATTCTCAAAGTTTAGAAGCTGCTCAGCAGATTCGATGAGGCAAAAGAAACTTCATAAGATTTCTTGGAGTTACGGATATTAGTTTCTTTATGTAACTTGTTGTTAATAAATTTATGTTTATCTATAACAAAAACCTTTTTAGTGCCTAAAAGTAGGGTGAAAATCCATTTATTGACTAAAAAGATGGCTTTTCCGTTTTAAAACAATGACTTATGTTCCGACTTGACTTGAAAATTCGAACTTATTCCCATGCTCACTTAGTTAAATACATTTGCAAAATTTGCTAGATAATTAAAGATTCTAACAGTTGTTGGAAAGTTAGTGAAAGCTTGAACTTGAGCCAGATTTTGGGCGTAAAGAACGAGAAAGGAGCGGCTCGAGAAGGTATTACCTACGCGTCTACTTTCGTGTCTTGTAAAAGACAGGATTGACCTAGAGAAACAAATTTCCATGATTAACATGATTGTTCCCCAGGATGTCTACTTATTAGGTTCATAAACCATTTCTGTCTAGGCACATTATCTAGAGAGTTTGAGTCGGACCAAATCTAAAAAGTATTGTCAGTGTATCCAGGTGTTCTTTATGAAATCAAGACTCTACCTGCATACGGTACTCGTTATGATTTGCATTATCTGACTGGTTTGTTGACCAATTCGCGTAGTTCATCGGCGTTCCATCTAACCACACCCAATCCTCAGCATTTGGACCAGTCTAAAGTCGATTTTTATTTGTGACGTTAAACTTTTTTGTGGCTGGTTTCTTAAGAAACAATCATATACTCATTAGGACAAAAATCCAGCGTTTCACTACTCAATTGCTATGTTATCTCAACACTAGAATCATTGTAGCTACCATTTACAAAACGATTCTTAGCCTCTGAGTGAATCGATGCCAGTGTGGAGCTCATTAGACGGCACTGTGTGTCAGCGTCAACAAAATTTACATCATGAATTGTCTAAAAGATGAACTGTTCATTTAATTCACTAGTTGAAATATATCAATTTTAAACTCTTTTGGCTTCTTGCATCACTGGGATAGATTTTATGGAGTATTAATGGTCCATTAATGGTCTAATATCTTGACCTTTACCTTATAACAAGTCATGAATGACTGCAAGTAGACCCAATCGGTCGGACATGGTGCATAGAGTGGACAAGCCTCGGTTGGGTTTGGTGTACTCGTTGTACTCTGATTTTTTAAAATTTATCAACTCAAAAATGTACAATAAACATCTTCCATTTGACATATAAAAGCCAATTGAGCATTCGAAGCAGGAGTTGACCATTTCGCGCTTTTCAAATTGAGAATAACGTTGCCAGGTGAAATGTCTGAAAACATTGTCTCGTTGTTGGACACAAATCACGGATTTTCAGTACTTGATTCGAAATTTCGATACTCGTCACGAGATCCATCTAGCCAAACAATCTCTTTTCCATCGAATGTTCCGCCAAGCCAAGCACTGCTGTCAATCTAAAACTCATCTCAAAAGAAATCCCGTTTAACATCTTTACTTTAAGTAACGTTTTCGCTAAGACAAGCACATTTTTATCATCAGATGATGTAGTGATTGTGGCAAGATTTCCATAAAAACTCAACATATCAGGTTGTTAATTTTAGATAGACAAATTACTTGGTCGAACAAAACGCGTTTGCTTCGGTAAAAGACTTGTTGACGTCTACTGCAAAATAGCAAATCTTGTTATTGAAGCCGGTGACAGCATTTTGTGGACATAAACCAAAGGATGGACCTGTAAAAGATTACAATAGATTCTTGATGATCATTACCTGATAGAATGAAAATGTAATAGAATCTAAAAAATAGCTTCATCTTATTGTTAGTCTTAATGTTTACAAAAAGAAAATCTAGTTGAAAGGAAAAGTGAAGTCTTTTATCAGTTGTTGACCTGAAAATGCTATGGGAAAAATTTTTATAACTTTTGCAGTGTTTAAATAAATTAATTTGTCATTCTAGCAAAGTGGCGTACTTTGAATGGTTGCGAGTGCACTCTCTAATTAAAAGGATATTCAGCTAAAGCAACATAAAAAGAAACTTGGTAGAGTAATAGCTGCTTAAGTAGGCTAGGTCAAGCTGAAGCTACTTTAAAATTCCAGGCTCGAAGCTCGAGTTTCGTCGTTTATTAGTTGAAGTGTCCACTTGAAACCATAGTTTTGTCGCCATTACCACTCCAAAAGACCAACTTTGCCTAAATTTCGGCTGATGCTCGATTTGAGATTGAATTTCCGTCAAACTTCAACGCATATACACAATGGACCTCGTTGAGTGGATAGTAGCATCAACTAAAACGATTGTTTTTGCAGGAAATGGCTCAACAAATCATCGAGATGCTCATCGCTGGAGAGTTGTCGACTAGCGCTCATTCAAGCGCCTGTAATTTACCTCTCACAGGCATTCTGTGGTTGGCCTTGCATTTGCCATGAACTTTACGATCGGTAAAGTCTGTCTGTACACTTAGCTTATGGGTTTTCAGGATGCAACAAAATTATATAGATGTATTTAATTGACGAGATTGAAGAATAGAGCAATTATTTCTCTAAAAGAAGGTAAAACAAAAGTATGGCCAATTACTTACATTGAAATACCATAAAATTCTCTGAGTCCTTTCCATATCACGCAGATTCCTGTATGTCCAAGTTTAACGTGCGTTTCGTGGTTCGGGCCTGAAAATAGAAAGAAGATTACGGTAGTTTTAAAAATGGACATGTTTGAGGAAATTTATTTGAACTGAGTTTTTGAGTAGTTCAAGTTTCTATTTATCCATCCAAACGTGGATACGAGCAAATCCCTTTGTAGCCAGTTCGCCCTTTTTGTCTCAAGTTCTCAACTCCAATCAGTCTCCATCCGGTTGTATCTAAAGGGAATTTTCTGGGTTTTTGTGTTAAAACTTGCGAAAATTAAGCCAAATTGATTTGCTTGAACGATTCCATTCTCGAAATTATTATGTCTGTTGTAGTTTTCGGCTATTACGCAATGCAATCTGAATTCTTAAAGCAAACTCTAATAAAAGGGTAAAAAAAGGACAAAGGAAACCGATCTCTGAAAACATTTGATTGGGAATGAATAAGTTTGGAACCAGGGGAAAAGGTATTGATTGAAATTTGTGAAATTGGTTGTGAAAAGTGTAGGAAAGTGTAAAAAAAGTGCAATACTAAAGTAAATTCGGGATCCTTTATCATTTCTTTTCTTAACAATTCATGGTTTTTTGATTAACAAGCCTCAAAAGTGCGGAAGGGTCAAAGAATGAAAAAAACAAATCGAGCTTTGCCGTGAATGAGTGGAAGAATGTGTGAAAGAATGTGTTAAAAGTGCAATATTACAGAAAATTCGTAAATTGCTTATCCTTTATATTCAGTTGGTGAATAAGTCTTGTCACTTTTTTCATAATTTTCTTTAGAAATGACTATTTCATCAATTGATTTATGGTTTAAATAAATATCTATATTTTGATGACGGTATTTGGGAGCCAGTTTTTAAGGGTAACTCCCGTATTACGGTCACCTTTTTATCCTGAGTAAAGTAGAAAATGTTTATTGTTTGTTTGTCTTTCTTTTCCAACAAATCTGGGCCCATTTCCAAGAGAATTTAAGCACAAAAATGCGTTTTTGATTAAATCAGATTAAAAGTTCTACAAAGAAATTGGTTAAACAGATTGCTCTGAAAATTTGAATGTACTCATGCTCTATCTTTTTTTCTATTGAGACCAAAATAAGGTTTTTTTGGATTAAAGCACCTAATTGATATTAGGGAATCGCCATTTTTGACTACCCAACTTTGTGAGAATGAAGTGAACTTAGGGAAAATGAGAAAAGTTTATTGGCTAGACTTATTCTAAATCAAAAAACAGAACCAAGAAGTCAAACATTTACTTAGCATGTAGAAGAAAAGTGGGTGAGTCGGGTTGAGTCATGAGAAAAGGGGTGAAGAAGGCGAAAATTGGGAACACGTGTCACGAAGCAAGGCGATTGCAAGCGAGAAAGAAGAGAAAGAAAGGTAAGATTTTCAGGAAATTGATCAATTTGCTTTTTTAGAATAAATGAATTGGTTGGTGTAAATGATTTCAAAGACTTTGTTGGATCATGGACTTAGCTTTACCCAAATCACACAATCTAAATAAATAGTACCCTAAAAATTGTCTGTGAATTAGCCTTTTAGTAATTGTTGAAAAGTTTCAAATCAGATGCATTCAGGCTTTACTGCTAAATTCCAAAGGATCGCCGATTTGTGGATGATGCGAGTGAGACAGATTGAGTCATGATAGCTTTGTCCAATCTGAACAAAGCTAATGAACTCATTAGCTTTGTTCAAAATAAGTCTTACTTCAGCCATCGATTTGCTTTCTCGATAATAACATACGATACGATTCGACTAGGAAACAAATCGATATAGAAGTTGCATGCGTGCTGGCCAGGAAAATTGAGAAATTGAACAATTCTTATAGTTTGCTGTATCAATGGACTTAATAAATTATCTTCTATTAAGTCTATGGGATAAAAATTATTGGCAGATCTTTTCGATTTCCCTTTTCGAGTTCAATTCCAATTGCTTTTAAGGGACGGCGCGCTTTCTAAAGCGTGGATGCGCTACCGTACCCTGCACAAGCTTCGCTTCTGCCATTCTTTTCATTTTTCCACTTTCGTGATGGAATCTTTATCCAGCTTTTACGCCGAGTCCCGCTAAGTTTTCTTGCTCCTTCGTAAAATTTATTACGTTTTTGTAGCGCGTTTTTAAGGTACTCTCTCTTTTCCCTCGTTCGTTCCCTCTCTTTTATATTATTTGCCCATAGTTTTTTGTTTAAATTTCTAATACGGTTTTATTTCGTTTTCTTTTCGGCTCCTTCCACTCCACTTGTTCTGAATCCGTTCATACATGCCGTATAAACTCAACTTAACCGATTCCTTTTAAATAAAACGCAAATCTAAATAATCTGCCACGGCGCGAGCTTGTTATTTCGTGGAAATATAGTGTGTGATGGATGTTTTACCGAAAGGGTCGGTTTGAACCCCTATTCCATCTTGAAGCACAGTTACAAATGCCCACTGTGCCAAGCCAATAGTAATTATTCCAAGAGATCCTGTGAAAATCGGAATGAAAATTAAATGAGTCGGAATGATTCATTCCGATTCATTTTCATTTTCAGTCCGATTGAAGCTGGAATCCAAGTTCAAACCGGCCCTTTGGGTAAAACATCCATTACACACAGTAATTTCTTTTAAAAGGCTTAATATCTCGTATTTTACTGATTTTCAACCTTTTCATCCATTTTTTTGGTTGTTTTAGCTGTACAGGGTTGTCCAGGATTACGGAGGCTAGGGGTTTCTTTGATATTGCCTACAACCTATATATAGTTTTTGTCTTTCTTTTCGTTTATTTTATTTATTCAACTATTTACCTACGATTGTTTCTCAAAAAAATGTCTCGCTTTAGAATGGCCAAGAAGTCAGTGTACCGAGATGCGATCATTGACCTACACAAGCATGACGTTTTGGCTTTCAAATTTGTCTTCAAATCGCTCAATTGTGCACTCTGTTCGACGCCGTGTAAGTTTTACTTTAAATTCAAAAAAGCTCATTATTTTTTTAATAACTTATTGTAATAAAAATATACAGAATTGTATTTCAGACTCCAAAACGGCAATTGAAGTAAATGCACCGACACAAACTTCTTGTGATGATATTCAAGCAGTGTGCATGAAATGTCGTGAAGAACAAGGAGCAATAGCCCGAGCGATTCGAGCACATCAATGCAAAGATGACAATTGTTTCGGGTACACTGGGTCTCCTTCATATTGCTTGATGGGTGAGGAAACTTTAAAGCAATCAGAGAAAATTCTCTTTGAAAAACGAACACAATCAGGTTGCTTTAGAATTGCTCTCAAGTGGGTGTTTTACCTTGGATCAAAATTTGATGGGATACGTTCAAACAACTCAATCAATCACAATTCCTGAGTGTCCGATTTGTAATGAAGAATGTGGGTGATTTCATTGTACACTTAGAAAATGATGAAACATTAGACTCAATAGAAAACTCACAAAGAGAACCATTTATCCTCCACTGTGGCCACGGGATTTGTAATGGGTGTTTTGCTGAAATGTCAAAACCAATAACCAATTCGATCTTCAAATATGATTTCGAATGTCCACAATGCAAACAAAACAGTTGGTATGCTCAAGAATCATGGGAGAATCCATTGAAAAGTTGGTTGCTTTTCTATCATTTTTCAATCGTTAAAATCATTCAGTTTTTCTGCAAGAACTGTCCGACAAACAAACTGAATGGAAAAGAAAATGTGGTGATTGCAAAAAAGAGGTTTTCCTCTAGATTTAACGTTGTCAAAATCTATTTAGGCGCCTTTGTTTGAAATGTTTCAATGTAACGATTGTGGAAAAGTAATGGTTCGTTGAGAAAAAATTTTTGAAAATAGAACTTTATTTTTGGATCATTGTGTGCATATTTTAGTTAGCACATTCAGTGATGTTAGAGAATTTGAAAAGCTACACTCATGATGTGAAAAATGAAAGTATAAATCAAGGTTTAGTTCTGTGCTTTATGTGGAATGAGAAAGCATCATTCGCATAAAATTGTCGATTTGGGAGTTGTAGAGGTAGGAAAATAGAATCTACAAATAACCAGAAGAACATTCCATTTTCAGGTGAAGAAATTGATGAATGCAACTTATGAAGTGATCACCCCGCAAATTAAAGCTTATGATGTCTGTTTTCCCGAACTTCAAGCGGATTTGATTAAAAAAATCCACAATTTTCAAGCGGTAAATTTTTCAAATTTTGTGATAAATTCCAGAGATTCTTCAGAAAGCTCTTGAAAAAGTCGGCAAAATTGAGGGGTTAAGTTATGATCCAGCAAAGTACGAACTAGTGGATTGTTTGTAAGTTTAAAGAATTTTGAGAGAAAAAACAGCTTTCAGGGCTATTGGTGCGGAATTTGAGGGGATTTGTGAGAAATATCTGGGCGATTTGCGATCATGTAATACTGGGATTGAGGTTTAATGTTAAAATAGGGCATTTATTATCCGCAAAGTTTAGAAGCTGCACAGCAATGAGGCAAAAGAAACTTCATAAGATTTCTTGGAGTTAGGAGTTCTTTTTTGTTTGCTTACTGATTCATTTGAATTATTTTTGCTATTAAATAATGCCTCATTGCTGTGCCATCAAAAAGCACCATTTTCAAAGCCTTCAATTGTCCTTTATACTCGACATGTAATTTGTTGTTAATAAATAAATAATATAAAAATGTTAAATCTGATTAAAAGTCTACAAAGAAATTGGTGAAACAGATTGCTCTGAAAATCAGAATATATGTTTAACTATTCATGCTCTATCTTTTTTTCTATTGACACCAAAATAGGGGGTTTTTTTTGGACTAAAGCACCTGATTGATATTAGGGAATCACCATTTTTGACTACCCAACTTTGGACCTCTGAAAAAATTCGAAATTCTAATTTTTCAGAAGATTTCAACGCTCTGTTGCAGAAAAATAGTTGGTTTTTCTATTAAAGTAAACCGCAAGTCTATTGATGAATTGATCATTTCTAAATGGAAGTTTAAAAAAAACTTATTCACCAACTTAACCTTTTCTATTCATCAAGTTGTCGACCATTTTTAAGCATTTCTTTAATAATCAATATGGTTTCTTCCTTTTCTTGAGTTTCGAGAGCAGAAAGTCTTCGCTCTATAATAACAACGTTTCTATTATTAATAATTCTTACTTGTAGGTAGTACTTTATTCGAAAACTCAATGAAATGTGACTTGTAGACTTTCCCTTTGTTCCCACGTTTCTGTTTTATCAAATTATGGGGGACTCATATATCGTTCTGTTCCAACAACAGTACTCACAGTAAATGCTTTTTCAATCATTTGAGTCAATCCAAAATCTCTAATCTTCAGAATCTATTCATTAGTGACAAGGATACTATACTTTTACTGAATTCTATTGCAAAGAACTTTTACTTGTCCGATTTAATATCTCGATGTACCAGTTGATGTTCTCATATAATCAACAACTCCAAAGAGTTCTTCCGAACAAATAACTGTGTTCATTGTGTAGATAACTGATGCATCGAGGATTACTGAATAGACAATGATAATCTTAACAATCTGACTGTTTACCAAAAGTAAGAATTAGAAAGCTTTCTCAAATCATTGCTTGTTACTTCAAGCCATCGCTTCTCTTCACCAATTTGTCTTCAAATTTCCCAATTGACAATATTCCATCACAATTCCAAATTCCACAATGTTTGAATCTTTCACTTTATTTAATGTTTTGTATTCATTTGCATAGATCTTTCGTTGTTCTTCCATTGCATAAGAAAAGATTTGTGGACAGCTGGTCTGAAGCTAGTTCAATTTTAACAAACCACATTTTCAGCAACATAACAGTTGTACTCGCAACAAATATCAATCAATTTACAGATCATTTCCAATCAATTCATAGACATTACCAAAAGATCCTTGTTCAAAGTTTATTTTTTAGAGAAGCGTCGATCAGAAACACTGAATAGTTAGAACTAACCCACAAAAACATTCAACACACTTTGAATATGAAGTTAAAAATTGGGCATAAAAGGGTAGAAAAGAAAATACTTGGCATGGCTAAAAGGCGTATGTAAAAAGTGAGTAATTTGCGTATTTTTCAAAAAAAAAGTGTTTGTGTGTTAAGAAAAGTAAACCAATAGATAAACGCTGAAATGTAACGAGAAGAAAATCGAGTAAAAACATCAACTAGGAACTCAATTTATTGATCAGAAACAAATAGAAGAAGCTTTTTTGAATAGAAGACAGAAAAAATTTGACTTAAATAGGAATTGGCTTAGAATTTCGAGAGTTCAACTTGTGAAAGAAGGCTATATTTTTAAAGGAAAGAGTTGAATTTAGAATATTTAGCATAATATATGTGTATGCCTGTATATTAGCTTGTCAAAATGCATTTTTCATATCTTTTGAAACACGTCTTAGCATCTTTATTCTCCAATTTTATCATCGTGGTGTCATTTTCTCAGAGCTACTCGCTTTTTGAGTCAAAACTTGTTGAGTCGTGCCACCGGATGGACTGTTTGGGATCCTGAAAAGGAACAATTATAACATAGATTTTCTTAATCTTTACCTAAACAACGTGAAGACTTGTTTCTTATACGAACGAACATTGAATATGACAACGATTGGATCGATAACCGGATACCAGGCAAGTGGAAGGGGTAACAGATCTAAAGAGATTGGCTAAAAAGTAGTTTTATTGTAAATCTTACCCAGCATCGTATCTGATGTGACCCCAAGAAATGGCAAAATGAAAGATAAATAGACTGGTAGATGAGCACAAAGTAAAGGGATTAATGTCTGGAACATGAGACAGCGAAAGAGCTGATTTTGGAGATGATCGCCACGATTTGAGCTGAGATCTTTGGAGAGTTTGCTGAAAAGAAAATGATTGGGAGAAAAAAAGGACAGAAATCTTACTGTAGAATCTTCTTTGCACACCAAGCCGAGATTACTGTACAACTCAATAAAATCAAACAGAGGTAGGCGATGGAAATGATGAAGATTGGATTACCCTGGAATATTGACGATTCATAAAGGCTTTTCTGTTTGGATTGTATGGCAGAATTATTCCAAAGCCAACTTCGTCAGAACAGAAGACAGATTCTAGCTTAATTTCTCATCTTGATGATAAGCAATATCAAGTATTACAGCCTGAACTTTACTTACAAGTTTACTTGTATTAGGTTGGTCGATAAGTCTTTAGACCCTTTATTTAAAGAGCTATTTAGAAGTAATCAATTCATCAATTGATTTACAGTTTGCTTCATTAGAAAGGCTTAATATTTCTCTATAAAATACCATTGCAATTTTAAGAAATATTTTGTTTCTGAACTCTGTTCAGAGGTCTCGGATAGTCAAAAAGAGCAAAGAGTCGATTACGCTATTTAGACACTTTCGTTCAAAGAAACCAATTTCGGTGTCAATGGAAAAAAGAAAGAGCGTAAAAAGTTAGGTTTATAGCTAAATTTTCAGAACAATTTTTTTAGCCAATTCCTTTATATCATCTTTTATTTGTTATCTGGTTAGCAAAACGAGTTTTTGCGCTCGAATTCGCTTGGAACCGGGTCCAGATTTGCGTAAAAAGATAGAAAAGTGTACAATCACCATCTATTTGAAGTAAACCATAGGTTAATCGGTGAACTTTTGATTTACAAACAGCTTTATAAAAAGTGTTTAAAGACTCGGCCAATCTAATACAATAGCATCAATGAAATCCTCACTATGTATGGAATCCTTACCATGTATGGACTTTCCAGAAACGGTTCACCATGTAAGTGATGATCAGCAACAACTCCAACCTGAAGATTGATTGATTGAGTCCATCAGCTTTGATCTTATCTATCTAATTTACCTCATGTTCAGGCCTCTTTGGCCAAACGGCTACACAAAATATGGCTGTCCAAGAGATAATTGCACAATAGCTAATAATGAAACCAGTAGCATAAACACACGTTGAATAGTGCAAAATGAAATGAGATCTGAAAGCCGGGGAGGTTAGTAGGGAAGCTGTTACCCACTTGCAAATGATGAGATATCGGTTGGCGAAGTGGCTCGCGATGAGGACCGTTGTCTGGAATTTCACTTACGGTATTGGGTGCCAGTTTTTAAGGCTGATTCTGGTATTACGGTCATCTTTTAATCATCTCACCTGAGCAAATGAGAAAACGAACATGATCAGCAATATCCTCCCAAGTATCACATCTTTTATATAACCTGTATTTAGAATCAAGAGATCGAAATCGTGAATGTGAACTGTCTGAATGGAACTCATTGAGAGTCAAGATTTCTCACTAACCGGCACTGATAACATGTGAACAACCGAGAATTTTATGTTGAATCCACACATGATCATCATGATTATCTAAAAGGAGCATTATCAAGGGTTACTGTACTCGGTTTACTCTATATTGTGCCATGTGCTTTGTCGATTTCGCATTGATACAATAAAGAAGAAGAATGTTCAGAAATATTGATGAAAAACCCATTGTAAAAGCGTTTAAACGAGCTATTTTGTTGATTAGGAGGGACATCCTGGAAAGGTTTGAGATTAAGGTGAGTGAAGGACAAAGTTTTGAAGGGTTGAACTCTCGGGTTGACTCTTTAAAGCATGTCCCAACTACCGTTACAGCTTCATGATTTGGTCTTTATTGGGGTTTGATTCTTGTCTCCAAGTTTGTTGCTGTTTCCGCTTGCTTGCTTAATCTTTACGACTGATTGGGTACTTTAACATGTTACTGATTGTGGGTTACGGTTACGGTTACTGAACTTTTGATTTATTTATTGAAATATAGAAGGAGAAATGAAAAGAAACAAATATTAGTTTTGTTAAAATCAAAAAAGCAATAAAATTTACGTGGCTAGGACTCAAACCCGAGCCAGAAAGCAGTCAAGCCGAGTCAAGCTTTAAGCCTACTTAAATCGACGTTCGGAAAGTTTTAAACTGAAGCTTTCTTATTAAAGATTCAATATTTTGACTTCCAAAGAACATCGAATCTTTGACCTCAATAAACCCATGCCCAATTTTGATTCACAAAGAGTTACAGGCCAAAAATGAAAGAAGCGGGACAAGAAAAACTAGTCAGACCAATTTCTTTCGGTGTTCCTTTTTCCTTATTCATATCTTCGTCTCAATGGTTCCCTTTTTATCGTATTTTGACCCTTTTAAGCCAATTGAGAAGCAATGAATCTTGGAGAGGGGAAATTTGAGAGATCTGTCTTTTTGTCGTCATCGTAGTTGTTGAATTTTCAATGAGTAAGTCATAGCTTTAGTATAAAGGAGTACAAACTATAGAGTTGTGATAACTTGTTCAAAAATTTGTTTCAAGATTGAAAATGAACTTGTCAAAGGTAGTTTAGAAGCTGAACGGCCAGTAGAGAAGTGTTCAAGAATGAGTCACAGTACGATTGAAGTTGTTAGAGTTGAAATTTCGATAAATCGACATTATTCTACTAGAAAAATAGCTGCAGTAATACTTTTTTAAATGACAAAAATATGGCCAAATACTGTGTAAAATAGATAAAACGATAAAACGTGTTTCCAAATCGTTGTTTTTTTTTGCAAACGATAAGGAACCAATAAGATTAACGATTGGATCAAGGCTACAAACAGCCAGTTAGATAAAACCCCACAAAATGTTTGTCTTTAGGTGAATGGGGGTGGACCTAAGAGAGCCCTTTCACGCAAATCTCAATCCTTTCTTCATTTTTTTCCCTTTTCTCAGAAATGGTTTGCTTTTGGGCTCAAGGGGTTTCATTAGACGAGGTGGAAAGAGAGAATGGAAAGGAGGGTAGAGGAGGAGACATTCTCAAAGAATACATCCCACAAGGCTTTTAAGAATCATGGGATTTTCTTTTGGTTATAGAAACTTAAAAGAGGATTTATAGTTAAAGCAATACAAAGGTAGTCAAAGAAGGCGTTGGCTTTGTAGGTATACAAATACGAACAGAAAATGACTGCAAAATTGTTCAGAACTCAAGACCTTCAAAAACCCTTCGAAAAACCCTCAAGACCTTCAAAAACCCTAAATACTACGAGATTGGGTCTCAAAATTGTGGGTGGATCTCTCTAATAACCCATATTTATCTATTTACTTCATTTTTTCCTCGAAATCCTCAAAATTATTCCCGAAAGCTTCTAAAGAGTCCATAGATTAGAATTGGATTTTCTGTTTTGATGAGGTTTGGGAAGAAAATGGGTTAGACTAGGGAAAACGAGAAAAGTTTATTGTCTAGACTTATTTTAGATCAAAAAACACAACCAAGACGTCAAACATTTACTTAGCATGTAGAAGAAAAGTGGATGAGTTGGGTTGGGTCATGAGAGAAGGGGTAAAGAAGGCGAAAATTGGGAACACGTGTCACGAAGCAAGGCGATTGCAAGCGAGCAGCAAGAAGAAACAGAAAGGTAAAATTTTCCGTAAATTGATCAATTTGCTTTTTTAGAATAAATGAATTGGTTGGTGTAAATGATTTCAAAGACTTTGTTGGATCATGGACTTAGCTTTACCCAAATCACACAATCTAAATAAATAGTACCCTAAAAATTGTCTGTGAATTAGCCTTTTAGTAATTGTTGAAAAGTTTCAAATCAGATGCATTCAGGCTTTATTGCTAAATTCCAACGGATCGCCGATTTGTCGATGATGTGTGTGAGACAGATTGGGTCATGATAGTGTTTTGAGAAGGGAGAAGTTTGTCCAATCTGAACAAAGCTAATGAACTCATTAGTTTTGTTCAAAATAAGTCTTACTCCAGCCATCGATTTGCTTTCTCGATAATAAACTTTCGATACGGTTCGACTAGGAAACAAATCGATATAGAAGACGTTGTTGCATGAGTGCTGGCAAGGAAAATTGAGACATTGACAATTGGTCGTGGGAAAATTGTGGATGTCAAAACAAGGTAAAGGAAGAAAATAAGAGGACCGGCGACTGATAAAAGTCTCTTTTGTCTCGTTTTTGAGGTTTGCATACTGAGGAATTAGCTGAATAATGAAATTGATGTTACTTTAAAGATTAGAGCTATGATCAAACTAGATTTTCTAAAGTTCTACAGGTTATTTTGCGGTTGCTATTTTTCAAAACGAAACCTCTAACAATATCGGCTATCCACTTCCATTCGGTGGATGTTCAAATAAAAGCATCGAGATGAAAACGATGAATAAGACTGAGAGAAGTGGGATCGTTGTCTGGAAGTTTGTCTGGAAGGAATCATATTCCTTTAAGAATCATAGCTTTTTGGTCTATCTAATGCCTTGGTAGTCAAAATCGTTTAACTGGTTCAGTTTTAGAAGTTAAAAGCATTTTTACAACCACAATGGATCAATGAAACGATAAAGATCAAATCCAAGCTTCAGTTCCGTTTCAGAAGTTTGACTAACTAAACATAACTTTTGAAAAATTCTTTTCCGACAATTAATTTCTTTTTATTTTGTTTCTACACGATGTCGCAAGTGTTCAATTTTTAGCGCTTCAATTGTGCCCTGGTGTACTCTCAGTACAAATGATAATCAAAGGTCAGAGATCCTGCAGAACAATTCTTGCAATTTGCTGTATCACTGGACTTAATTAATTATCTTCTATTAAGTCTATGGGATAACCATTATTGGCAGATCTTTTCGATTTCCCTAATTTAAATTAGAGAGTTAAATTCCAATTGCTTGTAAGAGACCGCGCGCTTTCTAAAGCGTGGATGCGCTACCGTACCCCGCACAAAAATTCGCTTTAGCCATTCTTTTCATTTTTCCGCATTTCATGATGGAATCTTTATCCAGCTTTTACGCCGAGTGCCGCTGAGTTTTCTACCCCCTTCGTAAAATTGATTATATTTTTGTAGAGCGTTTTTAAGGTACTCTCTCTTTTCCCTCGTTCGTTCCCTCTCTTTTATATTATTTGCTCATAGTTTGTTGTTTAAATTTCTAATACGGTTTTATTTCATTTTCTTTTTCCTTCCACTCCATTGTTCTGAATCCGTTCACACATGCCGTATAAACTCAACTTAACCAATTCCTTTTAACTAAGACCCAAATCTAAATAATCTGCCACGGCGCGAGCTTGTTATTTCGTCTTGGGTTTCGTGTGAAATCATTTTAGAAAAGGATTGTAACGTCTAAATGTGTTAGGTAAGGGAGCTAGTTACTAACTTGGACAAACAGCAGCATTTCTTTGCTTCTTCATTTTTGCAATATTTTATCCCAGGAATTGCAGTTTTTTTCCTTTGCCAATTGGCCTTATTTTCATCGTCAAACATTTCAGTTATCAGTCAAGAATGTTCACCTCGACTCAACAAATCTTCAAGTCTCTCAATTGTCCCAAATGTGACACACCATGTGGGTTGATTTTGAACCAAATTAATTAGGCTAATTAAATTCGAACGATTTCTAGAGTATTTTCAACATATTTCAAGTAGTACTACAGCGCTTCTGCTTGCTTTCCAAGTATAATAGGCTTTGAGATAGTGTTTGGTGGCTAAAGTACGTCTGACTAGGCAAATTATCGGCTAGAATCATCAAAAGCCCATGAAGATGCTGCATTTAAATGAGCCGGCCAAGAATATCCCAAGAATGCTCGAAACCCAAAACTTTAATTTAAAACCAACTCAGGTCAGCCCAAAACTTGTCAAGTACAGTTTACACTTTAAAACTTTTGAAGTACACAAAATGGGATGTAATTGCTTATTAAAAATGATACAAGTTTCTGTCACGCAATTGCATTTTTTAGACTCGAAAACGGCAGGCGCAGAGAATACGCCAACGCAGACTATTTGCCCTTTTCAAGAAATTCCAGAAATTTGTATGGGATGTTACGAAAAGCAAAGGAAAATCGATCGAAGAATCAATCCAGTGCATCAATGCGGCGAATGGGGTTGTTTTGTTCCCAAGCCAACTCCATCGTATTACTTAATGGGTAAGATTTTTTTAAACAGTAAAAATCTAGAAGACCTTCTTTAAGAGCTCCTCGCAAGTGGGGCTTTCAAATTGGATCAGGAAGGGAAAGGATATGTGCAAACAACCCAATCAATCACAATTCCGGAATGTCCGAGTTGCCAGGAGGAATGTGGGTGATGCATGATTTTAAGAAAGCAATATAGGTTTAGATTCGTTGAGAGATGCCAAAAAAGAGCCATTCACTCTCCATTGTGGACATACTGTCTGTAATGGATGTTTTACCCAAAGGGCCGGTTTTTCGTTCTTCCCGCACAGATGCGCACTGTGCCAAGCCAATAGTTTTCCGCTAATGGTGGTAAAGACACCGGGGGAAAATCGACTTAAAAGTTCGTTTTGGAAAGTGACAACTATTAGTAATATTAATACTAAAACATTAATCAATTTAGCCTTTTTGCGAGAACTTGAAGAAAAATTGACGCCAGAAGAAGCTAAAATGAAAAGCATTTGTGAAGATTGTAGAAAAGAGGTTTGATTGAGATTCTGTTTGAAGGAAAGATTCTTTAGGTGTCTCTCCTCGAAATGTTCCAATGCACGGATTGTGGAGATAAAATGGTAAATGAATTTTGATTAAATCATAAAGAGATCACTGCAGTTATGCCCCCGATGTTCTTGCAAGAATCATCGTCTTCATCAGATTATCGATGTTGAAGTTGTTGAGGTTGGCACAATTTAAGAGCTTCCTGGAGTAAATTGTACTAACGCTTCTGACGCAGAAACTGTGGCAAGTGATTCGCGAAACGATCATCCCACAAATTGAGGCCTACAATGCCTGTTTCCCGGAACTTCAATCGAATTTGATCAAGAATTTCAATAAGTGCCAAAAGGTGAAAACTTTGATTAGAAAAAGTTGATGAGCCTGTGTTTTCAGAAAATTCTCAGTCGAACCGATCAAGTCGCTTACTTCAATGGGTTTGCAGAAGCAAAGGAGCAACAGAAGGCTTGCCTGTGAGTTTTAAACGGTCAAATTAACCAGAAAAGAATTGCACATAAAACAAGAACTTTTGATTAGTGTAACTTTTTCCGAGAGTGGGTCAAGCTAGAGGTTCCACCGCGCACAACGGGTATAACGAAATGTAAAGATTAAAATCGTAGAACGGAGAAATCCAAACAATAACTTTTTTAAGTTGCTACCCGGCTAGCTTAAAAACATTCTTTCATAGAAATCCTTCTACTGGAAAAAAAGTTATTTCAATGAACTTTTACACAGCACAATGCTATTGCATTTTGTCCAATATAAATGAGATAGATATTAGTTTTATACGGATTTATAAAAAATTCAATAAAACATCGGACAACAATCTAAAAAAATCGAAACAAAAAAGGATTTCTTTGAAATAATGTTTTTTATGCTAGCTGGATAGCAACTTAAAAAAATGATTGTTTGGATTTCTGCGTTCTACGATTTTAATTTGGTACTCGATGTGCCCCAGGCCAGGCACAGGCTAGTGGAACATAATGCTAGCTATGTTCTCCCACTGTTAACAGGAAATATCCCAAAAGACTTTTCGATTCTTATTGTTCATTTTGAGAGCATTTGGCGAGAGATTCGAGACGATTTGCGAGAAATATTTGGGTGAATTGCGGTCATTTAACACCGGTATTGAGGTGAGTGCATTTGACATAGGGAATTGTTTTTAAAATTGAGTAAATCAATCCATATAACACTCAATTTCTATTCAAAACTCTCAACCTGTTGTTTTCATATAATCTGAATTCGAAAATGGTGAAAGTGGCAAAACTAAACGATTCAGAAGCTCATCGATGACATCAATGAGTCGCCAAAATGAAATGAAAATCTTTGAACTTTCTCTATTCTGACATTTTTCACTCTTACTCAAGTTTTGTGAATGCAAATTCAATGTCATTTATTTATTTTATTTTTATTTTGAGTGTTTACAACACTGTTTGTTCACTTTCGCAAGATAAATAATCAACATTTCTTGATAAATAATCAACAAAGAGCAAGGAAACGATTCAATGACAACGCTGAAAAAGATTAAGAATTAGAGAACTTTTGGCACGAATCGTTGAGACACTGTAATTTTCTCAATAGCGTATGCGCTTCTATTTTTCAACTATTCTCCAAGATGCGCTTTTATTGGAAAGTGCGCCTTTGTTCCCGCTTAGACTTTCATTTTTTATATTCAAAGAATAATATTCTATGAAGCCTAAACTTTTGACGGCCCGGCATTCATTTCTCTCAATTTTCTGCATTTTTCGTCCAAGCTTGAAAACGGATAAATAATGGAGCAATCTCACCTAGCTGAAGATATGATGAGACATAGAGAAACCCTCCAAAATAGATCCCTACATCGTTCTTAAGCTGCAGCATCAAGGGATCTGTTCTGAAAAAAAGTTATATTCTCTGTTGTGATAGTTTTACTTTATTTGTGCAATAAAGTGTTCATGTAAATTCCATTTATGCACCCGCTTACATACAGTATTTTTTGCTATATTTGTAATAAATAGCTCAAAGTAGCAAAAGGAAAAGTATAAATTTGTGAGTGAATAACAGACAACTATTCATTTACTGCATAACTCACGTGTCTATCATATTGCAATAATATTGAAATCCAAGACCGATCGAATGGAGGAATCGAGCGATCGAATCGGCGATCAACAATAATAATACAACTTTTGATAGACGATATAGATGATTTCGCCAACAGTAAATTGTACACACAAAATTGATGATTATCGAAAAGATTGAGAGCTGAAATTGCGTTGTGATACATTTAGAGAGGTTTTTTTTGATGTTTGTGCCGGCTACAAAAGGGGTATAATCTTTTGAAACACCCAAGATTAGTGACCTCAAAATGGAACTCCGATACGACTCCGTACACTAATACGATTAGTGAAAAAAGTGCTGTTAAACGTTGGCGTGTAGTCCAAAGCGAATGTTCCCAAAACACACGTTTTTTGATTGTTCAAGAGGACGGACTTATTAGGACGATATTCGGATACCAGACCTGGATATCTATCAGACCAATTCGCACTCAAAGAGCTTTTACTTCACTTTAGAGCAGAATTTAATCACAGTAACAACAAAATCAAGCTTTTGACATCTGCCAAATTTTGTATGCACCTACAGCGAATCTTCATTAATTATTTTTGTACAAAATAGGGGGTCTGTGCATCTTTACGACTCACGTAAAATTGAATAACGGTGAATGTGTGATGAAGATTGGGGAATCGATTCAAGTCGGTGATCGTTGTAAAAATGAATCGACATTTGGTAGAAAATGGTAAATGATAAAGAAAATGGCTAAAAGATAGCAAGTTTTGAGTTATTTTACTACTATTCGGTCATAATCTCACAAAATTTTACCCCCTGCATTAAGTCAATTTTGAATTTTAGCCAGACAAGTTTTTAATTTACAAAATGTAATCTAGCAAGACCTTTTTCATTCCATTTTGTAAAGATTGGTAACGTAAATCAATAAATTGACTACTCGAAGCAAGTGAAACTTCCGTGAAAGTGGAACTTGATGCAGAGAGTAAAATTATTGGAGGCAAACCGATCGACCTGTGCCGTAGTATTTACTGAAAGCGAACAAATTTTAAAGCATACCAGCTAACGATATAAACTATGAGAAGAATCTCTTTGTAGAACTCTTTTCTCGGTAATTGTTGTTGTTTTGGAAAAGAATTGGAAGATCTTGTGGCAAATACAGGCATTAGAATAAGTGATAATCGGAAATTTGAGGTTTCACACTCGAATTTCACTGCGTTAAAACTTTAGAGTTCTGAAAACTTGATTGCTTTGCAAAGTGAGCTCTGAGAATTTGATAGCGTTTTTCGGGCAATAAGGGGGTAATTTGAAGGGATTCTTTGTGCAAAGTGACAATTTTAAGAGAAATCTGTTCTAGATTATTACGCAGGGAAAAGCTCGTTTGGTCCATCGAAAATTTGAAGGTTAAAAACGGAAGAAAAACAGAGTGACTAAACTCAATCAGTGTTTTGAGTGTTTTTGTGTTTTTTATTTTTTGACTTTTGGAGAAAGAGCTTTAGAATCTCGGTTAATATATGTGTTCACTGGAGGGATTATCAAATTAAAGAATGTGCTTCGAGCTTTTCAATTCAGGCTTTCTCGCGTAGAAGACAGTGAAAAGAAAAGAATAGTGCTAATGTGTGACAAAGGAGCTGATACAACAAAGTTGACGTTAATGCTCCCGGACAAGGTTGAAAAACCACAATTCTTTCAAACGCTTCATCATTTCCATGTGTTTGGTGCGAATTTCGAGCAGATAAAAAGATAAAATGACAAGCTCCGTTCACTGTGGGGTGAAAATTTTCATTGAGTGAAAATTCATATCGAGAAATTTCGAAAAAGAATTGATAAAAATCGGTTTGAAAAACGGTTTTTAGTAAAATCCGCACTAAAAAATGTGGAGTTTTTTCCCCATACTAAAATCCGCACCAAAAAATGCGGGTTTTTTTCCCCATAGCAAAATTCGCAGTAAAAAGTGCGGATTTTTTCTTCCATAATGGAAGAATCTCAGATCAGATTCAATCTCAGAATCTTTTCTTTTCTTTTTCAAGGATAGATATTTCTGATACTCTCAGAATTCTTAAAGAAAAGATATTTCTGATAATCTATAAATCTATAAAGCCTTTTTCCCTTAAAAACTACCTGAAAACTTTCAAGAGACTATGCGCAAAATTCTCTTTCTGAGGCTTAAGGAAACACACTGAGGTTTAATGAAACAAACAGGTGAAAACCACCAAATTTCTAATCTTTATCGATATCGACGTTTCATCATTTCACTCATCATGAAAACACCTTTGCTCAAATATTTAGGAACTCATTTCATCAAGCAAACGAATCGTTCAACCATTGTGCTTCATGTATCGAATTCTCACGGTGAAAGTGAAAGTGACACAACGAAAACGAGGGAAATACGGGAAAACCTTGATGAACTGTGTTCGAAATCAACAAACCTTGTGAAAATGACTAAATTTCTTTAAAAGATATTAATATTCGATCAAAACTAAAAATTCGCATATTTGTGTAGAAAATTGGATTACTTTTTGCTACTTCCTTTTTGCCCAAAAGTCAGTAGCCTTTGGAATTTTCTTATCATCAGTCAGAGAAAGAATGAAATTTTCAGAAATCCGGATTAAAACCGTTTTACCCCATAAGAAAATGAAAGATTGGCAATGAATCACTATATACTTTGGTATTCTGCTTTGTCTTTTGTTTGTTCAAAATGTTACCTCCATTGAACTTGACACATCGACTTGTGGGTTGCATAGGCGGGGGCGCCTTCGGGAGAGTCTCAGCGTGGGAACCGTTGCAAGAGGGAGATCCGTGAGTTTCGGGAGAGTCTTTGAACTAACTGCTTTTTCCTATTTTATAGTATTTTTGATTTTCGGATTTTCTAACAGTCGCTGGTAGGGTGAGCTTCCCTTGGTTAAATTTGCATCATTTGGTTAAAAAATAATTGCATAATGCCTGATTAATCACTGGATAAATGCAAATTTGATATGCAATTTCGTTAAATTACCTTGCGATCAAATTCTCCCCTTCTTTTTCATCTTTTCCTCTAATTTTTCAGCCAAAAACACTCGCTTTTAGATTAAACAAATTTAGACTCAAAGAACTCGATAATATGTTGCAAAAGCAGAACTTTGATATAGGTAATGTAGGTAGACTTATCCAGATAGCCAATGTTATTCTAAGAAATTTGCTTTTCCATCTCACAAGTGAAGGTCACAAGGCTGCGATGGCCAAATGAAATGAGCCATATACCATACAATGCAGAATTTTACGCTGATTCCGATGCTATTATCCGTTTTTGCAAAATGATTCGGAAACGCGAGGAATCTGGCAAACAAGTTTCAGGTCAAATTAGAGGTCAAAAATCAGACCCTATAGAAGGCTTCTTTCACCGTCCTGAAATGTGAGCTTGTAGTGTAGTGGGTAAGAGCCTTGTTTCACTTTCAATTCCCCTGCTTGCCAAACAGGCTAGCAAGTTCTTGCTCGCGTTCGATAGCTTCCTTTTGTTTAATTTTATTTTGATGTTTAACCGCTCGAATCCACTCTATTTTGAATTTACAATAAGTACAACAAGTTGAAGCAGAAAGTTTTCGTGAAGTAGCCAAAACCAATATTATTACCAGGCTTGAAAAACGATTTCCCGAAGATAAACAATTGTAAGAGATAAAAGTTTTAAGTTTACTGTTAATAGATTAGGAAAGATGATAAAATGAGAAAATTAAAAATAAAATGAACGATACCAAACGATGAATAAAAATCAACGTATGAAAATAAATATTCGCGAACAAACTAATTGGTTAAAAATTTGCATTTAAGGGATTAATCAGACAAAACGACAAAAGAATTACTATAAATATTTATGGTAAATTATTAGCCCACAAGAGAAAACTTAAGATATTCAGTCAACTGCCTACAAATCTATTAATCTGATCAACGTTTTGTCGGGTTAGTTCTTGATTAATTGGTTAATTTGTAAATGCAAATTTTTAAACAATTAATTTGTTTAGACAACAGGAGGCCGCTCTAGTTTCTGGGCCTGCCGAAAGCTAGGCCTGGATCTGGTCTCTTGTCGGATCTAGCCTTGTCTTTGTCAGACAAGCCTGCTCTGACAAAGTAACAAAAAAATGCCAACATTCTTAGAATCCTAACTAATGGTAAAAGTTACGGGCTATCTTCTGGAGTTTCCGGCTGGTTGATAACAAAAGTACGGTATTGGCAATGAGAACTTTTTAGCTGGCTGGCCGTCAAATATCTACATCCCCACCGACCACAAAAAGAACTCGAAAAAAATTTCAAAACGGAGACTGAAAGACTCCTTGGAAAGACTTCAACACCCAAATGTTGTCAAAAATTTGGGTTTTGACAAATATGCGGATGCTGAGGGAAAATGGAAATACGAGATCCGAATGGAATACTGTGCAAAGGGATCACTAAAAGAGTGCGAGTACAGGAGACTGATAGAAAACTTTTCAGCTTTTTACACTTTTAGTTCTCGTCGACTCCGCCGTCGTTTACAACATGAAAAAGGTGTTTTATTGGGCCGAACAGCTATTCAATGTGCTTCTATATTTACGTGACGAAAATGTCGCGCATCGTGATATCAAACCAGGAAAGTGAGTCGGAGAAAGTGTCACTTTCAAAGTGGAATTCACAATGGAATTGACAAATATTGACTTTACCAGCCTGAATCAGAAGCTGGATGGCCTAGCTTTTCAGGAGAATGTACTGAGTAGTGAGCTAGTATCTGGCTTAACCTAGTCCAGCTCGAGCCTACCTAGTTTATTGGATCAGAACGAGTCCAATTCTGATAATAAAGTCTGGGTGGCTCATAAAGCTCTGTAGATCAACCGGACGCCAAATTTCTCTGATTTGTTCATTGTTTTAAGATCTACAACCCTTAAAATCTAAAAAGTAAATGTCTTTGTAAGGCTAAACTTGTCTCTCTCGAGCTTAACGTTAAACATTTCAGTATCATGGTAACCGAGCATTTCGATTTGATGCTTGGCGATTTCGGGCTCGTTCGAGAGATTGATCCGGCCGCTAATTCGACGTTAACTCATACTGGAACAAAACTATACATGTCACCCGAAATAAGCAAACCCATTCGACCAAGACCTGACGAGAGAAAGTTTGATATCTTGATGAAAAGCGACCTCTACTCGATGGGACTCGTGCTTTGGGAGATCATCGAGAGAAGGTTTGAAGTAGAAATTTTAAGTCGTCCAAATCATGTTAAGGTCAAAAAAAGTCAAAAGCCTGGATTTCAGAAAAATCTGTTCTGTGAGCGCTTTCGATTGTTGGGATAAATTGGTCGACGATCTCTGGAGTGACGCTTTTGTGTTACCATTAGCCGAATGCGATCACGAGATCAAGCTGTTAATCCAAATGTAATAGCTTTAATGGAAATTCTGAAGTTTCTGTTTGCAGGTGTGTTGACGCAAAATACTATCGCCGACCCACGACCGAAGAAGCTTGTAAAACGATCCGGGAAATGAATGATGTAAGTTGGTGTGCAGAGTTGGCTATTAACAGTTTCTAATGGGGAGTAATTTCTTAAATTATGCCAGCGCACAGCTCAAAGTGGCCTAACTTGCAAAATAGATGTAAATTGAAGGAACAAAGAAACAGAATAGGAACAAAATTTTTAGGACTAAAGACCAGAGATGTTCCAGCTGGGTCCTAGGGCCTTTTAAGTAGGCCAAAGCTGCCCGAATGCAGGCTTTGTCTTGGGGATTTTTTAAAACGACAGACTTGAATCTGCTCTTGGGCTAACCTTGCCTGGTTTGCCCCGAAAAAATCCGCTTTGAAACAAACTTGCTGATGGCTAAAATGCTAATGCTAATTGCTAATGGCTAGTCAGAACTAAAATCCATTTTTAAGTTGATAGGCTCCCCTAGTTAGCACCGTACTTTGGAATCCTAAATCGTTAAGCTAAATTTTGAAGTTAAAACCAAATTTCAGAGATTCGTGAGCACAGCAATTTGCTTTGAAAACAACAACCGAAATACACTCATTCGCCCGCTCGGCTTCGACGGAACAATGGATGAAGTGTCTGTTTCTGACAGCTATCTCAGTTTTTACGACATCTACCACTGGAATGAACCAAAGTACCGAGAAAACCGAATCGAAAAATTCATCGCCCAATTGGACTCTTTACCAAGAAATTTCCACGAGTTGGAGATATTCTCGAAAATCTATCAAACGCTCTCTCCAGAAGATTTTCTTAACAACCATCTACCGGAGCTCTGCAAAACGGTGCTCAGAAAGGAAATTCTGCAATTTATTGAGGCTCAACGTCTATTTTTGTATCCATACACATTCTACACCGATGAAACGCCATCATTCCAAGAATTCTCAATCCCGGGAAAGCTACTCCAATCATTAATCAATGAAACAGTTTTGGTTTCTGATAAAAAAATTCAGAAAACGGTTTTGGAAAGGGAATGGCGAGCGTTGATTTTATATTTGTGGACACAAAGCTTATTGATGGAAGATTCGTTCAAAAAACTTCACCAAAAGCTGGCCACCTTTTTCTCCGGTGAAATTTTAGAGCTAGAACACCGAGAGTATGTGGAATGGTCCTTAAGCCATAATTTCTCCCTTGAAAACTCAGCCCTCTACAGATTCTATTCAAGATCATTCTTTTCATTTAAACTTTACCGTGTCATTAATAAACCGAATGAGCAATGGATCCAATTGTCAAGAAAAGAAAATCGTTTCATGGAAATCGATCTGAAAGACCCGTACCCATTCAAGGGTGATCGAAACGTTCATGGAAACAAAAACAACAAGGAGAGATGTTTGAGCTAACTATTAGCCATTTGGAAATGGAACAGATTGGAGTAATCTGCATTAATCCAACAGTTTGCCTAATTTCTCCAATCAACGCTCGTCTTGATCCAAGACATCCTTTCAGAGGAACTTTCTTCATCGAAGCACCATTACCCCTGAATACTTATGTCTTTCAATTAAGCGTGAGTCCAATTGGATCAAAAGAGATGATTTACTCACAATTGACAGCTAGAGAACTACTCGATTACAACGCTGCTCACGCTTGGTTCACCGCTCGTCTTACAAGGGAAACCCCAAAAACGAATCTTCCAGAAACAATCGGCTTCTCGTGCTTCTACTTTTTCCGCACTAAACAGATAAAGGATAAAATCTTCTCTAGACCCAAACGATACCTCCTTTTCGATCGACCCACTAATGATCAGCAAGTTCTATGCTTGGATTTGAGCACAAAACAATTGCTCAAGAGATACATCAGAAATGAGGATATCGATGAGGAGAGATTTCAGCTAATGCAGTTCGACAAATTGCTGGAGGTTTTGAAAAAGAATGAAAGTCTGGAAAATAAAGAAAATAAATAGCGCCGACTTTCAAAAATTTCTCTGAAACATAAAAAAACTTTATATAATCCATTATTTGGATACTCAAAAAGGTCTATCATTGCTTTACAAAATGGCTTTTGAGAGATTTCGAAAAGCTTTTGTTTTGTGGATTTTATGTGCTCCTAATTGCAATCAGTCAAAATGACAAGGAGTCCGATTTATCGTTTGACCCGTTCCTTACACAGAAACTTAAATTGATATCGAAACAAAAAAAGTTAGAGCCCATTTAATTATATAAGTGGCCAAATTTTTGTAGTGATCTCGTCAGTCATTTTCTCTAAATGACGATTTATAGATTTTCTGAAAAAAATGATCTTTTATTGAATTGGGGCGCTTTTTGAGTTCTATTTCAAATATCATTTTGTAATCAGTTTTTTTTCAAAGCACCCGTACTTTCCAAAAGTGGGTCTTTGGTATCAAAAAATAGCCCTGAATTTAAGCTATTTTTTGATACCTAATCGCGCATTGTAGCATAAATCAGTGTCGAGAAAAACGCGTTCAAAACTAGACTACGCAACACTCTGCACCGTCATTATGGGTTTGAGGTACTATTACTGTATTTACGGTAAGTCGATGGGCCCCGTCATTCGCTCTTTTTTCCTTTTCAACGTGAAACATTACCCGGGCAGAGTTACGGGTTATCGAACATTTTATATATCGGACCCCGCCCCTTTTGCCATTGGCGATCTAACTTTGAGCTCAAATATCTTGGTGTTGGGCTGTCCAATTTAAATATCCTTGGTATCATTGGATGCGCCAAGTGTTTCTCTGTCGATTGGTATAAAAAGTATTTAAATTGGACAATTATTATACATAATCATTTGTTTTTTTCAGATGAATTCATTTCTCAACCAATTTGATGCGTATCAAGTTTTGAAAAAGCGAACGCATTTAACGCTTTAACGGCGCTTTAACGAAGAACGCTTTAACGACGAAAAAATACGACGAAATTGTGAACAGATTGACAACAATGTCAAGTGAAAGTGAAAGCGAGAAACAGAAGCGAACGACAGAAAAGGCAAATTTGGCACGTCGTTACTCGATTCAATGTATTGAGAACCTAAAAGCAAATGCAAAAGCAAATGCACCTTTTTGTCTGTTCCTTTAAGCTTTGAACGCCGGTCAGGCGAATAAATGTATAATAAAACCAAAGATTAGTAAAAAAGCAGAAAGAAAATGAATCCGAAATCTCTGATAACAATGGGGAGAAGTCCTCTCGGAGGACTCAATTTCAGCAAAGGGGCATTTTAACAACTTTTAATTTTTCAAAATTCAATTCAAAATCAATTTTTTTCTTTTTGCATAAAAATTTTGAAATCAAAAACATGGTAAATTCATTTGAATCTAACCATGTTCGCAGAAGCCGATTACAAAGATTTCGTACACATCTAGTGAAAAAATTTCATTCGTAACCGGCTAGCGAAAAAAATTTTTTGTTTGCTTATCACAAATTTTGTTTTTGACTTTGTCTCCATCCGATTTCCTATTCAAAATGATAAGAAAAACCAAATTTTCGGCAATACGAGCCGGGGAACCTTTTTCTGGATGTTTTGGGGAACAACACTTTTTGTCGCCATGGAGCAGTGGATAGCATCCCGGTCTCCCACCCACACGATCCGGGTTCGGCCCCCGCACGCGATTCCAATTTTTCACAAATCCAAAAGCACGTTGCACAGCTACCTGTAATTCCCTATTCAACGGCGCAAAAGTCATCCTTTGGGGGCTGAAGAGTAGCGCGCACAGACAGACGAACAGAAACGTCTAAAGTCTGAGGTTTGATCTGCCAAAAGGATATGCCACTTTTTGACCGTTTCCCATTAGTAGAAAAACTTAGTCAATATGATGAAACTTTCAAGAAAATCTTCGATAACCCGTCTCCATGCGAGCAATCAATTGAATGGGCCAAAAAAGTTCAAGAACTTCTCAAAGAGAAAGTGTGAGAGAACTCTACTTTTAAGTTTGACTATGAACAACAGCAACAGTTGTTGAAAATAATCTCTTGATGAAAAACTTTATTGCCGAGAATCGTTTGAGTGAGCCCAATGGTGCTGCGGAGTTGGTGAGCCAGATTTGGAAGAAACAATTACAATGGCTTGAGCAAACCTATTACAATGTAGCGAGGAACATCAAAGATTTCCGGGAAAGCAGTCATGGTGCCTGGTTGATGCCTTCTGGGGTTAACGAGTGGATCGAACATCTTGAGAAGCTGGTTCATGATTTCAATACAAAAGCCTACTTTCGCTGCTTTTTCTTGGATGCCTCAAAAGATGAGTGGCTTCTCGTCGGTGTCAATCAACATGGACATCTATTCTTGCGAAAGGATCTCAACTATGCTCAATCATTGCAAGGAGAATGGGTGAACGAGAATCGTTTCGATATCAAGGAACCAAGACAAGACGTGCTAGGCATGAATCAAATGAATTTCACAGGCGATGAGTGCATTTTGGTCGACATGACCATTTCGGCATTGAACAGATTAAAACAGAGAATGATCTTGTTTGCGAAAATGCGAATCAAACGAATATGTCCACTCAGCAATTTGGAAACAAACTTCTACAGTTTTGATCACGGTCAAGAGCTACCAATCGAAGGCTACGTTTTTCGTTTGTCTAACCCACCGCGGGTTGAATGTAATCTGCAATGCGGATTTGTTTACGATCCAAGTTGGGTCATTAAAGAGAGCCAAATTCCTTTGTGTAGCTGCTCAAGCCTTGAAGCCAAACAATATCTAAACATATTTGCCCTTTTTAGCGACATTCTACTCAACCAGCATTTCGAAGACATGATCAGCTGATTTTACGGCGAAATCTTGCCGACCGTGGACAAAAAGTTTACATGCCAAAAATATTTCCTGTTTTACACGTTGAAACGCAAAGAAAAAGTGTCCATTTTCCCACTCGATTTGCCCAATGATAAAACAAAAAAGAAAACGATTTGTTGCATGGATGCAAATTTCAATCTTGTCACGAGAGAACTTTCAAGGAATGATATCAATTTTCAAAGTTTTCATAAAGTGGGTTTTTTGGATTTTGCTAGAATTACCCTTGATAAGCAAGCTGACAGATTTGCCAGTCTTCAGATACAATTGCTTGAGAAACAGCACATTTCAGCAAATGATCCAAAGCGAGAAGAAATCCTTAATGATCCAGATCTCAGAAATTCCTACAAGAAAGACTTTTACAAAGTAATTCCGCATCTAGCAGAAGTGGCTGGAGGGAAAAACGTTGATGAAGTGGTTGCCATTTTAAAATAAAGCCTTTGATGCAAGTGGGCAAAACATTTTAATGTGAGAAAGTGTTTTTTGTCTTAATGAATGCTTTTCTTTTTGTTTTGAATATGGAAAATCACAGCCATAACACTAAGAAAAAACTTGAGATCATCGATATTAGCTGTGCTTTGTGAATGAAATTCAACAAAATGTTTTTAACACTAGGAATACAACAATAGAATGTACTTTGAACACTAAACTAGAAACCCATCTTTTTAATTTTTTATTTAATTTAATTTAACTCTTTCGCGATAACGAGCTGTTGCTCTAAGAAAATGAAAAGAATAATTGCACCAGAATTGTATTTTTACCAGAGGAAAAAATTATTGCGTTTTTTTTTGAAGATTAGCTTTGAGCTCTGGAAAATTTTCTAGTAGTAAGGTGTGTTGTTGTGCATGAAGTTGATGAGTTCAAGAAATATTCACCCTCTTGAAAATCTATTTTTATCAAAGTTTATGATATTTACAATTAGTACCAGAGTTTTTCCAAAGGCAACTTCTCGGGATCAGACCGAATCACAGGCCAAGACAGGGCATGTGAAGATGTTAATAGCAAATGTCTTGAAAAAGAGCTTTAAAATTCTTAGGAGCCGTGATTGCTCACTGGAGAGTTAACTGTCACTGGAATTATCGCAGTCTTTGTCAAGGAGAATTGCTATCAAATTCGTCATTCAGTTGGATAAATGTATATATTTTTGAAATACCTAATATAAATATTTCAGTTTCACTGTATTTTCAATAAATTTATCGAAATTATAATAAAAATTTACAAAAACATCATCAATTCTTCAACTTAACAGCCCCTTGTTCACAGAAGTCACAAATCGTTTCCACTTTCGTGGACAATGCCTGCATTTCTGCCAAATACAGAATCACCGCTAAGTAATGATAAAACTTCGTCTTCTTTAGAATCGATTTTAATTTCCTGAAATTTCTCATCCTTGAACCAATCTTTCAATTTCTCAAAACTCTTTACATTTTGTAGTTGGAGAAGTTGGAGAAGTTGGAGAAATCTCGATTTCTCGGATCTTAGCTCTAGACAAAATCTCGTAATACTCACTAAAAAACCCGGGAATACAAATAGTTTCACACTTGTTCGAGCTTTTGAGCAAAATCTCCTTCATGAAGTCATTGTTCCATTTCCGAACACCGTCCAGATGAATCGATCTGGTACAAAAGAGAATTTGGCTTCAATTATTGACACTTATCGAGAAGTAAAAGTTGGATTAGTTTTACTCTTCTTTTTACGTACGGCCGACTCTTGATATAACGATCATTATATCGAACACATCGTTATATCGAGAGTTGTTCAAGTCATTTCATATGGGGCTCGGTTAGGACTGAGTATGACCATCGCTATATCGAGAGTCGACTGTAATTTGTTTCTTATGCATGAAAATGTCAATAAAGCATTTTATAATTGGCTTGTTTTGATAATAAATGATTGGTCGACAAAAAGCAGATAAAACACTTGAGAAAAAAGAACAATCGTGAACTTGGGTGGACAAAAAAAGACACTTCTCACTCTTTTTGATTGTTATCTTTTAAAAGATCTCTGCACAAATCAATAGGAAAATCTAGTTTCTAGCTTTTTGTCTATCGCTCAAACTTTCCCATAGCTGATGCTCAAAAAGATATTTTCGCAGAACAGAAATTGCAGTTTATAATTCTCTTTTTTACTTAAAAGCTTTACATAAAAGTTTTCTTTTTTTTGATTTTAAACACTTTTTTTCATAAAATGATGTGAGCAAGCGGCATTTTCACTTTCGATTTTTGCTCGAAGCTTGAGGGAAATGAGAAAAAAAGTCGTTGCATCTCTTTGGCTTTCAATTTTCTTTGAGTAAAGTGTGTACTTCATAGAGTCAAAACGTCATTTCTCATCTTTTGATTATTTATCTCAAAAGTTCTTTGTTCCAATTTGTTTATGAAGCTTTAAAGATCATACAAAAATTTTCAGTATTCGTCAAATATTACTGAATTTGTTGTATAAATTTCTATTTTTATTTCAAAATGCAATCCAAATGACAACAAGAAATAAACTGATTGTATGGATCATCTTGCTTTTATCATTACCATTCCTTTTCTCAAAAAAATTCTGGACTGGGATCAAGTCTGAACAAAACGATGAGATCACTTTGAAGGAATATTTTCCATTCAAGTAGGCCAAACAATGATTACACTTTTATGAACAAGTTTAGATATATTGAAAAGTTGAGCGGTGAGAACTTGACCCTGCAATGTGCTCGTCTGGGGAGATTGTTTGTACGGTGAGTTTACGATGGTGTAATCGTGAGATCATGAGAGCCAGCTTTCCCAAGCCAGGTCAAATGGATTTCAGTTGATCCTTTTGGTTTGGAATTTCAACCTTACTTGACCATACAAGATTTGGCTTGGCTTGGCCTGAAATTTAAAGATATTGGCTTGACTTGTTTTCAGTTGGTCATACCCAAACGGAGCCAACGCACACCTTGCCAACTTTGATCCAGTCGAGCTGCGTCACCGAATCACATTCCAACCTGAAGACCAAGTAATCTTCAATCAGAATGCTTAAATGATTCATTTAGCATTCAAAGTTCCATATTCAAAATCTCAAACCAACTGATACTGGCGAGTACTCTTGCAGTGTGAAAGGGGAAAAGTTGCTTGACACGATTTATCTCTTTGTTAGAGGTGAGTTCAATCATAGATTTAACAGGTTTTCATACTTTGCAATCAGGCTTGTAAGCGGAAAAA
Source organism: Mesorhabditis belari (assembly GCA_958450365.1). NCBI lineage: Eukaryota > Metazoa > Nematoda > Chromadorea > Rhabditida > Rhabditidae > Mesorhabditis > Mesorhabditis belari. The sequence goes on from CAUEEP010000043.1 coordinate 148,280, forward strand.
AAGCAAAAAATTGAATATCTGTTTTCAGTTTCAAAGAAAAAGTCAACAAGCAGCTAAACAACAGCAGCTACGTTTTTCCCTCGCAGCGCATAGCTGCCTCATTCGTTGGATTTTGCTTTGAAAGTCAAAAGATATTCAATCTTCCGCTTACAAGCCTGTTCACAATCGAATTTTCATATATTTGTGGTGTGAACACGTTCCTGCAGAACAAAGATCCCTGGTTGACAGTGAAACTTAAAGAATTCCATGTTCCATGTCGAACATCTTCACCAATTCAACGCATTTATTTTTTAAATCTTACTACAATGAGATTTTTGAGGTGAAAAGATAAAACTGTTTATTGGTGACAAAGAATTGAATGAGGTGTGCACAATTGGAAAGAATTTTGTCAATCTGAGTGAGGTCAGACAGCTCAAGTAGGTTACTAATCAATGAATTTACTAAACAAGGGCAAGATTTCAAATCTCAGACAAATTCGTTTCAGAAACCACAATCAAACTGACCAAATGAGATGTATCACAGTATGGAAAACCTATAATCCGGGGTTAATTTACTGACAAACTTAACTTTGTCTAGCAGCTTTAGTGAAGGTTTTTTCATCACCTCAAGCGAGATTCCACTCAAATGGAGTCAAGTCAATAATAAACGATTTCGATGTGAATATGAAGGAGAAAGCGTCGAGTTTTTGATACGGGTAAGAGTAATGGCAAACAGTAATGACATGTTTTTCAAATTTTAGGCTACAAAATCGATCCCGAACTTCAAAGGTAAGGCTAAATCTTGATGGCAAGCGGCTTAACAAGTTCTAGATCCAATTTAAATTAAACAAACGCATAATGTTCATAGGTCGAACAGCCACAGTGAAATGTGTCTTATCAAGCCAGCAGACATAACTATGGGTGCAGTGGCTTAGCGATCACCATTTTTAGCCGAGCGCGCTGTCAAGCGTTTTGGGCGTCCACGGTGGCGACCAAGTAAGCATCATCGAGTTCATCCCAGACTTTCAGGAGACTTTTCTTCAAACTTTCAACTATTTTATGAGGTTTTGAGCAGACTTTTGCCTCAAGGACGGACCAGACTGAATAATCTATTGGATTGAGATCTGGGTGGCCATTCAGAAAAAGAGATGAAATCGGGAAGCTTCACTTCGCAAATCTTGAACTCTTTACTTTGTGGGCTGGAGTTCCGTCTTGTTGGAATGTCCAAAACTGATTTTTGAAATGCTTTTGAAGTGCAAATTTCAACTTTGAGGAGATCAAGATAGTTGCTAATAATAGATAATAAGCCACTGCACCCATAGTTATGGGTCACCCTGTATAAGCGACGCTAGGTGCATCAAAAATTTGGAAAAGGTGTGGTAACACTTCTCGAAATTATGATGTCGTAGAAAATTATTAGAGATTATTCTAACTTTAAATTGATGATACCTACCGGATTGGTCTTGACAAATAATCATTCGAAGCCGAGGCAAAAGCTGCGATTGGGAAAATGAAAATAATGAGAACAACGGACTAAATTTGAATTGAAAGACTCACACAAAGAACATTTCTTGCCGACATACCAAAAAAGAAGAAAAGAAGATGTATTTGTTGATGTCGTTCACCAATATCAAATTGACATCAACTTGGAAGATGTGCCAATTTTGAGCCGAACAATAATCCAAAACGATATGGATTACTGTAAAAGATATGGATTCTTGCATTTCTCATTCACCTAATCTCAAATACCTTCCAAAGCTAAAGTCAATCCCAAAACAATAAAGAAATCACGAAATCGATCGAGAAAGAGAAGAAAGCGCATCGAATCAAATATTTTGTTGAAAGAAATTGGCTAAATTTTCTCATGAAAGCCCTTTCATACGAATGATAATATGCATGAGAAAATCTTAACAAAATTGTACTTGGTTGAATAGTTGCTCTTTGTCTGAGGAAGTTTCCGAGAGGCCTAAAGTCTGATGGATCTTTTTGAACTGGAAAGAAAAATAACAAATCTCAAAAACAATCATTAGCTGGCACTGTGTAGATTAAGACATCCAAAAAGAAAGAGTCAGTAATGAATGAGCTCAAAACAGAATCCTAATCTCATTTTACTAAAGTTGCACGAGTATCAACGATTGTTATTGTTCTGATTGAAGCCCTGACGAGGTTTCTTCTCTTCAACGATCTCCAACCATTCTTAGCTCAATCATCTCATTTTTGTCTGTTCTGATTTGGCTGGAAAGACAAAATAATCCACATGAAGTGAACTCTTTTTGAAGTAAATTTAGACATTGAAAGCAGCTTTGTATGTGATGTTTGGAATCCCGAGGCACACGCCAACAATGGCGCCAGCCAAGCATTTGACGGATTTCTTTCTAAATTTGAATGTTGTAATCAATTTACCGATAGCGATTTACCGGCAAAAATGTGAATACAATTCTTTGAACATCCTGCTTGGACAAATTCCGTTTTCAAATTTGGTTTGTGCATAAGCCTTTCATAAATGTTTGAACTGTAAGGGCAAAGCGTTGATTCTCGTCTCCCAAACGCTACGGGGCTGCCGCTTGAAGGAGTCGATCTAATTTTTTCGACTTCCTCCGCAGCTCCAAAGTGTTCTTTGGCCAAATCAACAGCCATTCTTAAAAAGATCAAATCACTAGAAACCAAGTCAGGCGCATGCTGGAGAACTTCCAAGCCTAAAGTCTTCAGTCTTTCCTTAATCAAGTTTGCAATATGTTATCATGTTTCAAAATAACTTTGCTCATGGTTGGCCTCTTTTTACACTTCAGAAGCGACTCGATTCAATTGATCAACGTCTAGGGATACCTTGATAGTTGTCCCTTCTAGCAACTTCCAGTAAATAACTCCTTCTCTCCCACCAAATACATAACATGATCATCTTCTGGTGAATTTCGGGCCTGGGATCGGGCTTTGGTTTTTCACCTGGAGCAATTCATTGTTTATGTCTCCAAAATTTGACATAGGTTTCCAATTTTTCCGAAAAAGATCAAAAGTGATAACACGAGAGTAGATACAGACAGCTACTTACATTTCATGAGAGTTAAATTCCTATTGTTTCCAAGGAACGGCGCGCTTTCTAAAGCGTGGATGCGCTACCGTACCCCGCACAAAAATCCTTTTTGCCATTCCTGTCATTTTTCCGCATTTCATGATGGAATCTATCCAGCTTTTACGCCGAGTGCCGCTAAATTTTCTTCTCCGTTCGTAAAATTTATTGCTTTTGTAGCGCGTTTTTACGAGACTCTCTCTTTTCCCTCGTTCGTTCCCTCTCTTTTATATTATTTGCCCATAGTTTGTTGTTTAAATTTCTAATACGATTTTATTTTATTTTCTTTTCGGCTTCATCCACTCCATTGTTCTGAATCCGTTCATACATGCCGTATAAACTCAACTTAACCAATTCCTTTTAGATAAAACGCAAATCTAAATAATCTGCCACGGCGCGAGCTTGTTATTTCGTCTTGGGTTTCGTGTGAAATCATTTTAGAAAAGGATTGTAACGTCTAAATGCGTTAGATAAGGGAGCTAGTTACTAACTTGGACAAACAGCAGAATTTATTCATCTCAACACCTCTTTAATTCTTCATTTTTGCAATATTTTTTCTATCAGGAATTTCAGTTTTGTTCCTTTGCCAATTTGCTTGTTTTTATCTTATTTTAATCGTCAAAGATTTCAGTTATCAATCAAGAATGCTCACCTCGACTCAACAAATCTTCAAGTCTTTCAATTGTCCCAAATGTGACACACCATGTGAGTTGATTTTGAACTAAATTAATTAGGCTAACTCAATTCGAACCATTTCTGGAGTATTTTCAACATATTTCAAGTAGTACTACAGCGCATCTACTTGCTTTCCAAGTATAATCGGCTTTGAGTTTGAGTTGTTTTTTTGGCTAGAGTACGTCAGACTAGGCAAATTATCGGCTAGAATCATCAAAAGCCAGCTGGGGCCAGCCCAAAATTTGCCAAATACAGTTTACACTTTAAAACTTTTGAAGTACACAAAATGGGATGTAATTGCTTATTAAAAATGGTAGAAGTTTCTGTCACGCAATTACATTTTTTAGAATCGAAGACGGCAGGCGTAGAGAATACACCGGCGCAGACTAATTGCCTTGCTATTCAAGAAATTTGTATGGAATGTTACGAAAAGCAAAGAAAAATCGGTCGAGGAAATCCAAAGCATCAATGCGGTGAATGGGGTTGTTTTGATCGCAAGCCAACTCCATCGTATTACTTAATGGGTAAGATTTTTTCAAACAATAAAAATCTATGAAATCTTCTTTAAGGGCTGCTCGCAAGTGGGGCTTTCAAATTGGATCGACAAGGGAAAGGATATGTGCAAACAACCCAATCAATCACAATTCCGAAATGTCCGGTTTGCCATGAAGAATGTGGGTGATGCTTGGTTTTAAGAAAGCAATACAAGTTTAGTTTCGTTGAGAGACGCCAAAAATGAGCCATTTAGTCTCTATTGTGAACATTGTGGAAGGGCCGTTTTGAACCTGAATTCCATCTTCAAGGACAATGGCAAATGCCCACTGTGCCAAGCCAATAGTAATTATTCCAAGACATCGTGGGAAAATCCGATCTAACTGATTTTCAACCTATTCATTCATTTTTTGGTTGTTTTAGCTGTACAGGGTTGTCCAGGATTACGGAGGCTAGGGTTTTCTTTGATATTCATATTTTTGCTTTCAACCTAAATATAGTTTTTGTCTTTCTTTTCGTTTATTTTATTTTATTTATTTAACTATTTACTTACTATTTTTTCTCAAAAAATGTTTTGCTTTAGAATGGCCAAGAAGTCAGTGTACCGAGATACCGAGGCTTTCAAATGCGTCTTCAAATCGCTCAATTGTGCACTCTGTTCAACGCCGTGTAAGTTTTGCTTTAATTTCAAAGCTCATTATTTGTTTTATTAACTGTAACAAAAATGTACAGAATTGTATTTCAGACTCAAAAACGGCAAATGAAGTAAATGCACCGACACAAACTTGGTGTTCTGATATTCAAGCAGTGTGCATGGAATGTTATGAAGAACAACGAGCAATAGCCCCAGCGATTCGAGCACATCAATGCAAAGACCACAATTGTTTCGAGTACAAGAGGCGTCCTTCATATTGCTTGATGGGTGAGTAAACTTGAAAGTGATCAAAGAAAATTCACTTTGAAAAATGAACACAATCAGTTTGCTTTAGAATTGCTCTCAAGTGGGTGCTTTACGTTGAATCAAAATTTGATGGGATACGTTCAAACAACTCAATCAATCACAATTCCTGAGTGTCCGATTTGTAATGAAGAATGTGAGTGATTGCATTGTACACTTAGAAAATGATGAAACATTAGACTCAATCGAAAACTCACAAAGAGAACCATTCATCCTCTACTGTGGCCACGGGATATGTAATGGGTGTTTTGCTAAAATGTCTAAACCCAGAACCAATTCGATCTTCAAATATTGTCTCGTATGTCCACAATGCAAACTAAACGTTTCTTATGCTCAAGAATCATGGGAGAATCCATTGAAAAGTTCGTTGTTTTTATATCATCTTTGAATTAGTTCGAAACCATCGGTTTTTTCCAAACCAATCTCAAGACATCTTAGGAAAATCCGCTTAAAAGTTCGTTTTGGAAAGTGACAACTATTAGCAATATTAATACTAAAACATTGATCAATATAGCCTTTCTGCGAGAACTTTACGAGAAATCGGCGCAAAAAGATGATGAAATGAAAAGCATTTGTGAAGATTGTAGAAAAGAGGTTTGATTGAGATTCCGGTTGAAGAAAAGATTCTTTAGGTGCCTCTCCTCGAAATGTTTCAATGCATGGATTGTGGGGATAAAATGGTAGATGAATTATGATTAAATCAAAAGCGAGATCACTGCAGTTATGCCCTCGATGTTCTTGCAAGAATCATCGTCTTCATCAGATTATCGATCTTGAAGTTGTGGAGGTCGGCATAATTTAAGAGCTTCCTGGAGTAAATTGTACTAGCGTTTCAGGTGAAGAAACTGGGGAAAGTGGCTCGCGAAACGATCATAACACAAATTGGGGCCTACAATGTCTGTTTCCCGGAACTTCAATCGGATTTGATCAAGAATTTGACTGAGTGCCAAAAGGTGAAAACTTTGATTAGAAGAAGTTGATGAGCCTGTGTTTTCAGAAAATTCTCAGTCGAGCCGATCAACTCGGTTACCTCAATGGATTTGCAAAAGCAAAGGAGCAACAGGAGGCTTGCATGTGAGTTTTTAGGCGGTCAAATTAATCAAGATTGCACATAAAACAAGAAGTTTTGATTACTGTAACTTTTTCCGAGAGTTTGTCAAGCTAGAGGTTCCACCTCGCACAACGGGTACGACGAACTGTAAAAATAAAAGTCGTAGTACTCGAAAATCCAAACAATGACTTTTTAAAGTTGCTACCCAGCTAGCATAAAAAACATTCTTTCATAGAAATCCCTCTACTTGAAAAAAAGTTATTTCAATGATCTTTTACACAGCACAATGCTATTGCATTTTGTCCAATATAAATGAGATAGAGATTGGTTTTATACGGATTTATAAAAAAAAGCGATCACTTTTCACGTCACACCGTTTTTCAATCGTTTTCTCGACTCATTTTGTGATTAACAATTTCATTTGCCAATTTGCTGTAAGGACTTAATGCTCTGTAGAAGTTTCTTTTCAACGTGCCGCAACAAATTCGAGACAGAAGGAGAATCTGCGGTCTCCAGATTATGCTGTGTAAAATTGAAATAACTTTTTTTCAAGTAAAAAGATTTCTATGGAAGAATGTTTTTTATGCTAGCTGGATAGCAACTTTAAAAAGTCATTGTTTGGATTTCTGCGTTCTACGATTTTAATTTCGTACTCGATGTGCCCCAGGCCAGGCACAGGCTAGCTATGTTCTCCCATTGTTAACAGGAAATATCCCAAAAGCTTTTTCTATTCTTATTGTTCATTTTGAGGGCATTTGGCGAGAGATTCGCGAAGATTTACAAGAAATATTTGGGTGAATTGCGGTCAGTCAACACCGGTATTGAGGTGGGTGCATTTGACATAGGGAATTGGTTTTAAAATTGAGTCAATCAAATCCATGTAACACTCAATTTCTATTCAAAACTCTCAACCTGTTGTTTTCATATAATCTGAATTCGAAAATGGCGAAAGTGGCAAAACTAAACGATTCAGAAGCTCATCGATGACATCAACGAGTCGCCAAAATGAAATGGAAATCTTTGAACTTTCTCTATTCTAGCATTTTTCACTCTTACTCAAGTTTTGTCAATGCAAACTCAGTTTCATTTATTTATTTTTATTTTTGTTTTAGTCTAGAACTTGTTCACTTTCGCAATTGGCAAGATAAGCAATCAACATTTCTCTCAACTAACATTTCGTTGTGTGTTATTGCCAAGTTTTCCTCTAGTATTATCTTAATTTCTTGCTGATTTTCATGAATTCATTAATTGCAAAGAATAGAAATTTGCAAAGAACAAGTTGTGCTATGGTTTGAAACAATATGAGAGTTTGACAATCAATCAAAGATTGGTCAAGTGTACGACCAAAAGCGCCAGCGGTAAAATAGCTGATAATTTTTGGGAAAGTGTGAATGGCCAAAAACTGTCAAAGTTTTTGAATAGTTTCTAATTTCCTCTATTCTAAAACATTTATAAATTTCATTAGTATTTCATCCATGAGCGCCTCGAGGAGCAGGACCGTTTGCAGAATGGCGTTGAGCATGGAATTGAAGAGGAGCATTTCGACACTTTCCCCCAAATCCCATCAACCTCAAAAGAAGAGGGCAATGAGCATTTGGGTAAAAATGAATGAGCTATGCTGAAAAATCTAAACTTTGAGTCACCGCTAACGTTACTCCGACAAACGCGCAGCAGATCAATTTTCTTTTGCTAAATGAGGTCTGGCGATACTTTGTGCTAAAGAATTAATAAACAAACCCTTTTGATGGACTCAAAATTGAAAAATTTGTCCTCACCAAAAATTGTGAATCGAATCTATCTTGACCATTCGGATCTTTGTGATTTTTACTAAAAAAATATTCTTTTGCATTTTTTTTGCATCAGATATAACATTTTGGCATATAATACTTGTCAATATTTTTTAAAATTAACAAGAAAACCCTGTTTGAGAGCGTCGGATCGGATCAAACGGATTTTTATTTTTAGGAGATTTTGCCATGTATTAGATGTCAAAATGTAGCCTATAAAATGTTCTATCTGATGCAAAAAGAATTAGAATAATAGCTTTTTCGGTAGAAATCGCAAAGAATGTGATCCGATTCAAGAGTAACATATGCATTGTAATAGAGTTAAACTGAAGCGTTCTAGATCAAAATCAGGTTTTAGCGTCCGATTTGAAAACCAAATCAAAGCGTGTTTTGTCTTGGCCTGAAAAAATTGGCTCTGAAAAAAAAGCCTGTTTAGTAGCGATGAACTCATCTCATCCCATTTTCAAGCAACAAGGAAACCAAAAGAAGGAGGTTCTCGTCTCGGTTTCATGACTCCTGACCCTCGTCGCGACGCTGCAATCCTCTGACCGCTGATCCAGAAGTTTCACTGACCCGGGATCCACAATCCACTGCAACTTTAAGGGTTTTCGACCTTTTTACTCCAGTCAGATGAAGACTTTAGTCAATGGCTTCAAGATACCGGACTTCTTCACCGCAAAAGAATGTGTCTAAACTGTCGAAACGACGACAGGAAGCGTTACGTTACCCGTTAGGCTACCTCGCTGCCTCAAACCTACCTCACGGTCAATCATCAAATCAATTTCGTGAACCCGATGACCGGATCACACACACAGAACGTCGAGAGCCAGTGGTATTGGTTCAAAAAGATGATCAAAGCCAAACATGGCATCAACACTCGAAGCAATGATCGATACACCGACTACTTGGACGATTTCATGTGGCATCAACAGTTTGGTGATCATCGTTCCACTTTTTGTCGCAAGTGCAACAACTTTATCCGCGCCTTAAAGAAGCTCGAAGTGAATAGCTGAAGAAGTCGTCTTACTGTAGCTAAGATTTCTAGGTGTTTTGTATAAATCTATTGTACAGTTGCCTCTATAAATGTAATATGGGGGAAAATATTCGATTTGATATGCTGTGTTAGTGTTAAATTGCGAATACCGCAAATTGACAGCGCCAAAGAACGTCAAAGATCACCTCACCTAATCAATCAACCCGTTTTGAAAAGAAAAGAAAAGTTTTGGGTATTTTTAGCATGGTGATGATTTAAGAAAAACTCTCCAACAACCCAAAACTCTCTCCCATCAATAATCCTCCTTTTTCCTCAAAGCAAAAGCTTAGTACTTATCATTTTTGCTTTCACCCTCTCTCTCACTTCTAAAACACTTCTTCACCAATTCCCCACTAACCAACCAACAAAATGATCAATCGATTGAAGCTTCTTCCTCTCTTCAACTTTTTCTCTCTCTACTTTGTCCAATCAATTGATTTCATCTATCTAAATGCATCCCTTCCCCTCGTGTTCATCGAAAAGAGCGATGGATGGCCCGATTACTCAATGCAGCCCAAAAATGTCATCTATGAGCTGACCCCGTTGAATGGTTTGTTTTCCCATCAATTATCATAATCAATTTCGAAAGTATTAGACTTCGACAACAAATTGATATCAAAACATTTAACTCTTATCAAAACAAAACGAGTTAAGACGAGCTCTTCTTCGTCTCACCACAAATCCAACAAATCACCGGTGGATCGTTGCGGTTCGAGTTTACGATCACGAATCGTTTCCACGACCAGCCGCTACTCAACAAAACTCTTGAGTTTGAAGAAAATTTGGTGAAAAACAAGTGTCTCTTTTTGTTCAGAATCACCGAAACGAGTCCAAGTGAAAACTGCTATTTCGTGGCCACCACTATTCAGGTTTTGACAACCGATAGATCAATAGTCTAAATTATTGGGTTGGGGACTATGACTCGGCGCCAAACTTTAAAGACACTTTTTGAGATAAAAGCCTTCTTTAAATATACGTTTTCTTTTATCAAAAGGATCCACTATTTCTCTACAAAATGACTTTTGAGAGATTCCACAAAGCTTTTCTTTCGTGGATTTTATGAACTTCCAAACACAGCTGATCAAAATGGCAAAGAGTCCGACTCATCGTTTGAACAGTTTCTTGCACATAAACCTTCTTTGGTGTCTGTGTAAAAAAAGATAGAGCACATTCAATTACATAAGTTGCCAAATTTGCAGGAAGATCCCTTCAACCGTTTTTTCTAGATGACACTTTGTAGTTTTTGTGAAAAAATGGCTTTTTTCTTGAGCGGAGGCGCTGTTTGAATTTTCTTTTAAATGTCGTTTTGTAGAGAATTAGTTCACTTTCCTAATGATATCAAACACGTATCATTTGACGAAGTCTGCTAGAAGTTTCAGAAATTTTTTTGATTTTCGGCGCCGAGTCATAGTCCCCAACCCAATATAATGATTTCCCGAACCTTTCCACAATTATTTGTACCATTAAATATCATTTCAATAGCTCTATTCAATGATGAAAAGAACTCGTTAAAAAGTTGGCTTTAAGGAGGTCAATGTGTGATTTCCGTTTGACACCTATTGACGTCTACACACCAAAATTCTGGGATCTAGTCTAAATTCTAGAGTTCTGAAGAGTTTTCTTATCAATTAGATAATTCTTTCAATTTTCTTATCAATTGAACTCTGCAACCTGTTATATGCTATTCAAAATACTCAAAAGCAAAAGCCTTGACACAATGTTTTTGCTTTGCGATCCATTAGTCGACATCACAGCTCACAAAACACGCAAACCCGTCAACGCTTTCGTCCTTAAAATTTCTCCACTCTTTCATTGATAAAGAAAATCTTCACACTATTTACCTCACTTCGTGAAAAAGCTCTCAAGAAAGGAATCTTTGCAAAAGCAGAAAGCTTATTGTTCAAGGAGAAGTTTCGTGATTGAGTTTTGAATAAAAAAAGTAAATCTATAAACCTCAAACTGTTTTCAATTTCAGTTGTGGTGGACGGCGAATCCGAACCGATCCGACAACTCGTTCTTTGCTAATTTCGTCCTCGACGCGAGTGTCACCGACGAGAAGTTGTGCTCATTTCAAGCATTGCCGCGAAAAGCCCAAACAGTTTTGCGTTCCGGAATCACCACCGCCAGTCTCTACTTGTTGCTGCTGATCCCGATTTGTGTGTCGTCTTATTTGCTGAAAACTTTATTCGTGTGAGTCAAGCATGTGAATGGACCGGTCCCGGTTTCCTAAAGATCCTAGTTTCCTAAAAAGCCGCTTCAAACCCTCATAACAAGCTTGGTATAAGTTTAGCCCTCGACGTGAATATTTGTAGAGTTGTAAATACAGGGTGCGACATATATTGTGTTGCGCTTAATGCATCTTTTTGACTTTCTAAGACTAATACATTAGCCTAAGCTGAAAAACCACGATTAGTCATGAAAACCTATGCGTAATTTTACATAGAATTGAAGAACCGTAACATTTTTAATGACTTTGACAGCCCTAGCCGAGTACAAAAAATGCTATGCGGCACAATGCTGAAAAACAGTTAAATTCGAGTTTGGGGCCTCTAAAGAATCTTTTTGCGTCTTTTTCTGCATTAATACGTTTTTAGAGTTAATTACTAAGTAAAGTAAATGTTTTTGGAGCTTCATTATTGCAAACGCGAGGTTATCTTGGGCACATTTTTGGCAAATCTCATTTTTTCGAGAGCAGCAATCGCGTTTAAAGTCTTATATGAAGCGAATGAAGTTCTAAATTTTTACACAAACTCATGAATCGAGGGGAAAAATGTCCGTAGATTTTAAATATCTAAATGAGAAAACTGTCAACTCTTTTTGTTTTTTGAGAAAATCATACTTTTGTAGCGTGCAGCATTATGCCGAACTCTGTATTATTAGCAAATTTCAGCTTCCTACTTCGATTTCGACCCAAAAAAGCTCAAAAAAGCACAAAAGAAATCGATCGTCTGGCCCACAATCAACAAGGCGTGCTCGGCGCTCACGAGTTTGCAAAACGTTTTCCATTAATTTTAGCAAAAATCTTTCAGTTCCGTTTCGGGGAGCCAATGGGAAATCGATGAGAAATCGTTGACAACAAAAGAATTGATTTCGAAGAGCGCAAAAGCGACCATAAACCGAGGCTCTTATTACGGAAAGCTGCAGCATTATGAAGTGGTTTGTGGTTGACTTGTTGTAGAAAATGATCGTAAGGATCTGATCCGGTCCTGAGGAGGATCTCATTTGGTCCTAAATAGGATCTCATTTGGTCCTAAATAGGATCTCATTTGGTCCTAAATAGGATCTCATTTGGTCCTAAATAGGATCTCATTTGGTCCTAAATAGGATTTGGTCTTGAAACGAATGTGATCCGGTCCTAAAGAGGATCTTTATATGCCATGTTCTAGGACAATCTCCCTCCCAAAAAAAATAACAGCGGCCACGATGTGGCGGTGAAGAGCTCGTCGAGAAACGTGGATCGGTCAGTTTTTATGTGTTTTATTTGCATTTAGTATTGCTGGAAATTAGCATTTAAAGTTTTGTTTCAAATCGGCTACTACATATGGCATATCCACTTTACTACCTACTGTTTTTTTACTAATTAATTTGAAGTGTCTGACCTAGCTTAAAAGCCATGATCAGGCTCCTGCTGGGTTAAGCCAAACAGCTTGTACTCACCAAGTTACCTATGTATTTTGCTAAAAACCCTTGAGAGTTCGTGTTTAGAGAAATCTGTTTACCCGAAAACAATTCCCATTCAGAAAACGGATGTTAATGGAGATCAAGACACTGAAAGCGATCGGCTACCATGAACATCTTCTCGCTTTATTGGGCTGTTTGACTGGGCAAGAGAGGACGTTGATACTCACCGAGTTTTGTTCACTTGGAGATCTCCGATCGCAGCTGAGAAAGCTTGAGAGTGCAGAGGGGAGCGTCGAGGTGAATACAGGCTGGCCCATAACTATAGGTGCAGATAAAAAGCTTTGTAGGTCGACAAAATTAAACTTTAGAGAAAAACTTTTTTGTTTTTAAATCTTTATTTGATATCAATGAACGACAAATTCACAATTAGATTCAAAGCGATCATCATTTTTTGTCGAGCACGCCTGTCAAACGTTTAGGAAAGGTGCTCATGGTAGACTTGCTTATCGATATTATCGATACAAGTTCATATTTGACCGTTCAGATCTCAGTTTCTAGAACAGAGATCAAGCTGCAAATTGCTTCATTGGAAAGCCAAGAATATCAAGAATTCTGTTTTGTTCAGCAATAACGACTCCTTGTTTTTGAATGTTTTCAAATGCTTTTTTTCAGGCGGATCAATCAGCGCTCATCAAAGCGGATCTTCCGTTGATTTGCTTGGAAATCAGTGATGCTCTAGTCGGTTTTAACTACAAAGAAAGCCCCACTTTTCCCGAAAGCTTAAACTGACTCTCAAAATTGGTTTAAGACTATCTGCTTAACCCAAACCCTAACCAAATCAAACTTTCTCGTATTTAGGCTTACCTCTCCTCAATCGGTATCATCCATCGCTCAGTGCGAGCCGAGAGTGTTTTGCTTAACGGTGACAAAGTGACAAAAGTTGATAAAAGAAATTTATTGAGGCTCAAAATCAAATTCTAGCTTTCCAATTTTTCGGAAGCAACTTTTGGAAATGTGAAAAATGAGGAGCCCTTATGTGAGAGCATTAACGACGACGCGTGGGCTGCTGTGGAGGTGCTTGAAGCGTTGAGCTTTTCCGAGAAATCCGATGTGTACGTATTTGAATGCTACCTCTTTGTCCTGAAGAAAGCTTGAATTAGGCTCCCCATAAAGCCGAAATTGAGCAGAACAGAGATGTTTATATTTGTTGTTCAAGCAAAAAAAAGGGGAGAAGAAACATGACATTGAACAACTCGCAAGTCTGCTATAAAACTCGCAAAGACATTTTACCGATTCCTTATCCATGTTATTCATGTGTAACTTTATGTTTCTTCAGCATATCTTGCCAACTCTTTATTTTGATGATTTCGAACAGTTTTGTAATTGAAAGTTTCTCAAAATTCCTACTTCTACTCGGTGATTACAAGATTCACATAAGCCCGCGCTCGCCCAGATTCTAACTAGGAAATGTTGCCAGGTGCCCGTGACCTTTTAAACCTCCATCTTATAGAATCGATTACGGTGATTCCGAATCCGTTTTCAGTTTTTGCCCTCGATGCCTGTAGCGCGAGATATCTGGGTGACAAGTTTTAGGCCTCCTTACTTGAGTTCATTTTTCGCCACGCAGCCAACTAGCGACGTGGTGCATAGCCAAAGCTGCCGACTACTGGTCGAAAGCATTCTGATTCGATTTCTTCCTCAGCCGATTTTCTTTGTCTTTTTTTAATCTGCCCCAAATTACATTGGGATAGTAAGGTAGGAAAAATACTTTTTGTGGTTAGGCTAACCCATTTTTTAGCATTTTATCGATTCAAGTTAATATAAAAATAATATAAAATTAAGTTTAACAAAACTGATAAAATCAAACAAAACAAGTAGTTAAAATAAAAACTTTTTCACAAAATGCGCAACAGATGAAAGATTTGTGAAAACAGTCCTGCCAATGATTTGTTGCTAGCGCTGACGAAAAGCAATACGCACTTGGAGATTCAAATTGTCCAGAATCAGTCGTTACATACGTGTTAGATTAAAAAAAAAGCCAAAAGAAATTGGCTGAGAAGGGGATCGAACCAGGGTTTGGACCCAATGTCTTTTTTCTCGTGCTTTATATGCTAATTTTTTCAACCCAATTTCTTTAACTTGTAACCCAGATATCTCGCGTTACAGGCCTCGAGGGCAAAAACTGAAAACGGATTCGGAATCAGTGTAATCGATTCTATAAGATGGAGATTTAAAAGGTCACGGGCACCTGGCGACGTTTTCCAGTAAGTCAAGGAAAAGGGGACCATCTGGCTGAGTCGAGATGGGCAGAGAACCGCGCAGACCCTAAAATCGACTTCAATGTACATGTATCGTCTAAAAACTCTATCTTGTTCAGTTTTTTACGCTGAGTCCGAATCTGTAATCCGTTTTTTGATATCTTCGTTCAATCGACGCAAAATCGAATTTTTAGTTCGTATGCAAATTGAAGGATGTATGCCAATTTATTTCTTATGGATAAGTGGCGGGGGCAAGACAGCTATAAGCTGAAGCTGAAACAAGCACACAATTTCTTACAAACCCCACTTTTTGACGAGTAAAGAGAGGTTGCGTTTATGAGATTTCTGGTTCTTCTGATTGGGGTACTTTTGGAATTTCAAGCTTGCTTTATGGTTTATGAGTTTCATGTTTCCTAATGGTGTTTAATGAAAAAAATCATTTTATAGTTGGTCTTTCGGCGTCCTCATCTGGGAGGTGACCACTCTGGGTGACGCACCCTATGCAAAGGAAGTCGGAGAGGGAGCCACCACGCTATGTCACTATTTGCTGAAGGGACTCCGCTTGGAGATCCCGATCGATGTCTCTTCGACTCTGTTCGTTTTTGAAATCCTCTCAAAAGCTTTAACAAACCTGTCTCTTTTAAACACTCAAAAAGTAGCCTTTTGTGAGAATTTTCAGAATAATTTGATCAATTTGATCGGCTACAACATATAGCTTTAGCAGTTTAAGTAGAAAATAATTCGGAAAAATTATCATTAAAATCATAGGATCAATAATCGGAATTGAATATTACAAATGTTTCAGAAAAGATATCATGACCAAATGCTGGCAAAGCGATCCGAGCGAGCGACCGCGTTTCATAGAGATTCTCGCCGAGCTCCAGTGCTTCATCAAACAAGACGAAGGAGTGTGGAGTTCAGAAAAATTGGACAATATTCCTTTGTGAATTTTTTGGAATTTTTAAAAAAAATTAATAGTTGCTTTGTGAAACAAAAAGCCCTCACTTTTCCGTTGAGATTTTGTTTAATAATTGATAAGAAGAGACCGTGATGTGTGATCTATGTTTGAGCTACATTTAAGCATTTATTTAATCTTTATTGTTAAAACACAACGACAAAAACACACCATTATTTTGAAAGCTTTAAATTAGCTTTTCAACAAACTCAACACTAGTTTAAACACGACATTCTTGTTTTGAGCGTTTTTTAAATTAATAAATTGTTGCTTTGCGAAACAAAAAGCCCTCAAAAAAAAGAAAAAATGCAAGTTAAAAGTCTACATTTCGTCACATGCTCCTTCAACAAGCTTTTGAAAATCACGCAACAAAAAGTGTCAAAAGACTCAGTCGCTAGACTAAAATATAGCTAAAATCTATCTAATATTAATGTA
The DNA here is from genome assembly GCA_958450365.1 of Mesorhabditis belari. Lineage (NCBI taxonomy): Eukaryota > Metazoa > Nematoda > Chromadorea > Rhabditida > Rhabditidae > Mesorhabditis > Mesorhabditis belari. The sequence goes on from CAUEEP010000043.1 coordinate 164,590, forward strand.
CATCAAGTACTTATTGCTTTCAGGAGATCGAGCGGGTCAGTCCAAAGTTGCAATGTTGTTGTTGTTCAGCCAGTCGCGGGTGTCTCCGTCTGATCTGTCTGATTTTTGTAGGCAGCCGTTTGTGCTGATGGAACGGTCGCTCTGGAGATGGTTTCGAATCGGATGACTGACTCGGATGACTGTTGCCATTTTTGCTCCTAAATCCAACCGTTCCCGATTTCTTTCAATACAACAACGCGTCAATTCATCGAGCCGGAGACACCCGCAACTGGCTGAACAACAACAACATTGCAACTTTGGACTGACCCGCTCGATCTCCTGACGTCAATCCGATAGGGAATTTATGCGGATAGATAGGGAATTCTCGACAATTATGGGCCACCCTGTAAATTCTTTTTAGCCAATCAAAACAAGAATGTCATCGCTCGCTCGGATCGCTTTGCCCGCAACTTGCCATGATATTTTTTCTGAAACATTTGTAATGGCCTATTCCTATTATTGTATTATTTTAATGATAATTTTTTTCGAATTATTTGCTACTTAAATTGCTAAAACCATAACTTGTGGTCTATCGGCGACAGAATTGATCAAATTATTTTGGATTTTTCACATATTAATTTTAGTAATTTTAGAATTTTAGAAAATCTTGGAAAGTAAAACTCAACCCTTAACCCTGATTTTTTTTCATCTCTCCCTACTAATGTTTTCGCGACAAGAAAGATTAGTTTTTTCATCTCTCCCTACTAATGTTTTCGCGACAAGAAAGATTAGTTTTTTCAGTCATTTTTTTTTCATTTTTCTTGACCCTCTCACTCCTGATCAAACACTAAAAACCTAAAGTTGCAAAGATGACATTCACATCAACAATGATCTACGTTGTGGTGGCTTTATTGGGTTTATTTCGACTTGTTATTTCCGAGAATCGAATGGTCATTTTATCTTTATCATTTTAACAACCGATTTCCCCTCCTACTCCGAGCACAATCACGAATTTTCGGAAGTAAAACTCAACCCTTAACCCTGACTTTTTTCGTCTCTCCCTAGTTTTTGCAGTAATGTTTTCGCGACAAGAAACTCCTTTCTGTGACTCACTAAGTTGTATTATAGGAAAATTCTTTCTACGTACAAGTTTTGTAGTTTGAAAACAGCTGAGAATGGAAGCGTGACTGGTCGGATTGGGTTCATTTGAGGGTCTGAAAAATGGACCATAAAACTCCAATCAAAGATCTTTTGGTACAGAAATGTAGGCAAAGATTCAGGCTTCAATTCTCTATATAACACTTAGGCTTTTGAATTGATTGCGACGTTTGGCATGAAATCTGCTGAAAAGATGTTTCCGTGATTTTAGCGCACCTTAAAATTTCCGGTCCCAACGGAGACTACCACATTATCATGGCTTTCAATTAGCAAACAATTTTCCCGATTTGTTGGAACGATTTTCGATCATCCACTATATTTTAGTTTCCAAGAATTTTGACTGCTATTTTAGCGCCGATTTGATGCTTGATTTTGGTTCCTAATAAAGTCTTTTTAAAATGTACTTGAAATATTTCATGATATGAACCAGATTTATTCATCCATCCCTAAACAAAGTACAACAGTTGGAATATACAAAAACAACTCATGCACACACTCAGCAACCCTTTGTCAGTAATTGGCTTTCGTTGAAGCTCGAAAGTTTTTGGGTGATCGTCTGGAAGGTGGGTCGGTTTGTGAGACGGGTTTTCCAACAAGAAGTCATCACTTCCGAACTGGAAAGTTATTTGTAAATAGATAAGAACTGAAGATTAGAATTATCCCTTGAATAGGTCTCACATTTGTGTCGGTGTCCGGTGCGGGGGTACCAATCGAAAGCCTTTCTTCAGCTCGCCGAGCAGTCTTGATGGCTCCAGATCCTCGTAGGGCGTGTCACCGAAAGAGAACATTTCCCAGAGAAGAACCCCAAATGACCAGCTGAAAGAGCTTTTTCTGTGAAATCACCGAATGTTGTGAAATTTTCATTATTATTATTTTTATTATTCATTATTTATATTAATATTTAAGAGTTATTAAGAACTTTACGGTGACATCTCTGAAGCTTACACATCAGCTTTCTCGGTAAATATACCGAACTCGATTGCCTCAAGAGCCGTCCATTTGATGGGGAGACAACCGCCATGCGAAGTGTAGAGCGCCTTATTTGAGCTACGACTCAGCCCGAAGTCGGAAAGCTAAATCGGTTATAATTTCGATGCATATGAAATGGCTAAATTTTTTAGTCATTTTTAATGTTTAGTTCATTGTAAATCCCGATCACAACCTTAGATGTTTTTTGCGAAGTAAGCAGAATATTGCGCGCCGCCACATCACGATGGAGGACATTTTTGGAGGCGAGGAACTCCTGGAATGTGGAGTGAAATTTTTGCTACTGAAAAAGGATCTAGAAACTGAAACTTCGAGAAAGTGAAAATACAGAGCAGCGCCTAACCAGTGCACTCGCCACCTCCCAGGCAATTCGATACAGATCCTCAACGAAAATTACATTGGTTGCAATCTGAAACGTCTGGATAACAGAACATGCTCATATGAAAACAAAAATCTACAGTCAAACCTCGATGATATGAACGAATGAAAGGTTAATAATAAACGTTTTTTCCAGATTCGCAATTAACGAGGATTGATTATAGAAATGTATTAAGACTCCGTCTTGATAAAACTTTAGTACTTTCTATTGGGTTGGGGAGAATGAGTCGGCGCCGAAAATCAAAGAAATTTCTAAAACTTGTAGCAGACTTTGTCAAATGATATGCGTTTGATATCCGTAGAAGGGTAACTAATTCTCTACAAAATAATATTTAAAAGAGAACTCAAACAGCGCCTCAACTCAACAAAGGATCATTTTTTTCACAAAATCGATAAACTGTCATCTAGAGTAAACGGTTGGAGGGATCCTCCTGAAAATTTGGTAACTTATGTAATTGAGTGTGCTCTATCTTTTTATATAAACACCAAAGGAGGTTTATGTGGAAGAAACTGTTCAAGCAATGAGTCGGACTTTTTGTCATTTTGATTAGCTGTGTTTGGGAATCCATAAAATCCCAAAAAAGAAAAGCTTTGTGGAATCTCTCAAAAGCCATTTTGTAAAGAAATAGTGGACCATTTTGATGAAACAAAACGTGTATTTAAAGAAGGTTTTATGGGTGCAAAAAGTTTCTTTAAATTTTGGCGCCGACTCATTCTCCCCAACCCAATAGCTAATACTCTATAAAGATACTTGATGGTCGGTTCGCTTGATGCTGACCAGCTGCGTGTGCAGATTGCCAAAAGCACAGAATTCGGTCAAAATGGACGGATTGTCAAGACTAGAGGAGCATCCCAGAATCGAGAGTAGATATGGATGGAAACCGATCGATTTCATTGTGAAGATCTCTTGTAAAAAGTTGGCTCTAAAAAGTGTCAAGTCTCGTGTCACTTTTGAATGCTAGATCCTATCACAGTCGAAGCTGTATCTAGTGGAATAAAAGAGTTTGAAAAACTTGATATTATCGACCGTACTTAAAGAAAAATATACTATCACTCCCCTAAGCATCTTCTCCTTATTCTGCTACTCTTTTCTTATTCTACTAAAATTTAAAAGACGAACACATCCTGTGGAGTGGCCGGCTTTTTGACAGCGACCTTTACGAACGTTTGATTGGATGAGAAGTGCTTCTAAAAGATTTACTTTCAGCCTTTAAAAGTGGAAAAGAGAAGAGGAGGCAAATTTAGATTCTGATTTAGATTCCGGTGATTCCGGTGCGTTCTTGATCAGGCTGTCAGGCAAGCCTTTAAAGACGTAAGACTGATTGGCCTCGACCTTGATTGAGATCCTAGGTGTACTGTGTTTTAAATTGATTCAAAGAAAGAAAATGTCAAAATGTTTTCCTCTATTCAACAAGCCTCTAAATCGCGATTCGCGAGTAGACACGGCAGCGTTCCACGGTACTCTCCGTAGTACACATCGGAGAAACCTCCTCGACCGATTCGATTCGAAATCGTCAATTGCAGCGAATCGATCTCCCATGGGTCAACGCTTCTGAATATTGGTGAAAAAGTTGAAATTGTACATCATCTGCCATGCATGATTACACAAACAGCAAAGCTGGGCTCATGCCTTCATGTGCAACAATGAAGGCTTTAATAGCAAAGTTGTTGTAATTCCTCACCTGATGTATTCGATCTGGGAACCTTGCTTTTCGCTGAATTTCATTGAAAATTTGAAAAAAACAGAGACAAACTTGCAGAGCTGGTAGGTGTAAAAAATGAGCTGTGAAAGGAAGACGACAATTGCGATTGGAATGAAGATGTAGAAGAGTTTAAAGGACTCTCTCGTCTCTTCGATCTCCTCAACAGGCCTTGTCGGTTCGATGAAACATTCCGGCAAAGAGACATCGAATGAGGTGAGCCGATAGAAAACCGAGAATCGACTCGAATTTTTTGATTTCGGAGTCCATGTGTGCTGAAGAAAAAATAAAAGGATTCATAATCAGGGTCTATTTCGGGCAAGGAGCGCAACCGTGAATAACTCAAAACTTAAAATCCTAAATGGTGCTCTACCAGGGAGTAGTTTGAGAGCCTTTTCTCCGAGTCTTCCACCCTCATTTTTTCTAGGGTCCTTCCGAGTAATCGCTTTCTAAAACGCGCTTCGAAGGGAAAAACTACTGTAATTTAACGGCTGTGGCTTGCGTGCTCTCTCGAAAGGGAACAGCTGTTAGGCGGCAACTTCGGTACCCTTTCGAGTTAAATCGCGTAGAGATTGTTGCCTTCACATCAAAGGTCAACTACCTTGTGAGATCTGACAGATCTCAGAACAAATGAACTTGTTTTCTCAAGAACTAAAGGCACATCACGAGTCAGTGTTTTTCATCAAGCCACTATTTTGCATAGTAAAGGGTAACAATTGAAACGAGTTGACGATTGCCACGGCAACTCACGTACAGTGTGTCTTAGCTTTTCCAAATAGAACACTCCCCGTCAACTCTTACCATCAACTCGTCGGCTTGAAGACACAAAAGAAATGGGCCATTTTCAGTGATCCTAAAAGAGCACAAAAATCATGTTTGACCGCTGTAAATGTACTCACTGAAACTCTTTCGTTTGTTCACTGTTGCTGTCATTGAGGCGAATGATGAGAATTCCACCTTCAAGATCCCGAATCTCGATCATCAGTTGAGGGGCATCGGGGAGATCATCTAAAAAGCAGTCAGCAGTCAGACATATTTTATAAATTTTTAGTCAGCACTGTTCAAAAAAATTGTTGTACTATAAGTTGTTTGACTATTTTTTGCACCATTTACAAGCCTTAACATTGGATTTGTTAAATCCTTGACGCCAGAATTATGAGACACCCTCTATTCGTAAACCTTACACCTCAACTCGTGTTTTGTCTGAATGTAATGCCCCAATCCACTCCACATAACTGACCAGTCAACGTGTAGGTCCTATTGATTCTTTCAGCCGAGTGTTCCGGATAGTCCACACTCATATCACCGAAGATCGCCGGCGCTGCAACGATCTCATTTTGTGTCTCGTCGTTTCCCTCTTTTTGTTGATAGGTGAGCGTCCCGAAACAAGTGCCACCGTGCAACCAGAAGGTCACCGTCGACATTCTCCAAAGAAGGTTTACGGCCAAATCGTCATATCTGAACGATTGAATACAAGGTTTGGCATATACAGTGTGGTGCAGAACCATACGCCACCCTCTAAATTTCAATTTTCTGCGGCTTCCGTGCCAGTGGCGAAAAAACTGAAAACGTAGTTAGATTCAGGACAAAAATAACCCTTAAACTCCAAACATCTTCAATATAGCATGAATAGGAAAAACGTGACAGCCGAAAAACGATTCACCTGGTGCAAAACCAAATCTTGGGGTCGTTTAATACTTTTTTTCTGGTTCAATAGCTAAATCTGCCTCTGGCAAGCATAACTCTCGCCCTTTCACTTCAGATTCCTTACAAGGAGGCCTCAAGAGCTTACGTTGTCTTACTTCAACTTCAAAAAAACAATGCCGAAAGCAACTCAACTCGACCTCATGCAAAACTTGAAATATGAATTTCCGAGATAAGTCGTCGAATCAATCGCTCAAGACTGTATCAACCGTTACCTCAAAGCTTCACTCAAGTATGGTACTTCAAATCCGAATAGTCGTCACAAGAAGCTCTCCAAACGGGCCGAGCGCCATATCAGAAACAAAGCCTCAAACTCTACGAGGTCGGCAAACGAATTCAAACGGCAAACGACGTGAGCAGTCGCCACGGACAGAGAACAAAATATTAAATTGCTATTGTTATGAATAAACCTCGCTATCTCAAAAAATAAACAAAAATGCAACAACGACACAAAAATTTGGGGAGGGGGTAGCGTATGTTTTTGCACCGAGGCGATTTTCGTTTTTCCGCTGTTACGTTGCCCCGATCCATGCTATGTCGAAGATTTTTGGAGTTTAAGAGTTATTTTTGGGCCTGAATCCTTAATACCGTAGCATCAACTATGCTATGCAAACCTTGGTACATCGAAAACTTTGCGTTGATCCCGTTTGTCTGGTGATGGGATCGGGCCAGCAAATGCATCGTAGCGACACTGATCGATTGTGCCGTTACCCTAGAAATTGAAGATTTCTATAAGCACTAACAGAATGGCAGATCGGATTAGGGTTAGGCTCAGAGTCAAACGCTCACGATGTAAAGTTCGGGTGTGTAGATGTGCTTCCCACGGGGAGCAACGAGGGTCAAATAGTGGCCATAGGTCGTATCCCAACCCCAATAGATTGTCGCATATTTGAGCTCGAAGCCGGAGAAGTCCTCCACACCGACAACCGGCGCATTGTCTTCTGGAATTTGTTCCTATATTTTGAGTATTTTGATGACAAGCTTCACACATATTACGCCCTTCTTTCTAGATCCTAGATCCCAGACACCCACGCTTAACGACGTCTTCTCGAAAAACCGAGTAGGCGAAGAGGCAATCACAATGTATAAGAGGAAGCGTCAACCGGATTGTCGCGCTCTCTCTCACAGCGTTCACCATGTAGAAGCAGTACTGCATCGGGCTCTTTCGTCTAGAGTGTAACTACGAATAATCCTCTCATTAGTAAATTAAACATCTTTAGATTTGAAGGGAATTTTGCCACCAAATCAGTTAACGGCTGCGTGATCTTTAAAAAGAGTCGTATATAGCGCCGTAGTAGCCAAAATTAGAGTGAGCTCCTCGTGCTATTATTAGCTCAGTATATTCATATCCGTATTTTTTATTTATCAAGTTTTGCTGTTCTGAAGAAAAAAACAGTTTGCAATTGAATGGTTTAATAAAGAGAAGCAAACTTTAGCCAGCGGATGTGGTCGGGATGCTGCTCTTTGTCATCGATGTAGAGCGGGAAGATGAAATTATCGTTGCACTGGCATGAGCCTTGATTGTTCGTGTCGGTGCTTGTGTGGATGCCGACCGAGACGAGAAATGAACAGTTCCCGGCACAATCGCTTGCGTGAACGGTCAATTGCTAAAGGTGGCAACTAGAGTTCTAATCAAATATGACTAGTTAAATTGTGAACACTTGTCAAAGCAATGAAATAACCAAAATTCGTGGACTTTCAAAATTTTTAATCTGGGATCTTTATTCATTTTTAGGTTCCGAAATGTATCTTGTATTCATTTTTTATAGCGACAGCCCGACTACTCGACAGCCCGACTACTCGACAGCCCGACTACTCGACAGCCCGACTACTCGACAGCCCGACTACTCGACAGCCCGACTACTCGACAGCCCGACTACTCGACAGCCCGACTACTCGACAGCCCGACTACTCGACAGCCCTTTTTATAAGTTCACCATAGTCTCGCGGAAATCGTGACTGTGCTCAGAGTAGGAGGGAAAATCGGTTGTTAAAATGACCATTCGATCCTCGGAAATAACAAGTCGAAATAAACCCGATAAAGCCACCACAACGTAGATCATTGTTGATATGAATGTCAATTTTCGGCGTTTGATGTTGGGTTAAGAAAAATGAAAAAATGACTGAAAAACGCTAATCTTTCCATTTACCTCATCGTTATCAAAAAGCAAACAGTGTTGAGCGAAACGATACAGCTTAATACAACTTAGTGAGTCACAGAAAGGAGTTTCTTGTCGCGAAAACATTACTGCAAAAACTAGGGAAAGACGAAAAAAGTTAGGGTTAAGGGTTGAGTTTTACTTTCCAAAATTTTCTAAAATTCTAAAATTACTAAAATTAATATGTGAAAAATCTCAAACTAATTTGATCAATTCTGTCGCCTATAGACCACAAGTTATTCGAAAAAATTATCATTAAAATAATGCAATAATAGGAATAGGCCATTACAAATGTTTCAGAAAAATATCATGGCAAGTTGCGGGCAAAGCGATCCGAGCGAGCGATGACATTCTTGTTTTGATTGGCTAAAAAGAATTTACAGGGTGGCCCATAATTGTCGAGACAAGGTATTTGAAAGCAACAAGTGCTTGATGTACATTAATATTAGATAGATTTTAGTTAGTCTAAAACCAGAGATTTTTAGCTACAAAATGATAGTTCACTTGTGAAAATTGGCCCAAGATTCGTATCCATCTGAGTGAAACTTGCCAGAATTACTCGGAGTCGAGTTGAAGGCCGTTTGCCAGGATTTCTATTTAAGGACAGCCTTTTGCCCCCAACTACCCAACGGAAAAACCAAATGTTTGTAGAAATTTTCATTCTCTACCCCAATGACACTTAAACTAAGGCAGATGATTGATTATAAAAAATTCTGGAAGAAAAAATGTAAGTCAAAAGCCTACATCTCACCACATGCTCTCAGCGCCTTCAACAAGCTTTGGGAAATTACACAACAAAAAGTATCAAAAGACTTTACCGCCAAACTAATATATAAATAAAATTTATCCAATAATGTACATCAAGCAGTTATTGCTTTCAAATGGATGTCCTTGGCGTCCTTGGTGTCCTACGATGCTTTGATCACCGCCTTGGAATCGTTGACAATGCCGAATTCCAGTTCGGAAGTGATGATCTCCTGTTGGAAAACCTGTCTCACAAACCGACCTTCGCTTCAACGAAAGCCAATTACTGGCAAAGGGTTGCTGAGTGTGTGCATGGCTTTTTTTGTATATTTTAACTGTTGTACTTTGTGCAGAGGTGGATGAATAAAGCTGGTTCATATCATGAAATATTTCACGTTAATTTTGAAAAGACTTTATTAGGAACTCTCTTTTCGATTCCTTGTGATCAAAAGTTTTCTCGCGATCATTTCATCATTGATGAGCATTCTCGATCTTCTCATCGATTTGCTTGTAGTCATTTCTGTCAGTGTCGTGTATTCATTAAGGTTCATTCTTACTCACGGCTCCAACGTTAAATAATATCCGGCGTTCTCGGGGTTCACCTCCTTTTGCAAAGAGCTGACAATTTGTGTGAATGTCGGTCTCGTGTGAGCTTCGATCGCCCAGCAGTCCAGCATCAAATCGGCCCTAAAATAGCAGTCAAAATTCTTGGAAACTAAAATATAGTGGATGATCGATAATCGTTTTAACAAATCGGGAAAATTGTTTGCTAATTGAAAGCCATGATAATGTGGTAGTCTCCGTTGTGACCGGAAATTTTAAATCACGAAAAAAAAAAAAATCACGGCAACATCTTTTCAGCAGATTTCAGACCAAACGTCGCAATCAATTCAAAAACCTAAGTGTTATATAGAGAATTGAAGCCTGAATTTCTGTTACAAAAGATCTTTGATTGGAGATTTTTCAGACCCTCAAATGAGCCCAATTCTCCAGTCTCCAGCACGCTTCCATCTCTAGCTGTTTTCTGACTTTGGATGTTCGGCGATTTTGGTAAAATATGAATTGAGTTTTTGAATTGATGAATTGATTGCGACCTTTGGCATGCAATCTGCTGAAAAGGTGTTTCCGTAATTTTGACGCACCCTGTAAATTTGTCAAATCAGGCAGTTTGAAGTAAGCATGTTTTAACAGGGACCTTAACACCTTTTAATTCTGGTCAAGTTGAAATGATTCTTTAAAAGACTAATTAGGCGTTGCTTTTTTTTTCAAAAAACTCACAAAAATTTCGACGTTCCCGGTGGTGGTGCAAGTCGGTGGCCGCGGAGCAGCGTCTGGAGGAGGTCAATCGACGGGATCTCCGAGTAGGGTTCCTCTCCCAACGAGTACATCTCCCACATCAAAACACCGTATGACCAACTGATAAGGGAAAGGCAACAATAGGATGTGGTCAAATGAGATGAGCCATAGACCATTCGACGCAGAGTTTCACACTGATTCCGAATCTCCCTTTCGTTTTTAAAAAAATAGCTTTCTATAAAAAGTTATAAGTGTTTTAAGTTTTAGGGTAAAAATGCGTAAATTTGGGGCCAAATAGGAGTGCGACATCAAAAATCTAAGAATATCATCTTCAACTTGAATGCGATCTGATGGAAGAAAAATGATTGGTTGATAAAATGATAAAACACAGCAGAGACCCTTTTTGACGACTGTATAACTTTTTAAAGAAAGTGGTTTCGCAAAAAACGAAAAACAAATTGGGAATCAGAGTGCAAGAAATTCTGCGTCGAATGGTCTGGTCTGATCTCATTTGGCCACATCCTACTGTTGCTTTTCCCTTGTGAGAGAAGTTGGAGATGAGACTGTTTATCTTTCACTCACATATCAGATTTCTCGGTAAAAATGTGTAGTTCCATCGCCTCGGGCGCCGTCCATTTGATGGGGAATTGTCCCTGGACGGATTGGTAAAACAAGCGATCCCCATAAGATCGACTCAGTCCGAAGTCACAAAGCTGTGAATGAATAGAGATTAAGTTCAACTTTATTGACTTTAAATAGGGTTGCTACGTGAAACTCAAAAAATGATGAGGCTTCGCCCTTTCACCTGAGCGATAAAAAGTTGCACCGAATTGCGAGTTTGCAACGAAATTCTCTGAAACCTTGCCATAATATGGATATTCCACTATGGAAACAATCCAAATTGAATTTCATTCACTCATCGCCGAGAAAAGCGAAAAACTGCAAAATAAAATGATGTGTAATTTCAATTTGATTTATTTCCAAAGTTGTGTCGAGGGAATATCCATATTATGGCAAGGTTTCAGAGAATTTCGTTGAAAACTCGCAATTCGGTGCAACTTTTTATCGCTCAGGTGAAAGGGCGAGGCCTCATCATTTTTTGTTACAACTATTAGAGAAAATACGCTAGATTAACTTTGACTCTACCAACTTTGGCCACCTTGTTGATGGTGACAAGAATATTTCTGGCGGCCACGTCTCGATGAACGATTTCTTTGGAGGAGAGGAATTGCGAAAAAAAATCGAGATTTTTAAAAAAACTAATCTTTTAAATATAATAATCTTATGAATGTGCCCCTATGTGTTTTTTACCAAAGCGCTCGCCACTTGCCAGAGGATCGGCGCCAAATCGCGCTCGTGCAACACGAAATGGCTATTAATCTGAAAAAAGAGATTCTTTTGTTTTAATTTTTCCATCTCATACATGATTCTCGAATGAATTCAACTCCTTCAACAACGAGTACAAACTGCCGAGCTCACATAACTCGGTGATAATCAACGGATTATCCGGCTTTGTCGAACAACCCAACAACGAGAGCAGATACGGATGATAGCCCACGGATTTCATCAAGGTGATCTCGTGGAGAATTTGTTCTCTTAAGGCTTTTTTTTTGAGAATCCAAAGAATTTTTTTTTGAGATTTCTAGGAAAAACTTGGGAGAATTCGATTCGTGGGCGTTAACAGGCGACCCAAGAAATTTGACGGCCAACTGCTTAACGGCCAGATCACTAGAAAAGCAAAGAGAAATTGTGTTCGGAATACAAGAACACAACCCGGAGGAATCGGAAAAGATTCTGGATCGAGTGCTGTAGTTTTTATCTGACTAGTAAAAAAACAACCCGTGCACAAAGGTTTCAAATATCTCCGCTCACCGAGAGCAAGTAGTCTTATTGCCAGACAACTAATAGTCACAATCTTTTCACTTGGTTGGATAGAGCTTTTCAAATGCTATCCGATGGCGAAAAGAACTCCTTAACACTAGAATGTATTTTGCGAAACTTTGGACCCTTTGGAAAAGGGATTAAAATGAATAGCCAAATCCCAGAAAAAGAGATTCTTTTGTTTTAAGTTAACTTAGCACATGAGGGCTTAAAAGAATCTAGAATTCGAAGGCGGCTGTAAATTTAGACCAACAAACTCCATTATTTTCATTTATTTTCAAAGTTTGAAGATTTTATTTTATTTTATTTTTAGTTTCTAGTTTCTAGTAGTTCTCCATAAATGTATACTCTATAGTTTTTGGTCAGAATTTCCTCTAGAATTGTTTTGAGGCTTCAAAAATTATTGGTCACCTTAGAAAAACGCGATCTTGCTTAATTATCCAATTCCCGACCCTATATCCAAAGCAATGTGCCAGACGCCGTTTTCTCCTACGAGCGATACGAAAAGAACATACCACGTAAAAGCCCCGATAAAACTAACATCGGATTCGGAAAGAAGACCCAAAATTACAGGAAATTTGAGCTCATTTGGTTCAGTGATTCACGAGAAACATTCGTGACTCAGCATTGCGTCATGCGGTCGTCTATGTGTTAAAAAGTTGATTTTCAGGGGGTTAATACATGATTTTCTGCTTATCATCTCGAAAAATGAACAAAAGTGAACAAAATGAGCTCACCTCTCTTTCTCGACAGCGGGTACTTTGACGGCCACCGTGTATCCGATCGATGATGGCGGAAAGAGAGTCTAAAAAGCTATAGTCGTTCAATCAGTTCCCTTTTTTCATTTCACCGTCAGCATCGGGTTAACGAGAGTGCATGGGAGTTTCCCGTGAAAGATCCCACTGAAGACATCGGAGGAGATCCCTCTGCCGATCCTTTCTTCCAACACCAACAGCGGAACAAAGATCTCCCAATCGTCTCTGATCTCTGCCGGTTTTATGGCATTTAGTTGTGGGAATCGCAAGAGCTCTTGCAGGAAGTGCTTCTTTCGGCGATTCAATCTAGACTCACTCCAAGTAAAACGTAAGAAATCCGTAGCCCAATGGCGTGGCATGGCGATGCTCACGAAAGACAAATTCTGTGATCTGAGTTTTTTACAAACCGAGCCTTTCGGCGACGCAACATGATGCCAAGAAGCACAAAAACAAATACAAGAATCAGCACTGGAACACACAGCAACCACAATTTGTTCAAGTTTTTCGAAGTTTCCAGTGGAATTGTGGTGGTAACCTCAAATACATAAGTACAACACTGTATTTACCGTAAATACTGTAATAGTATCCCACCCCTCTCGTACAGTCGCGTAGTCACTAAGTTTTTCTAGTATTTCATTTGTTTCAAAGCACCCGTACTTCCAAAAATGTGTCTTTGGTATCAAAAAATAGCCCTGAATTTCAGCTATTATTTGATTTCAGCTATTATTTGATACAAAGTACCTAAGCGCACTTTGTAGCATAAATCAGTGTCGTGAAAAATGCGTTCCAAGCTAGACTACGCACGACTCCGCATCGTCACTATGGGGCTGGGATATATTACAGTATTTATGGTGTCTTTCGTTTTGAATTCTTAAAAGATTTGAGACTAGGAATCATTTCTATTATCGTTTGCTGTAAGTATTTCATTAGCTTCTAATGTTCATGAATAGGTTATGGTAGCTTAACAGACTTTCTCAAGCTTTTGACTAGACATCTCCGTCGTCGGAACACATGCGGGATTGGGTGTCGTTTGTGCAAAGAATTGATGGTCGGCTCTTGGGAAAGAGTCATCAGAGTCCTACAATCATTTAATGCGTTAACAGTATCGTTTTTCTTGCATCAAACCTCAGTCATTATTGTCATCCAAAAGGCACATCGGCCACTCGAGACGCGAAAAGTGAGCTGCTGGATCGTGGCCTGCCAACGAACGTTGGAACGTTGCGATATTTCACAACTGAAGTTTAGAAAACAATCCCCAAGTGCTTACTGAATAAACCTATTCATCGTCAACCATGGCTCCTGATTTGTGTCGATTGTGGTACCCGAATAGACGGTCAACGCGCAGTCGCGGTCAATCGTTTCCTACAGTGAGATTTGAACTCATAAAATGGAAATAACAGAACACCCAGTTTTACTACAGGATGACCGCCAATTATAGTGACTCACTTCTGAGGGAATAGCTCAGCGAGAACTCAATGAGTCCGTCTCAAAAGTTTTTTTCGTTGTTCATTGGGATTTGTGTCTGGGGAGGTCCACAAAGTTTTATCAACTCTTAGGGGGTTACATACCTTGTTTGAAAGTTTCATTTAGAGATGAATATTCAAGCAATCGACGATTGCGATTTTCCCTACCAGAAAGCCGTAGTATTTCTTTATAACCTGCGATTTCAAAAGTTATGAGACCCTCAGAAGTGAGTTGCTATTGGGTTGGGGAGAATGAGTCGGCGCCGAAAATCAAAGAAATTTCTAAAACTTATAGCAGACTTTGTCAAATGATATGCGTTTGATATCCGTAGAAGGGTAACTAATTCTCTACAAAATAATATTTAAAAGAGAACTCAAACAGAGCCTCAACTCAACAAAGGATCATTTTTTTCACAAAATCGATAAACTGTCATCTAGAGTAAACGGTTGGAGGGATCCTCCTGAAAATTTGGTAACTTATGTAATTGAGTGTGCTCTATCTTTTTTATATAAACACCAAAGGAGGTTTATGTGGAAGAAACTGTTCAAGCAATGAGTCGGACTTTTTGTCATTTTGATTAGCTGTGTTTGGGAATCCATAAAATCCCAAAAAAGAAAAGCTTTGTGGAATCTCTCAAAAGCCATTTTGTAAAGAAATAGTGGACCATTTTGATGAAATAAAACGTGTATTTAAAGAAGGTTTTATGGGTGCAAAAAGTTTCTTTAAATTTCGGCGCCGACTCATTCTCCCCAACCCAATAGAATTGGTGGTCACCCTTTAGGGTACCACCGGATTTACTACAATGTCTAATGAAACTTCAATGAGCCTTGTCAGCTTATTTACCCATTCAATTGTCCCGGCGACGATCGATCCGTTCATCTTGTCGCCCAACATCACAAAATATGGTTGCTCCGGTGATTTCGGTTGGGAAAAGTCAAGCGAAATATATGCATTATCACTTGTTGGAAACGGGTAGATCGAGACTGGGACGATGACTGGGGCTGAAATGGAGATTTGGTGTGATAATAAGGGAATTGTTTTGTTTTTAGTCTTGGTTTTGCTTTGTTATAGGTTGGCGGTGAGATAACATGAATCTTTCCAAAAAAACATCTTACCCCGAGATATAATTTCTGAATTCAGACAAACTGGGAAATTGTTTTCAGCTAAACAAACCGTTTTCAAACACATTCAAATGAAAAATATAAAACGCGTCGGCGATCGGAAAGAAATTATCAAGGGTGTGATAGGAGAACGTGAAGTTGGAGGGTAAACTGAAGAGCCGATAGTTGACCACGCAGAACGGGGATTTCCCGTCGTGATTCCTGTGAGATAAGGGCTTTCTTTAAAAATTATTAGGTTGGCAAGAAAGTTTGTGGAAAATGTTTGGACGGTGATGTCTCAAAAACCAAGCCATCCATTTTTCCCAAATCTTTTTTGATCAACTTGGCTATATTTCAAAAAGCTAAAAATTAGAGTGGGCTTAAGGTAAAAAATAATAGATTTCCTCAGCTGAAATGAATTGGTCACTTTTTGAGTGAACAGCTTTTAGACGAGTTTTTAATGGGTTTTAATGGATAGGTAATCGATCCCAGTCATAGATAGGTAATCGATGGATAGGTAATCGATCCCAGATCCCAGTCAAAACCTAAAAGCAAGTACTTAAAACAGCAAAAAATTTGCAATTAAAGCAAGTTTTATCTAATAGAGAAAAGTGAGCTGAAGTTAAGCAGGAGAATTATACTTTTTCATAGATCTCTAAAGTTTTTGGAGAAAGCTGCGCTTATTTTTTTACGAGTAATTTCTTGGAGTCGACTTGTAAGTAGTATAACAAAGTGTTCTTGAATTCAATCGGTGAATTTGTTTTTAACAGAATTCCAGTTCAAATCGTTCCAAAGACTTTTTTTTGCCAACCCAATAATTATTATTATTATTTATTGTCAGCTAAGTTGTAGACTAGTCATGGGAAAATTCTAGCCCGAGCCTAATTTCACCTTCGTTTTCTTGGCCGATTCTTGGCCGATTGCGTTGAATTTGTCTAGATAGAAATCTCGACATTTTCAGCTTGTAGACAAAATTTCAGAGCAATCGGCCAAGAAAGCGAAGGTGGAATTTAGGTTTCGCTTCGAATTTTCCCATGTTTAGTATAGACGAGTGCTAGTTTCACTGAAACAACCTCATAACTGTCTCGTCCCTGCTCGTCCAATCCGCGTTGTTGACATAGAGTTGAAACTCGTGCCTACAACCAGCTCGGGACAGAACGACGAGCTCAGAGACGTACATGGTGATTGTACAGAGATTACAGCCAACAGACGTCACCTTACATGCCTGAAAGTTCGAAAGAGTTAAGCTCATTTGCCCGAAAGAGTCAAGCTCATTCGGCCAAAAGAAAAAAAGAACACAAGTGTCATGGCCTTCCAGCTAACTTTTACTTCCAGATAACTTTTGCCCGAACCTTGAAAGCTCTCCAATTATCGCCGGGAAAAATTTCCCGTCTCGACACCGAGGTGATCGGGGCCGTTCGTGAGGGCGTGATTGGACAGAATCCAGACGAAATCATGGGCAAAAGCAATAGTTTTACATAAACGAGCAGCATTTGCTGTCCCAGATGATTTTTTTTCTTTCGAAGTACTGAAAAACTAAGAAACGTATGAGGCGTCACTTTCGGCTCTCAAGCAAAAAAGGTCGGCTTACGTTGGTAATTCCCGGTCTTTTCCTGGACAAGGGGGTTTTCAGAAAAGCATTCAAAGCTTTTTCGTATAAGTTTTGACAAACAAAAAATGTTTTATCAAAATTGGGGACTGTTTTATTGAAAAAAATATAGCATGCCTTAAAGATTAGAATTGTTTTTTAAAGTTATTTGAGGCCTTGCCAAAAACGACTCTTCAACAATTAACTTTTTAGCACCGCCGCTGTACTCTCTGGCACTATGTGTGCTTATAATTTGCTTAAGCTGATTCACAAAGTCACGAAGGGGGGCACACATTCGATTTTCGATTATATGGGGCATTCGATCATGAGAATCTCAAAAATCAACTTGGGTTTAGATGTTTTTGTGTTAGTTTTTGAAATACTGATGCTTTACACAGCCATATCCGTCGTAAGCGGCCTATTTGGCAAGACTTGCAAGTTTTGCTAGTGAGCCACTTGCAAGTAAGGTCCAAGTGGACGCTTGTGAAACCCACTTGCCAATTGCGCACTTGCAAGTGGACGTTGGTGAAAGTCACTTTTCGCAAAAACTTGCGCAATTGACCCCCACTTGCAAGTTTTGGCCAAAAAACTCGCAAGTGGGGACGTTGGTGAAACCGGGCCCAGGACAAATACATATGCAATCTTGCCATTTCAAATCGAAAGAACTAAAAAAACTTGTTTGAATAAAATGTGTTTTTGCAGCTGTGTTTTTGGAAAATTTCAAGCTACACCAAGCGACACAAAAGAGCCAAAAAACTTAAATTGTTTGGCCAAGCATTGTTTTCATGTTCCCTCTCTGATAATGGAATATGCAATCGAAACACCGTTCCAATCGACGATTTCATGCTTCCAATTCTTCCAACTTCCAGCTTCCAACTTCCAGTTTGAGAAAATTCAAAGTCATCAAAGGGATCACCGTCAAGTGCTCTGCGATTTCTGCAGCTAGGACATGAAAGACATCTAGTCTGAAATCAAAACAGGAAATCATTTCGTTAGCTTTGTAATTTCTAGGATGATCCATTAGGATCAGTCAGCCATCGTCTTGATTTTTGAATAAATTGGGCAGGACAAGAAAGTAGTGGTAGGCTTTTGGGGGCCTCGCTGAAAGGAGCATCGACCCGGAACCGGAGAATGAATTTGGATTTGAGTTTTCGATGACCATTGTTGAGAGTTCGACAAGTTGTTGTGCACAGTTCAACTGATATCTATAAAGTTTCCTAGTGCATTTCGTCGCTTGATTGAGGCGGTTGACTGTCTTGGCCCTAAATGATTCAATGCATCAGTTTTACATTAGTTTGACAAGCAAGTCTTTTCGCCCTTTTTCATAATTCCTTTTAAAAACAAAAAATGCACCAATTGACCCATGATGTTTTCATTAGAAAGGCCAATTATTTTTTTTCTGCAAAATAACATTAAAGCGGATTCAAAATGTCTTATGAGTGAATTTTTTTTGGGGGCAAGAAGTCGGCTAGTCATAAAGGGTGACGACTCCGAGATGCGATTCAGGCACCTTGGCCAGGAAATCCTATATTGGTGTCAATAGATAGAAGATAGAGCGCAAAAAGTTAGGTCAATAGCCAAATTTTCAGAGAAATCGATTCGGCCAATTTCTTCGTAGAGGTTTTTATCGATTTTTACGAAAAACACCTTTTCGCATTTAGATTTGCTTTTTTATCAACCGACAGGTTGGTGTCTCGATTTTGGAAAAGTTTCCCAAAGCGACGTCAACCCAGAAATCATCTTGATCGAAAGTGTTTCTTTTCTCGTATTGAGAACCATCCTGAAAAGATTTGCGAATTCAGGGAAAACATATATTAGGTTGATGCAAAAGTCTTTTTCATTTTTTTTCGTACTTCTGTTAAAAAGTAACAAATTCACCAATTAATCTATAGTTTGCTCTATAAAAAAAGTGTTTTTTTGTTCAATTTCCATCTTTTTAAATCAATATCGGTTCACTTTCAAGGAAATTCGAGAGTGAAAAACGGCTTTTTCGTAAAAATCTATAAAAAACTCTACGGAAAAATTGGCTGAATGAATTTTCTGAAATTTTGGCGAAATATCAAACTTTTTTTTCTCTATCTTTTATCTATTGACACGAAGATAGGTTTTCTTTAGCTAAGGTGTCTAAACCGCATCATCGAGTTAGCCCTTTTTGACTACCCGACTTCATACTCTCAAGAAAATCCAGGCATAAAATATTTTTAAACCCGTTTTAATGTTATTTTGCAGAAAAATAATTGGTTTTTCTAATGAAATCAACCGTAGTTTAATTGGTGCATTTGTTGGCTTGAAACGGCAGACGAAAAAAATGAAAAAGACTTTTGCATCAACCTAATAGTACCTTCGATCGAATGGCTCCCAAAATATCAGTCCCAGGCGGTAAATGTCGTTTTTGTGGGAAACCCATCTGAGATGAAACAGGCACATTTCTTTCTATCATTTTTTCTATCGTTTTTCTGGGGTAATTTTATGCGTAGATTTCAAAAAACTACATCTCAGCTCCGGGTTTTGAGTTTTTTTTTTAACTTTTTAAAATAATAATACTTTGAACAAGTCAAAATAGTGACTCAAAATAATTTTTTGAAATTATGTACTTTTAAGGGGTTTCGACCGTTTTACCCCAGCCAGATGAAGACTTCAACCAATGGCTCCAAGATGTCGGACTTCTTCACCGCAAAAGAATGTTGCCATTGATTCAGACGTTCATTCACAATCCACTCTGACCTTTGACGTGCCAACGTCTCCTTGCTACCTCAAATCTATCGTCATCTCACAGTCAATCATCAAAGCAATTTCTTAAATCCAGTGACCGGATCGCACACACAGAACGCCACGAATCAGTGGTATCGCTTCAAAAAGATTATCGAAGCCAAACACGGCATCAAGACCCGCAGCAATGGCCGGTACCTGGACAAGTTCATGTGGCAACAACAGTTTGGTGACAACCCATGGTTCCACTTCTGATCGCAAGTGCAACAACTTTACCCGTGCCAGTGAGCTAAAATAACCCCCAACCCAACGACCCTCTTTAGAGTCACAAAAATACACATATAGAAACACGATATTAACTTAAACATACATAATTAAAGCAACACTATTTGTAGGCTTATTCTTGATTAACTAAAGTCTAAAAATAGTGTTTTACTGGTCACCCTGTAGGCTCTTCTCTTACCAAAGAACAACAAAATGTAAGTAGCTTACTTTGCTGGTTTAATATCCCGATGAACGATTTTCTTTTTTCCTTTTTCTTTTTTTCCCCCAAGTTCCTTTTTCTTGCTGAAAAGTGTTCCCAGTTCTCATTTTCGGAAAAACTCATTTCCGGAAAAGCTCATTTTCGCGCAAAATTGTTTTGTTTTTATGCTTTTTGAGTAGTTTCAAAGTTCCCCCGAATAACTCTCTCAATTTTCTCAATTTCCATTCTCTCAATTTTCTCAATTTCAATTCTCTCAATTTTTTTCAACAAAACTCTTTAGATTTTTTAATAATGATCGATACTTTCATTTTTTCAGATCATATCAAATATATAGATATACAGGGTGCGGCAAAAGTTCTGACACTTTTTTTCAAACGGCTGTATAAAATTTCAAAAAACAGTATTTGGCTCACTTTTTGTTTTTTTGCATTTGTTAACCTGTTTTTCCTGATTTTTAACAAGAAACAACGCTTTTGTTTAGGTTCGCTTTCAATATGGATGCTAAAAAGAGGCGCACTGTGATACTTGAGTTCCACAAAGCCGGAAAGATACCGATGGAGATTGTTTGAGTCACCGGATATCCAAAAAAAAAGTCTGTCTATCGAGCCATTGAACGATTCAAGAAGCGGGACAACGATCAGGACCGTCCAAGAAGCGGCCGACCAACCACAGCCACCTCCAGAGAACACAAACAAAGTCAGATGCCGAATCCGTCGAAATCCCACTTGTTCAATGAGAAAGATGGCCATAAGTCTCGGAATCAGCGAAAGAAGCGTTTGAAGGATTGTTCATAAGAAACTTGGAATGTTCAGCTACAAATTTGCTCGGGCTCTTTTCCTGAACGACGCCATGAAGCAAAAGAGGATGGCTAAAGCGAAGAAGATCTTGCACCTGGTCGCTGCTGGTCGTTTGGACAAGGTTGTGTTCACAGATGAGAAGATCTTCACCGTTCAAGCGATCCACAATCGTCAAAACCATCGCCAACTTCTCAAGCGAGGTCTGAAAGACACTTTTGCAGCCAAATTGATGGTCCGCCAACATTTTCCGAAGTCCGTTATGGTGTGGGCCTGCATCTGTGCCACAGGAAAGACGCCTCTTGTGTTCATCGATCGAAATGTGAAAATCAACGCTAAGATCTACCAGCAAAAGATGTTAAAGGATGTCTTAGAGCCCTGGGCAGCGAATCATTTCGGACAAACTGGATTTACCTTTCAGCAGGACTGGGCGCCGGCCCATGGAGCCCGCTCGACTCTCGCTCTCTGCAATCAGCTGTTTCTGGGCTACTGGGGTAAGGACATTTGGCCGTCGAATAGCCCCGATTTGAATCCTCTGGACTTCTCCGTTTGGTCGATCTTGGAAGACAAGATCTCTGACAAGAGATTTCACTCCGTGGATTCTTTGAAAGCTGCTTTGAAGAGGGCCTGGGCTGAAATCACTGTTCAACAATGCGCGACCATCGTCGGCAACTTCCGCAAGCGATTGAAGAAGTGCATCGAGGCCAAGGGTGGAAAATTTGAACATTTGTTATGATTTTTTGTTAGTTTTATCTTCAATAAACAATTTGTTATCGTTTTTTGATCAATATTGCCAAAGTTTGCAAATTTTATTTCTCTTAGAAAAAGTGTCAGAACTTTTGCCGCACCCTGTACATACGAAAAGTTTGGAGCTCAATTCGCCCAGCAATTGTTCACGAATTAGTCGACTCAATGTCTAAACGATTAAATGAAGTGATTTTGGCAAAAGGTGGACCGTTGAATCTTAATTTTTGATGTTTCTGTATAATGTTGCAAGACTTTTGCACCCAGTTTTTAGGGTATTTTTTAGTAGTTTTGTCATTTACTTTTTTGTTTTACGCTGAACTTCAAATTGTTTTTGTAAATAAAGTGTACATGTATTATTCTAATTAAAAACAAAAAAGCCCTACGAACGGGTGGCATTTTCTATAAAAAAATTTCATCGATTTTTTTGAAAAAGTGATGTTGCAAGACTTTTGCTCGGTACTGTACTATTGGCTTGGCAGAGTGGAGATTTGTCACTGTGCTTGAAGATGGAACTCAAGTTCAAACTAGCCCTTCCACAATGTTCACAATGGAGACTAAATGGCTCATTTCTGGCGTCTCTCAACGAATCTAAACTTGTCTTGCTTTCTTAAAACCAAGCATCACCCACATTCCACATGGCAAATCGGACATTCCGGAATTCTGATTGATTGGATTGTTTGCACATATCCTTTCCCTTGCCGATCCAATTCGAAAGCCCCACTTGAGAGCAGCTCTTAAAGAAGGTTCCATGGATTTTTACTGTTTAAAAAAATCTTACCCATTAAGTCATACGATGGAGTTGGCTCGCGATCAAAACAACCCCATTCACCGCATTGATGCACTGGATTGATTCTTCGATCGATTTTCCTTTGCTTTTCGTAACATCCCATACAAATTTCTTGAATAGCAGGGCAAAGAGTCTGCGTTGGTGTATTCACTGCGCCTGCCTTTTTCGAGTCTAAAAAATGTAATTACATGACAGAAACTTGTATCATTTTTAATAAGAAATTACATCCCATTTTGTGTACTTCAAAAGTTTTAGAGTCTAAACTCTATTTGGCAAATTTTGAGCTGACCTGACCTGTCTTTAAAGTTTTGCGTTTGGAGGATTCTTCGGATATTCTTGGCCGGTTCGTTTAAATGCAGCAGCTTCAAGGGCTTTTGATGATTCTAGCCGATAATTTGCCTACTCTGACGTACTTTAGCCACCAAACACTATCTCAAAGCCGATTATACTTGAAAAGCAAGCAGAAGCGCTGTAGTACTGCTTGAAATATGTTGAAAATACTCTAGAGATCGTTCGAATTGAGTTAGCCTCATTATTTGGTTCAAAATCAACTCACATGGTGTGTCACATTTGGGACAATTGAAAGACTTGAAGATTTGTTGAGTCGAGGTCAACATTCTTGATTGATAACTGAAATGTTTGACGATTAAAATAAGATAAAAACAAGCAAATTGGCAAAGGAATACGATTGCAATTCCTGGTAGATAACATATTAGAAAAGTGAAGAAGTAAAGAAACGTTGAGATGAATAAATTCTGCTGTTTGCCCAGGTTAGTAACTAGCTCCCTTACCTAACACATTTAGACGTTACAATCCTTTTCTAAAATGATTTCGCACGAAACCCAAGACGAAATAACAAGCTGGCGCCGTGGCGGATTATTTAGATTGGGTTTTACTTAAAAGGAATTGGTAAAGTTGAGTTTATACGGCATGTGTGAACGGATTCAGAACAATGGAGTAAAAGAAACCGAAAAGAAAACGAAATAAAACCGTATTAGAAATTTAAACAACCAAATATGGGTAAATAATATAAAAGAGAGGGAACGAACGAGGGAAAAGAGAGAGCACCGTAAAAACGCGCTACAAAAACAATAAATTTTACGAAGGGGGAAGAAAACTTAGCGGCACTCGGCGTAAAAGCTGGATCAAGATTCCATCCTGAAATGCAGAAAAATTAAAAGAATGGCAAAAGCGGATTTTTGTGCGGGGTACGGTAGCGCATCCAGGCTTTAGAAAGCGCGCCGTCTCTTAAAACAATAGGTATTTAAATAAAAAAGATCTGCCAATAATTGTTATCCCAGAATAGAAGATAATTAATTAAGTCCATTGATACAGCAAATTGCAAGAATTGTTCTGCAGGATCTCTGACCTTTGATTATCCTTTGTACTGAAAGTACACCAGGGCAAAATTGAAGCGCTGAAAATTGAGCACTTGCAACATCGTTTAGAAGCAAAATGAAAAGAAATTAATTGTCGGAAAAGAATTTGTCAAAAGTTATGTCTAGTTAGTCAAACTTCTGAAACTGAGCTGAAGCTTGGATTTTATCTTTATCGTTTCATTGATCTATTGTGGTTGTAAAAGACCTTTTAACTTCTAAAACTGAACCAGTTAAACGATTTTGACTACCAAAGTCATTAGATAGACCAAAAAGCTATGATTCTTAAAGGAATATGATCCAAACTTCCAGACAACGATCCCACTCCTCTCAGTCACCGGTCCTCTTCTTTTCTTCCTTTACCTTGTTTTCACGTCCACAATGTCCCATAAACAATTGTCAATTTCTCCATTTTCCTTGCCAACACTCATGCAACAACGTCTTCTATATCGAATTGTTTCCTAGTCGAACCGTATCGAAAGTTTATTATCGAGAAAGCAAATCGATGGCTGAAGTAAGACTTATTTTGAACAAAGCTAATGAGTTCATGAGCTTTGTTCAGATTGGACAAACTTCTCCCTTCTCAAAACACTATCATGACTCAATCTGTCTCACACACATCATCGACAAATCAACGATCCGTTGGAATTTAGCAGTAAAGCCTGAATGCATCTGATTTGAAACTTTTCAATAATTACTAAATGGTGATTGCTAATTCACAGACAATTTTTAGGGTACTATTTATTTAGATTGTGTGATTTGGGTAAAGCTAAGTCCATGATCCAACAAAGTCTTTGAAATCATTTACACCAACCAATTCATTTATTCTAAAAAAGCAAATTGATCAATTTTCGGAAAATCTCATATTTTGATTTCACATAAAAACTTCACCCAATAAACTTGGTAGACCAAAAGCTTGCATGTAGACATCGTAGCACAAAGCTATTGTGTCCACCTGTCCAATGTCGCATGAGGCGCGTATTTGGGTGAAGAAAGCGAAAAGAAACACCGCTAACCCTGAAATCATTTAGTTAGTTTGTGAAAATTCTCAATAAATTTCACCGGAAAATTGCATTTTTCAAGGCAAATAAGCAAGAAAAGCAAAGATTTTTTCGGTTTTTGACTTGGGTCGAAAGCTTTTCCGATCTGATAAAAAATCCCGGATCAGTTGGCTGCAACATAAAGCACGGAATGACTCGATTTTTCCGGGGTCGGGAATCGATTGGAGCTATTCATTTTATTGAGTGTATCAATTAGACTTGCTTGGTTTAGGTGACCTTTGAATTGACAGTCAAGCTTCAAAGGTTTATAAGTTTCTTCAGAAATAACATTTCCATTCGCTTTTGATATATTTTGAGAAAAAATTTCAGGCTTTTAAATGATACTAAACATAATTCAACTGACCTTGAGAAAATCAAAGAATTTAAACCAACCAATTAGTGGGGTTCTGCTTCGATTCTACCGATTCTGCATTGATCTTTCCAATTTAGCTCTATTGGGTCTCATTCGAAAGCTAGAAATCAAGTTTTTCTCTTAAAATATAGAAAAAGTAAATGCAAATGTTGTTTCTAAGGAAAGTTATAAAAGTTTGAAGCTGGACTGTTAATTCAAAGTCAGCCACTTAAACTTTCAAAAGCCACCTAAACCATGTAAGTTCTGAATGTAAATAGTTCTGAATTCTCTTTATTAATCGTGTTACCCACCACAGCCACTCGATCCGTTATGCAAAAGAAAACCCCAGCATTGAAATCATTGAATTTTTTTTGATAGTAAGGAGCCCGGCAACCGATGTAAGTGTTAAAAGTACTGAATTTTCAATTGAAAATTCGAAACTTTGGATCTTTTAAAAAGCAACTCACAGACAAACATCTCCTCCAATAAGCATACCATTGAACAGATCCGTTGAGCATTTCTGAACTGATTTCTTTGAGTTCGAAAACTTCCCAAACCCTCAAATCGTTCAAATTCTTGTCATGGGCATCATTGATACAAGAGAAATCTTTTTCCCAAGCTGAATTTCATAAAACTCTACAATTTTCGATTAGTTTACTTGCATATCTTTTCGTGCATTGATAATAAGAAGTGTACAAATGCATCCAATACTCAGCTCCATCTAAAGGTTCAAAACAAATTTACTATGGAACTTCGCATAAACATGCTACATTTCTCTGACTTTACTGCCTCTTTTGAATAAATTATCAAAACCGGACCGACTAAAAGAGTCTCAATACAGTCTTGTTGCACGGCTCCATCGATACAATCGTAGAGATCAGAAGTGGCGCTGAAAAGAATATAAATAAGTGAATTTGATTGGTAGTTTCTTATTATCGTATCAAACTTTTGTTTTCTATTGACCACCTGCAAACTTTGGGCAAATAATCGGGTTCTTTTCGCAGAAACTCTCGCTGAGCTGCATCGACGAGTAGAAATGGTGGGAAAAAGCCAGCTAGAAACAACTAGTTTTACAATGTTTTAAAGATTATTCCAGATTATTCCAATTTCAGATCCTCGTGACTCCTAAGCCTAATACTGCAACATTTATGGGTCGTTACGCTAGTGGTGATGAGTGAAACTCTGGCTGAAGCTTCATTCGGGTATTTCCATAAATATGATAATAGCAGTCGATCCAATATAATATTTTGAGCTCGAATAGATTTGCAAAGCAAGCAAGAGCAAGAGCAAGAGCAAAGCTTGGCAGCCAAGTCCATCCACTAACAATGAGAGTTATTGATCTGGCCTTGGTCTAATCCGTGTCCATTACCAGATCAGTTATAGCTAACCTTCAATTGCAGACCAATAGCTTGAACGTAATTATCGGAACACAGAAATATTCCCAAGTCTTGTCCAATGTCACAAACAGCTTGGGCTTGAGTGAAGAAAGTGAAAAAGCACACCAATGCTAAACATTAAAAAGTTGAATGCTACCAGGAAATCTTACCAGGAAAGTGCATTCTATAAACAAATAATTTCATTTTGTAGATCTCAATAAGTGCAACAAAATGAAACCAAAATCATAAAGATTGGCCCACTTAGGAGAAAGTTATGGCGAGTTGCGCAAAAAAACAATTCCGGAAATTCGCCTACCCCATCCGCCTGCCCTTTTGAAATATTTCTTTAGTGTTTATTTTATTACTTCACTATCCACATTAAAATCAAATATGATGATGCGTGAATAAAACTTTTAACAATCTTCGAAAATGCCCGAAAAAAAACCCCATGTTGGAGCTTTTTCAGTGAGGTGACGACATCTTGGTCTTTTCAATTAAATCATTCAACGATGTCTAAAAATTTTTGATTTTGGATTTTATTGCTTGTTCATAAGCACAAAGAACAAAAACGTCATGCGTTGTCTTTCTTACATTTTGTTGCGCCAGAAATTTATTGTTATTTTCAGCACTTTGCTGATTAGGCTAAATATTTTCCGACAAAACTGTGAAAAGGTAAGAGCAAAAAAAATTTCTTAACACACTGACGACAGCGTGGCATGTTGTCATGTCATGTAATATTTCTCTACAAAATTCAGCTATTGAGCTGAAAATTTGCATATGGGAGTTTTCGGGGCCGGCGAATCTGAAGCCGTTGTCCGTTTTTTGTCCAAGTTCTAACCTATTAAAAATAGAAGAATAGGTTAGAAGACCCTAAAAGCGCTTGGGTACATTGAACATACGGTGGTGCATACAATCGGACAAATACTTACAAGCACCTGTACTGACTCATTGACTGTTTGATTCTTTTCTGGGTGATCTTATACAGGACAACTTGTCCGTTGCAAATTTTTATTCTTTGCAATTAATGAATTTCTTAAAATCAGCAAAAAATTAAGATAACACTAGAGGAAAACTTGGCAATAACACAACGAAATGATAGTTGAGAGAAATATTGATTGCTTATCTTGCGAATTGCGAAAATGAACACGTGCTAAACTAAAATAAAAATAAAATAAATAAATGAAATTGAATTTGCATTGGCAAAACTTTAGTAAGAGTGAAAAATGTTAGAATAAAGAAAGTTCAAAGATTTTCATTTCATTTTGGCGACTCGTTAATGTCATCGATGAGCTTCTGAATCGTTTAGTTTTGCCACTTTCACCATTTTCGAATTCAGATTATATAAAAACAACAGGTTGAGAGTTTTGAATAGAAATTCAAATCCATTTACTCAATTTTAAATCCAATTTCCTATGTCAAATGCACGCACCTCAATACCGGTGTTGAATGACCGCAATTCACCCAGATATTTCTTGCAAATCGTCTCGAATCTCTCGCCAAATGTCCTCAAAATGAACAATAAAAATAGACAAAGCTTTTGGGATATTTCCTGTTAACAGTGGGAGAACATAGCTAGCATTATGTTCCACTAGCCTGTGCCAGAAAATTAAAATCGTAGAACGCAGAAATCCAAACGACGAGCAACTTTTAAAGTTGCTATCTATTGGGTTGGGGACTATGACTCGGCGCCGAAAATCAAAAAAATTTCTAAAACTTCTAGCAGACTTCGTCAAATAATACGCGTTTGATATCAGTAGAAAAGTTAACTAATTCTCTACAAAATGACATTTAAAGGAAAACTCAGACAGCGCCTCAGCTCAAGAAAAGGCCATTTTTTCACAAAAACTACAAAGTGTCATCTAGAAAAAAACGGTTGAAGGGATCTTCCTGCAAATTTGGCAACTTATGTAATTGAATGTGCTCTATCTTTTTTACATAGATACCAAAGAAGGCTTATGTGGAAGAAACTGTTCAAACGATGAGTCGGACTCTTTGCCATTTTGATCAGCTGCGTTTGAAAGTTCATAAACTCCACGAAAGAAAAGCTTTGTGGAATCTCTCAAAAGTCATTTTGTAGAGAAATAGTGGATCCTTTTGATGAAAGAAAATGTATATTTAAAGAAGGCTTTATGCGTGCAAAAAGTGTCTTTAAAGTTTGCCGCTGAGTCATAGTCCCCAACCCAATAGCTAGCATAAAAAACATTCTTTCATAGAAATCCTTTTTTGTTTCTATTTTTTAGATTGTTGTCTGATGTTTTATTGAATTTTTTATAAATCCGTAAAAAAACTAATATCTATCTCATTTATATTGGACAAATTGCAATAGCGTTGTGCTGTGTAAAAGTTCATTGAAATAACTTTTTTTCTAGTAAAAGGATTTCTCTGAAAGAATGTTTTTTATGCTAGCTGGGTAGCAACTTTAAAAAGTTATTGTTTGGATTTCTGTGTTCTACGATTTTAATCTTTACATTTCGTTGTACCCGTTGTGCGCGGTGGGACCTCTAGCTTGACACACTCTCGGAAAAAATTATAGTAATCAAAAGTTCTTTTTTATGTGCCATTCTTTTTTGATTAATTTGATTAATTTTTTTTGATTAATTTTTTAAAACTCACATGCAAGCCTTCTGTTGCTCCTTTGCTTCTGCAAACCCATTGAGGTAACCGAGTTGTTCGATTCGACTGAGAATTTTCTGAAAACACAGGCTCATCAACTTCTTCTAATCAAAGTTTTCACCTTTTGGCACTCATTGAAATTCTTGATCAAATTCGCTTGGAGCTCTGGGAAACAGACATTGTAGACCTCAATTTGTGTGATGATCGGTACAATGGTACAATGTTACAAGGGTACAATAGACCAATCTTCAATCTTCCGCCGCTGACAATTAAATCCTAATCCATACAAATATCTCTATTACTTGTGACTGACATCCATAATCAATCTCCTCACTTCACCCCATCCCCACCGCTCTTCAAATACCCTCCCCATTGCCTCAAAACCATCATCGCCAGCTTCTCTTGCCCAAATATTATCATCGATATTCATCGCTGTACAATCATTCAATTTCCTCACATCCCCTTTCCATTCACATCCATCAATCCACTCGAAATCCCTCAACAACACCAAAGACACTGTATATCTTATCTCCAATTCACCAATCCGAATCGAATTTTGTTTGTTTGCCCACCATTTTTCGTTTTCATTTCGGCACACAGTGCCGATATTCTTACTGGGGTTTAACACTGATAAGAAAAAGAAAAAATAGCAGTGTTTAACACTGTCATTTCGGCACTGTGTGCCGAAATGAGTGCCGAAAAAATATCAGTGTTAAACCCCAGTTAAACCCCAAAACCCCCAAATTTCCAGAAAAGAGACCAAAATTCAAAAGAAAAAACTGGCAATTCTCAAGCTTAGAAAATGGGTTTTTAGAGTACACAGAGTTACAATAAACGGAGAACTGAATATCGTCTGGTGGCTGATTACGGTAGAAGTCCCATATACATCTTGTAAAAAATGATGCACTTCTCCTTTATCCTCTTTGAGAATTTGATTGCCAATATTTTCTTCAGTGAATCTATTTTTAAATAAAATTTTGATATTTTAACATCAATAATGACATGCGATTTGGTCGATTGTTACCTGGGAAGGAAGTTCTGTACACTAATCATCGCTCACACTTACATCTTACACTTACATTTTACATAAAGTTTCGATATTTTAAGATAATCGATCAATAGTGACATGTTATTTGGCCGAGAGTCACCTGGGAATGAAGTTCTGTACAGTAATTAGCGGCTACACTTACATCTTGATACCACCAAACGGAACCGGATGTGGTCACCGAACAACGGAAGAAATAAGTGGAATCGGAATGTAACTGAAATTGAAACTTGACTTATTGAGCTGAAAAGTTAATTTTCCACTATGACCGGCCAATGTGTACAGATCGGTGCCGGCTGGGGAAGAGGAAAATGAGGAAGAAGTTACTGTATTGTCAAATTTATTTTTTGAATGTTTACTGCAATGGAACTATTGGAACCAGTCTAAAAAGTTCAAGTATTACTACAGCAATCACTAGTTAGACAACTGACACTTGAAAGAATAAAGCACCAACATTGAGATCGCTTGCTTTGGCTTAAGAACTTCAAATATTAACTTGATGAACAAGTCTTGACCACTTTTTTGTACATATGCTTAGCAATGACTAAATTATCAATTGACCTACGATTTGCTTTAAATAGAAAAGGTTTAGCATTCACTTTTCTATCATTTCAACCCGATTTTAGTCTGTTTCCAGATAAATACGAGGGCAAAAACTAGTTTTTCGCAAAATTCGATAAAAAGTCCTACAAAGAAACTGGTCGAACAGATTGCTCTAAAAATTTGGCCATAAGCCTAACTTTTTATGCTCTTTCTTTTCTCTATTAACGCCAAAATAAGTTCTGTAAACTAAAGTGCAAAATTGCGTCGTCGAGTTGTCGCTTTTTTTTCTTGACTTCACGCTCCCATAAAAAAACATTTACATAAAATTTAAATGCTATTTTGTAGAAAAATAGTAAACCTTTCTAATGAAGCAAACCGTAGGCCAGACAGTTAAATGATTATTTTTAAACAAAAGTACAAAAAAGTGATTAAGGGTAAATTCATCAAGCTAATATTATTCATATTATTATTCAGGCTTGCAACTTTCATGTTTTATTCAATTTCACAATATTGGCTACCGTAATTTTTTTGAGTTCTTTTTGCTGAAAAGCCCAAAAATTTTAGCCCCAGGCTCCGCACATGGGCAATTCATTTTGTCTCCATTTTATTCATCGTTTTTATCTCAATTCTTTTATTTGAGCATCCACTGAATGGAAATGGATGGCCGATCTTGTTAAAGGTTTCGGTTTAAAAAATAACAACAGCTAAATAATCTGTAGAACTTTAGAAAATCTAGTTGATGATCATGGCTCTAATCTTTAAAGTAACATCAATTTCATTATTCATTTCCTCAGTATGCAAACCTCAAAAACGAGACAAAAGAGACTTTTATCAGTCGCCGGTCCTCTTCTCGACCAATTCTGAATTTGAGCAAAAAATAAAAGGTTGTTTTGTAACCTGGTCCCGCCAAAACTTATCACCTTGTGTGTGGATCATTCCCCTGTGAGGACTGGAACTAGCTTCTAGCTTTGCCTGGCTTATTGATCCTAGGGCTTAGGTTATGGCTTTTGCTTACAATTAGTTATCGTTTGTTTATCCAATCATTCAAGTTTTCTTCGAATTAAATCGCTCACACGGTCGCTGACAAAGTGAACAATTGAAACCTTTAAAGGTTCGTTGATTTGTGCTCACTTTCTCGTGATTGGTTCAAAGCATAAATGTTTTAGAATAGAGGAAATTAGAAAATATTCAAAACTTAGTAGCCCCTTTCCCAAAAATTACCGCTGGCGCTTTTGGTAGACCACTTGGCCAATCTTTGATTGATTGCCAAATTGTCATATTGTTTCAAATTACCGCATAAATTGTTGTTTGCAAATTTTTATTCTTTGCAATTAATGAATTTATTAAAATCAGCAAGAAATCAAGATAATACTAGAGGAAAACTTGGCAATAACACACAACGAAAAGTAAGTTGAGAGAATTGTTGATTGCTTATCTTGCGCATTGCGAAAGTGGACAAGTTTTAAACACTCAAAATAAAAATAAATTAAATAAACGAAACTGCATTTGCATTGACAAAACTTGAGTAAGAGTGAAACATGTTAGAATAGAGAAAGTTCAAAGATTTTCATTTCATTTTGGCGACTCGTTGATGTCATCGATGAGCTTCTGAATCGTTTAGTTTTGCCAGTTTGACTATTTTCGAATTCATTATATGAAAACAACAGGTTGAGAGTTTTGAATAGAAATTACATAAATTCAAATCCATTTACTCAATTTTAAATCCAATTTCCTATGTCAAATGCACTCACCTCAATACCGGTGTTGAATGATCGCAATTCACCCAAATATTTCTCGCAAATCGTCTCGAATCTCTCGCCAAATGCCCTCAAAATGAACAATAAGAATAGAAAAAGCTTTTGGGATATTTCCTGTTAACAGTGGGAGAACATATGCAATATGGCGTTGTTCCACTAGCCTGTGCCTAGCTTGGGGCACATCGAGTACGAAATTAAAATCGTTGCTATCCAGTTGCTATCCAGCTAGCATAAAAAACATTCTTTCATAGAAATCCTTTTTTTTAGATTGTTGTCCGATGCCTTATTGAATTTTTATAAATCTGTATAAAACTAATAACTATCTCATTTATATTGGACAAAATGCAATAGCATTGTGCTGTGTAAAAGTTCAGTGAAATAACTTTCTTTCCCGTAGAAGGATTTCGATGAAAGAATGTCTTTTGTGCTAGCTGGGTAGCAACTTAAAAAAGTTATTGTTTGGATTTCTGTGTTCTACGATTTTAATCTTTACATTTCGTTGTACCCGTTGTGCGCGGTGGGACCTCTAGCTTGACACACTCTCGGAAAAAATTATAGTAATCAAAAGTTCTTTTTTATGTGCCATTCTTTTTTGCTTAATTGGATCGTTTAAAACTCACATGCAAGCCTTCTGTTGCTCATTTACTTCTGCAAACCCATTGAGGTAACCGAGTTGATCGGTTCGACTGAGAATTTTCTGAAAACACAGGCTCATCAACTTTTTCTAATCAAAGTTTTCACCTTTTGGCACTCATTGAAATTCTTGATCAAATTCGCTTGGAGCTCTGGGAAACAGACATTGTAGACCTCAATTTGTGGGATGATCGTTTCGCGAGTCACTTGCTCCAGTTTCTTCGTCTGAAAAGTTAGTACAATTTACTCCAGGAAGCTCTTAGATTATGACAACCTCAACAACTTCAAGATCGATAATCTGATGAGGATGATGATTCTTGCAAACACATCGAGAGCATAACTGCAGTGATCTCTTACTTGTTTAATCAAAATTCATTTACCATTTTACCCCCACAATCCATGCATTGGAACATTTCGAGGAGAGACACCTAAAGAGTCTTTTCTTCAACCAGAATCTCAATCAAACCTCCTTTCCACAATCTTCACAAATGCTTTTCATTTCAGCTTCTTTTTGCGTCGATTTTTCTTCAAGTTCTCGCAGAAAGGCTAAATTGATTACTGTTTTAGTATTAATATTACTAATAGTTTTCACTTTCCAAAACGAACTTTTAAGTCGATTTTCCCCCCATGCCTTTCCAACGATGTGAAAACTATTGGCTTGGCAGAGTGGGCATTTGTGCGCGGAGCACGAAAAACCCCTTTGGGCCCTTCGGTAAAAACATTCATTACACACAGTATGTCCACAATGGAGAATGCATGGCTCTTTTTTGGCATCTCTCAACGAATCTAAACTTGTATTGCTTTTTAGAACCAAGCATCACCCACATTTCTGATGGCAAACCGGACATTCCGGAATTGTGATTGATTGGGTTGTTTGCACATATCCTTTCCCTTGCCGATCCAATTTGAAAGCCTCACTTGAGAGCAGCTCTTAAAGAAGGATTCATTGATTTTTACTGTTTAAAAAATCTAACCCATTAAGTAATACGATGGAGTTGGCTCGCGATCAAAACAACCCGATCCATTCGAAAGTGAATGCACTGGACATCTTGCATCGATTTTTCTTTGCTTTTCGTAACATCCCATACAAATTTCTGGAAATTCTTGAAAAGAGCAAATAGTCTGCGTTGGTGTATTCTCTGCGCCTGCCGTCTTCGAGTCTAAAAAATGTAATTGCGTGACAGAAAATTGTATCATTTTTAATAAGCAATTACATCTCATTTTGTGTACGTAATGTTGTCATTTTGTGTGTCAAAAGTTTTAAAGTGTAAACTGTATTTGGCAAATTTTGGGCTGAACCGAGCTGGCTTTAAAGTTTTGGATTTGGAGGATTCTTCGGATATTCTTGGCCGGTTCGTTTAAATGCAGCAGCTTCAAGGGCTTTTGATGATTCTAGCCGATAATTTGCCTACTCTGACGTACTTTAGCCACCAAACACTATCTCAAAGCCGATTATACTTGAAAAGCAAGCAGAAGCGCTGTAGTACTACTTGAAATATGTTGAAAATACTCTAGAGATCGTTCGAATTGAGTTAGCCTCATTATTTGGTTCAAAATCAACTCACATGGTGTGTCACATTTGGGACAATTGAAAGACTTGAAGATTTGTTGAGTCGAGGTGAGCATTCTTGATTGATAACTGAAATGTTTGACGAATAAAATAAGATAAAAACAAGCAAATTGGCAAAGGAACAAAACTGCAATTCCTGGTAGATAAAATATTGCAAAATTGAAGAAGTAAAGAAATGTTGAGATGAATAAGCTCTGCTGTTTGTCCAAGTTAGTAACTAACTCTCTTAACTAACACATTTAGCCGTTACAATGCTTTTCTAAAATGATTTCACACGAAACCCAAGACGAAATAACAAGCTCGCGCCGTAGCAGATTATTTCGATTTGGAGTGGAAGAAACCGAAATAAAACCGTATTAGAAATTTAAGCAACAAACTAAAACAAAAACGCGCTACAAAAACAATAAATTTTACGAGGGGGAAGAAAACTTAGCGGCAATCGGCATAAAAGCTGGATAAAGAGCCCATCATGAAATGCGGAAGAATGAAAAAAATGGCAAAAGCGGATTTTTGTGCGGGATACGGTAGCGCATCCACGCTTTAGAAAGCTCGCCGTCTCTTACAAGTAATTGGAATTTAACTCTCATGCAATTTAGGGAAATCGAAAGATCTGCCAATAATTGTTATCCCATAGACTTAATAGGAGACAATTAATTAAGTCCAGTGATACAGCGAATTGCAAGAATTGTTCTGCAGGATCTCTGACCTTTGATCATCCTTTGTACTGAGAGTACACCAGGGCACAATTGAAGCGCTGAAAATTGAACACTTGCAACATCGTTTAGAAGCAAAATAAAAAGAAATTAATTGTCGGAAATGTAAAATTTTTAAAAAAATTGTAATTTGTAAAAAATGCTTTTAACTTCTGAAACTGAACCAGTTAAACGATTCTGACTACCAAAGTCATTAGATAGACCAAAAGTCTATTATTCTTAGAGGAATATGATCCAAACCTCCAGACAACGATCCCACTCCTCTCAGTCGCCGGTCCTCTTCTTTTCTTTCTTTACCTTGTTTTGACGTCCACAATTGTCCCACAAACAATTGTCAATTTCTCAATTTTCCTTGCCGGGTAATTTGCTCAAGACATGGCATTTTTTTAATAAAAATGATACAAATGATACAAATGATACAAATGATACAAATGATACAAATGATACAAATGATACAAATGATACAAATGATACAAATGATACAAATGATACAAAAATGATACTTTCAAAGTATCCCCTGAGCTCTAGTTGAATATCTTTTAATTCTGTGCAAAAATTCAAACAAATTGGGTAGGTATGAGAGCTACGAAGCTCCACTCCTTTTTCTGCGTAGATTTTTCGTAGCTGCCACTTTTGTTTGAAATTCTCCACGAAACTAGAAGATATTCAGCTGAGGAGGCAAGGGGGACACTTTGAAAGTATAGGTTTACCGTAAAACCGATACCGTAAAACTTCTAATACAAGGATATGTCTGTTTATTTTTCAAGTTCGCCCCTAGAGTGTCCACTTATTAGATTGTCCAATCTTGATTATTGATCTCTGAAAATAGGGAATGAAATACTGTTTAATTCTGTTTTATTTTTGAACTTATCTTGAAACTATCGACAATCTATCCAAAGGACATTTTTGGCGTGCCATTCTATTCTATTTTACTTTAAAAAACTGCATCTGCACTGAAAAGGAAATTAACGATCTTTACGGGCAAGCAGTAGGTGACTCTGGAAAACCATCTACAATTGGTATCATCGCTTTCAAAAGAACGAGTTTTCTCTTAAAGATCAGGTCAGGGCGATCGACTGATCTTGATGGATCCACTCTTCTGACTCTTACACGCGATGACAACAAACAAACAACAATGAGTTAGCTGCGCAGCTTCAGTGTGATCATATCACAGTCATCTTTAATCTATGGGCTATAAATTAAAATTCGGCTCGTGGCTTCCACATGAGCTGACTGATGTGATGGAATGTAAGTGGCTGTCTGTATCTACTCTCGTGTTATCACTTTTGATCTTTTTCCTCCCACCTGATAACAAGCGATGAAAAATCGGAAACCTATGTCAAATTTTGGAGACATAAACAATGAATTGCTCCAGGTGAAAAACCAAAGCGGATCCCAAGCCCGAAATTCACCAGAAGAAGATCTTGTTATTTATTTACTGGGAGTTGCTAGAAGGGACAACTATCAAGGTATCCCTAGACGTTGATCAATTGGATCGAGTCGCTTCTGAAGTGTAAAAAGAGGCCAACCATGAGCAAAGTTATTTTGAAACATGATTACATGTTGCAAACTTGATTAAGGAAAAACTGAAGACTTTAGGCTTAGAAGTTCTCCAGCATGCGCCTGCCTTGGCTCCTAGTGATTTGATCTTTTCAAGAATGGCTGTTGATTTGGCCAATGAGCACTTTGGAGATGCGGGGGAAGTCGAAAAAATTAGATCGACTCCTTCAAGCGGCAGTCCCGTAGCTTTTGGGAGAAGAGAATCTACGCTTTGCCCAATAAATGGCAACAAGTCATACTTAATAATAGCAGCTTTCCCCTAAAATCAGTCAAGAATCAGTCAAGAAAATGAAAGTGAAATTAGGTTCGGGCTGGAATTTTCCCATGTCTAGTCTACAACTTAGCTGACAACAAATAATAGTGACAAATATTGGGTTGGCAACAAAAAAAAGTCTTCGGAACGATTTGAACTCGAATTTCGCAAAAACAAATCCACCAATTCAAGAACACTTTATTCTACTATTTACAAGTCGACTTCAAGAAATGGCTTGTAAAAAAGGAATAAATAAAATTTTTTTATTATTGGAAAATTCTTTCTACATACAAGTTTTGTAGTTTGAAAACAGCTGAGAATGGAAGCGTGACTGGTCGGATTGGGCTCATTTGAGGGTCTGAAAAATGGACCATAAAACTCCAATCAAAGATCTTTTGGTACAGAAATGTAGGCAAGAATTCAGGCTTTAATTCTCTATATAACACTTAGGTTTTTGAATTGATTGCGACGTTTGACATGAAATCTGCTGAAAAGATGTTTCCGTGATTTTAGCGCACCTTAAAATTTCCGGTCCCAACGGAGACTACCACATTATCATGGCTTTCAATTAGCAAACAATTTTCCCGATTTGTTGGAACGATTTTCGATCATCCACTATATTTTAGTTTCCAAGAATTTTGACTGCTATTTTAGCGCCGATTTGATGCTTGATTTTGGTTCCTAATAAAGTCTTTTTAAAATGTACTTGAAATATTTCATGATATGAACCAGATTTATTCATCCATCCCTAAACAAAGTACAACAGTTAGAATATACAAAAACAACTCATGCACACACTCAGCAACCCTTTGTCAGTAATTGGCTTTCGTTGAAGCTCGAAAGTTTTTGGGTGATCGTCTGGAAGGTGGGTCGGTTTGTGAGACGGGTTTTCCAACAAGAAGTCATCACTTCCGAACTGGAAAGTTATTTGTAAATAGATAAGAACTGAAGATTAGAATTATCCCTTGAATAGGTCTCACATTTGTGTCGGTGTCCGGTGCGGGGGTATCAATCGAAAGCCTTTCTTCAGCTCGCCGAGCAGTCTTGATGGCTCCAGATCCTCGTAGGGCGTGTCACCGAAAGAGAACATTTCCCAGAGAAGAACCCCAAATGACCAGCTGAAAGAGCTTTTTCTGTGAAATCACCGAATGTTGTGAACTTTTCATTATTATTATTACTATTCATTATTTATATTAATATTCAAGAGTTATTAAGAACTTTACGGTGACATCTCTGAAGCTTACACATCAGCTTTCTCGGTAAATATACCGAACTCGATTGCCTCAAGAGCCGTCCATTTGATGGGGAGACAGCCGCCATGCGAAGTGTAGAGCGCCTTATTTGAGCTACGACTCAGCCCGAAGTCGGAAAGCTAAATCGGTTATAATTTCGATGCATATGAAATGGCTAAATTTTTTAGTCATTTTTAATGTTTAGTTCATTGTAAATCCCGATCACAACCTTAGATGTTTTTTGCGAAGTAAGCAGAATATTGCGCGCCGCCACATCACGATGGAGGACATTTTTGGAGGCGAGGAACTCCTGGAATGTGGAGTGAAATTTTTGCTACTGAAAAAGGATCTAGAAACTGAAACTTCGAGAAAGTGAAAATACAGAGCAGCGCCTAACCAGTGCACTCGCCACCTCCCAGGCGATTCGATACAGATCCTCAACGAAAATTACATTGGTTGCAATCTGAAACGTCTGGATAACAGAACATGCTCATATGAAAACAAAAAATCTACAGTCAAACCTCGATGATATGAACGAATGAAAGGTTAATAATAAACGTTTTTTCCAGATTCGCAATTAACGAGGATTGATTATAGAAATGTATTAAGACTCCGTCTTGATAAAACTTTAGTACTTTCTATTGGGTTGGGGAGAATGAGTCGGCGCCGAAAATCAAAGAAATTTCTAAAACTTGTAGCAGACTTTGTCAAATGATATGCGTTTGATATCCGTAGAAGGGTAACTAATTCTCTACAAAATAATATTTAAAAGAGAACTCAAACAGCGCCTCAACTCAACAAAGGATCATTTTTTCACAAAATCGATAAACTGTCATCTAGAGTAAACGGTTGGAGGGATCTTCCTGAAAATTTGGTAACTTATGTAATTGAGTGTGCTCTATCTTTTTTATATAAACACCAAAGGAGGTTTATGTGGAAGAAACTGTTCAAGCAATGAGTCGGACTTTTTGTCATTTTGATTAGCTGTGTTTGGGAATCCATAAAATCCCAAAAAAGAAAAGCTTTGTGGAATCTCTCAAAAGCCATTTTGTAAAGAAATAGTGGACCATTTTGATGAAACAAACCGTGTATTTAAAGAAGGTTTTATGGGTGCAAAAAGTTTCTTTAAATTTTGGCGCCGACTCATTCTCCCCAACCCAATAGCTAATACTCTATAAAGATACTTGATGGTCGGTTCGCTTGATGCTGACCAGCTGCGTGTGCAGATTGCCAAAAGCACAGAATTCGGTCAAAATGGACGGATTGTCAAGACTAGAGGAGCATCCCAGAATCGAGAGTAGATATGGATGGAAACCGATCGATTTCATTGTGAAGATCTCTTGTAAAAAGTTGGCTCTAAAAAGTGTCAAGTCTCGTGTCACTTTTGAATGCTAGATCCTATCACAGTCGAAGCTGTATCTAGTGGAATAAAAGAGTTTGAAAAACTTGATATTATCGACCGTACTTAAAGAAAAATATACTATCACTCCCCTAAGCATCTTCTCCTTATTCTACTAAAATTTAAAAGACGAACACATCCTGTGGAGTGGCCGGCTTTTTGACAGCGACCTTTACGAACGTTTGATTGGATGAGAAGTGCTTCTAAAAGATTTACTTTCAGCCTTTAAAAGTGGAAAAGAGAAGAGGAGGCAAATTTAGATTCTGATTTAGATTCCGGTGATTCCGGTGCGTTCTTGATCAGGCTGTCAGGCAAGCCTTTAAAGACGTAAGACTGATTGGCCTCGACCTTGATAGAGATCCTAGGTGTACTGTGTTTTAAATTGATTAAAAGAAAGAAAATGTCAAAATGTTTTCCTCTATTCAACAAGCCTCTAAATCGCGATTCGCGAGTAGACACGGCAGCGTTCCACGGTACTCTCCGTAGTACACATCGGAGAAACCACCTCGACCGATTCGATTCGAAATCGTCAATTGCAGCGAATCGATCTCCCATGGGTCAACGCTTCTGAATATTGGTGAAAAAGTTGAAATTGTACATCATCTGCCATGCATGATTACACAAACAGCAAAGCTGGGCTCATGCCTTCATGTGCAACAATGAAGGCTTTAATAGCAAAGTTGTTGTAATTCCTCACCTGATGTATTCGATCTGGGAACCTTGCTTTTCGCTGAATTTCATTGAAAATTTGAAAAAAACAGAGACAAACTTGCAGAGCTGGTAGGTGTAAAAAATGAGTTGTGAAAGGAAGACGACAATTGCGATTGGAATGAAGATGTAGAAGAGTTTAAAGGACTCTCTCGTCTCTTCGATCTGGTTCAAAGGGTTTCTGGTTCAATGGCTTCATGGTTTATGGTTTCTGGTTTCTGGTTCAATGGCTGAATCTGCCTCTGGCAAGCATAACTCTCGCCCTTTCACTTTCGTTTCCTTACAAGGAGGCCTCAAGAGCTTACGTTGTCTTACTTCAACTTCAAAAAAAACAATGCCGAAAGCAACTCAACTCGACCTCATGCAAAACTTGAAATATGAATTTCCGAGATAAGTCGTCGAATCAATCGCTCAAGACTGTATCAACCGTTACCTCAAAGCTTCACTCAAGTATGGTACTTCAAATCCGAATAGTCGTCACAAGAAGCTCTCCAAACGGGCCGAGCGCCATATCAGAAACAAAGCCTCAAACTCTACGAGGTCGGCAAACGAATTCAAACGGCAAACGACGTGAGCAGTCGCCAGGGACAGAGAACAAAATATTAAATTGCTATTGTTATGAATAAACCTCGCTATCTCAAAAAATAAACAAAAATGCAACAACGACACAAAAATTTGGGGAGGGGGTAGCGTATGTTTTTGCACCGAGGCGATTTTCGTTTTTCGGCTGTTACGTTGTCCCGATCCATGCTATGACGAAGATTTTTGGGGTTTAAGGGTTATTTTTGGGCCTGAATCCTTCATACCGAAGCATCAACTATGCTATGCAAACCTTGGTACATCGAAAACTTTGCGTTGATCCCGTTTGTCTGGTGATGGGATCGGGCCAGCAAATGCATCGTAGCGACACTGATCGATTGTGCCGTTACTCTAGAAATTGAAGATTTCTAAAAGCACTAACAGAACGGCAGATCGGATTAGGGTTAGGCTCAGAGTCAAACGCTCACGATGT
Organism: Mesorhabditis belari; assembly: GCA_958450365.1. Classification (NCBI taxonomy): domain Eukaryota; kingdom Metazoa; phylum Nematoda; class Chromadorea; order Rhabditida; family Rhabditidae; genus Mesorhabditis; species Mesorhabditis belari. The sequence goes on from CAUEEP010000043.1 coordinate 206,186, forward strand.
AAAGTTCGGGTGTGTAGATGTACTTCCCACGGGGAGCAACGAGGGACAAATAGTGGCCATAGGTCGTACTCCAACCCCAATAGATTATCGCATATTTGAGCTCGAAGCCGGAGAAGTCCTCCACACCGACAACCGGCGCATTGTCATCTGGAATTTGTCCCGATATTTGGAGTATTTTGATGACAAGCTTCACACATATTACGCCCTTCTTTCTAGATCCTAGATCCCAGACACCCACACTTAACGACGTCTTCTCGAAAAACCGAGTAGGCGAAGAGGCAATCACAATGCTTAACGGGAAGCGTCAACCGGATTGTTGCATTCTCTCTCACAGCGTTCACCATGTAGAAGCAGTACTGCATCGGGCTCTTTCGACTAGAGTGTAACTACGAATAATCCTCTTAATAGTAAATTAAATATCTTTAGATTTGAAGGGAATTTTGCCACCAAATCAGTCAACGGCTGCGTTATCTTTAAAAAGGGTCGTATATAGCGCCGTAGTAGCCAAAATTAGAGGGAGCTCCTCGTGGCCAAATTAGCATAATTTGGTTAAAAAATAATTAATTGCATAGTGTCTGATTAGTTACTGCATCAATGCAAGTCAGTTAATTCACCTTGCTTTCGACTTCTCCCTTTCTTTTCCTTTTTTTGCTCTAGTTTGCTACTCATATCAACAGAAACCTAGCAGGGTACAACTTTACACCTCAAAAAAAAGAAAAAAATACCCACCATCTATCACCGTCTAAATCATTTTGGGTGCTACTGTAAGTCGGCGCCTCAGCTTTCTTCGCAGTAATTTTTTGCAATGATTCTAAAAAGCATGGTAATTTTTTAGCGTTTTAAATAACACCTCCGGACTACTGAAGTTCTCAGAAACACTCGCAAGGGGCTCAGTATATTCATATCCGTATTTTTTTATTTATCAAGTTTTGCTGTTCTGAAGGAAAAAACAGTTTGCAATTGAATGGTTTAATAAACAGAAGCAAACTTTAGCCAGTTGATGTGGTCGGGATGCTGCTCTTTGTCATCGATGTAGAGCGGGAAGATGAAATTATCGTTGCACTGGCATGAGCCTTGATTGTTCGTGTCGGTGCTTGTGTGGATGCCGACAGAGACGAGAAATGAACAGTTCCCGGCACAATCGCTTGCTTGAACGGTCAATTGCTAAAGGTGGCAACTAGAATTCTAATCAAATATAACTAGTTAAATTGTGAGCACTTGTCAAAGCAATCAAATAATCAAAATTCGTGGACTTTCAAAATTTTTAATCTGGGATCTTTATTCATTTTTAGGTTCCCAAATGTATCTTATATTCATTTTTAATAGCCCATAACTCGACAGCCCTTTTTATAAATTCACCATAGTCTCGCGGAAATCGTGACTGTGCTCAGAGTAGGAGGGAAAATCGGTTGTTAAAATGACCACTCGATCCTCGGAAGTAACAAGTCGAAATAAACCCGATAAAGCCACGACAACGTAGATCATTGTTGATATGAATGTCGATTTTAGGCGTTTGATGTTGGGTTACGAAAAATGAAAAATGACTGAAAAACGCTAATCTTTCCATTTGCCTCATCGTTATCAAAAAACAAGCAGTATTGAGCGAAACAATACAGCTTAATACAACTTAGTGAGTCACAGAAAGGAGTTTCTTGTCACGAAAACATTACTGCAAAAACTAGGGAGAGACGAAAAAAGTCAGGGTTTAGGGGTTGAGTTTTACTTTCCAAAATTTTCACTTTCGATGAATTGACGCGTTGTTGTATTGAAAGAAATCGGGAACGGTTGGATTTAGGAGCAAAAATGGCAACAGTCATCCGATTCGAAACCATCTACAGAGCGACCGTTCCATCAGCACAAAAGGCTGCCTACAAAAATCAGACAGATCAGACGGGGACACCCGCGACTGGCTGAACAACAACAACATTGCAACTTTGGACTGACCCGCTCGATCTCCTGAAAGCAATAAGTACTTGATGTACATTAATATTAGATAGATTTTAGCTATTAGCTAGTAACAATTTATTAGCTTTTTTAAAAATTCCAAAAGAGCATCACAAAGGGATATTGTCCAATTTTTCTGAACTCCACACTCCTTCGTCTTGTTTGATGAAGCACTGGAGCTCGGCGAGAATCTCTACGAAACGCGGTCGCTCGCTCGGATCGCTTTGCCAGCATTTGGTCATGATATCTTTTCTGAAACATTTGTAATATTCAATTCCGATTATTGATCCTATGATTTTAATGATAATTTTTCCGAAGTATTTTCTACTTAAACTGCTAAAACTATAACTTGTAGCCGATCAAATTGATCAAATTATTGAATCATTGAATTATTGATCAGAATTGATCAAATTATTCTGAAAATTTTCACAAAAGGCTACTTTTTGAGTGTTTAAAAGAGACAGGTTTGTTAAAGCTTTTGAGAGGATTTCAAAAACGAACAGAGTCGAAGAGACATCGATCGGGATCTCCAAGCGGAGTCCCTTCAGCAAATAGTGACATAGCGGGGTGGCTCCCTCTCCGACTTCCTTTGCATAGGGTGCTTCACCCAGAGTGGTCACCTCCCAGATGAGGACGCCGAAAGACCAACTATAGCATGATTTTTTTCATTAAACACCATTAGGAAACATGAAAGTCATAAACCATAAAGCAAGCTTGAAATTCCAAAAGTACCCCAATCAGAAGAACCAGAAATCTCATAAACGCAACCTCTCTCTACTCGTCAAAAAGTGGGGTTTGTAAGAAATTGTGTGCTTGTTTCAGCTTCAGCTTATAGCTGTCTTGCCCCCGCCACTTATCCATAAGAAATAAATTGGCATACATCCTTCAATTTGCATACGAACTAAAAGTTCGATTTTGCGTCGATTGAACGAAGATATCAAAAAACGGATCACAGATTGTAACCCAGATATCTCGCGTTACAGGCCTCGAGAGCAAAAACCGAAAACGGATTCGGAATCCCCGTAATCGATTCTCTAACATGGAGGTTTCTCTAAGATTCTAACTAGGAAATGTTGCCAGATCACGGGCACCTGGCAACATTTCCTAGTTAGAATCTCTGTTCTGCTCAATTTCGGCTTTATTGGGAGCCTAATTCAAGCTTTCTTCTGGACAAAGAGGTAGCATTCAAATACGTACACATCGGATTTCTCGGAAAAGCTCAACGCTTCAAGCACCTCCACAGCAGCCCACGCGTCGTCGTTAATGCTCTCACATAAGGGCTCCTCATTTTTCACATTTCCAAAAGTTGCTTCCGAAAAATTGGAAAGCTAGAATTTGATTTTGAGCCTCAATAAATTTCTTTTATCAACTTTTGTCACTTTGTCACCGTTAAGCAAAACACTCTCGGCTCGCACTGAGCGATGGATGATACCGATTGAGGAGAGGTAAGCCTAAATACGAGAAAGTTTGATTTGGTTAGGGTTTGGGTTAAGCAGATAGTCTTAAACCAGTTTTGAGAGTCAGTTTAAGCTTTCGGGAAAAGTGGGGCTTTCTTTGTAGTTAAAACCGACTAGAGCATCACTGATTTCCAAGCAAATCAACGGAAGATCCGCTTTGATGAGCGCTGATTGATCCGCCTGAAAAAAAGCATTTGAAAACATTCAAAAACAAGGAGTCGTTATTGCTGAACAAAACAGAATTTTCCAAAAATGATTAGCAAAAAGTACAGTTCTTTGTTTTTGCCCAAGAACTAAGATCGAGTGATTTCCGTAGATAGCAATTCCACTGGAGCCAAACAAACAGTGGCCCATCAGTGGCGTATTATCTGTTATTATTAACTATCTTGATCTCCTCAAAGCTGAAATTTTGCACTGAGCACTGAGCTGCACTGGGCAAGTTTTCCTATTTCATCTTTTTTTCTGAATCCCAGCTCGCCGGATCTCAATCCTATGGATTATTCTGTCTGGTCCGTCCTTGAGGCAAAAGCCTGCTCAAAGTCGCATAAAAATGTTGAAAATTTGAAGAAAAGCCTTCTGACAGCTTGGGATGAACTCGATAATGCTTACTTGGTCGCCACCGTGGACTAGACTTGCTTATTGATATTATCGATACAAACGGCATGCTCGTGTTTGACCGTTCAGATCTCCGTTTCTACGCTTTGTAGAAAACTATGGAATCACGCGTTTTTTCAAATATTGTTTGCTTCAGCCGTTGCTTTTACCCCAAAACGTATTTATAACATTTATAAATATGTTATTTCAACGCTCTCAAGACTGCCATTCAAGACACCTGGGGAAGGCTCGAGGCGAAGGCTAAATGATCAAATAAAGTATTAAGTGTTTTTTTCAGGTTAAAATAAACTGATTTCATAGTTTTTTACAAGTGAAAATCGTGTGTTGTACGAAAATGTACCTTTGACGTATGAAAATCCCGGTTTCTGCTTTTCGCTATTATTCTTATAACGAAATAACATATTTATAAAAATATTTTGGGGTAAAAGCAACGGCTGAAGCAAACAATATTTGCAAAAAACGTGTGATTCCATAGCTTTTTTTCCAGAGTATAAAACAGCGATCAAGCTACAAATTTTTTGATTGGAAAGTCAAGAATGTCAGCTTTTAATTGCAATTTTATCCATAGGGACTTTCAATGAGTAATCACCTCATAAACCTTATCGATACGTATCGATATCGAAAGTATTGATAAGTATTTTATAATAGGCTTTTCAGGGCACCCACCTATGAGAATTTGCTATGTATAAAATCTCAATATTCTTGGCCTGAGCTGATATTCTTGGCTTTCCAATGAAGCAATTTGCAGCTTGATCTCTGTTCTAGAAAGTGAGATCTGAACGGTCAAATATGAACTTGTATCGATAATATCGATAAGCAAGTCATGACCATGAGCACCTTTCCTAAACGTTTGACAGGCGTGCTCGACAAAAAATGATGATCGCTTTGAATCTAATTGTGAATTTGTTGTTCATTGATATCAAATAAAGATTTAAAAACAAAAAAGTTTTTCTCTAAAGTTTAATTTTGTCGACCTACAAAGCTTTTTATCTGCACCTATAGTTATGGGCCAGCCTGTATTCACCTCGACGCTCCCCTCTGCACTCTCAAGCTTTCTCAGCTGCGATCGGAGATCTCCAAGTGAACAAAACTCGGTGAGTATCAACGTCCTCTCTTGCCCAGTCAAACAGCCAAATAAAGCGAGAAGATGTTCATGGTAGCCGATCGCTTTCAGTGTCTTGATCTCCATTAACATCCGTTTTCTGAATGGGAATTGTTTTCGGGTAAACAGATTTCTCTAAACACGAACTCTCAAGGGTTTTTAGCAAAATACATAGGTAACTTGGTGAGTACAAGCTGTTTGGCTTAACCCAGCAGGAGCCTGATCATGGCTTTTAAGCTAGGTCAGACACTTCAAATTAATTAGTAAAAAAACAGTAGGTAGTAAAGTGGATATGCCATATGTAGTAGCCGATTTGAAACAAAACTTTAAATGCTAATTTCCAGCAATACTAAATGCAAATAAAACACATAAAAACTGACCGATCCACGTTTCTCGACGAGCTCTTCACCGCCACATCGTGGCCGCTGTTATTTTTTTTGGGAGGGAGATTGTCCTAGAACATGGCATATAAAGATCCTCTTTAGGACCGGATCACATTTATTTACCCAAGTTAAAGGTTTCGAAATGGCAAAACGCACGAAGAAGGTCATCCCCTCGCTGCTTAACTTGACAGATCTGACGGGACATCCTACGCATCCTCTCCCACCACCCACGTTTGCCCTCCCCACTCACACAAGTGACTACGTTTTCGCGAAGACGCTCGGACCTGATTACCATCTTGTTGTTGAGGACCTGCCTGAGGTTGCTCCTTCCCTCTTTTTCCCTGCTTTGGCTCGAAGAAGTTATGATCGTTTTTTGTTGGATCAAGTTTTTGGCGCCTATGGAGTTGATGGCCACCTTCTGCATGCGTACAGGATGGGTGTCTATTCTCCATCCAGACCGCGACCCATGAAACTGATAGTCGCTTCGTCTCACACTGCGTCTGGCCTCGTTGCATCGTTCAAAAAGTTCGGCACCTGCCTTCTTCCATGGGCATGCCGCTTCATCGCGATTCGCCGTTCGGATCCGCAGAGAGCACCTCCTCGAGCCACGCAGTTCCCGTCACATGTGAATCACAACAAGATCCGTTTGAATTCGATAATTACTCAATCTACTGCTCAATCTCGTGTTGAGAATGTCGACATCTCTACTGGTACCACCCACACAAGTGACAATCAACAACAAGTCATGGTGAAGCCAATAATGATGGACGCCTGCGTTAATACCGAGCTTTCTTTTGATGGCTCCCCCGGAGGACACACTCAATACGATTCGCGTTGAAACGGCAAAGAAGAAAACCCCCGGACGACCACCCGGTCGACCACCCAAGAAGCATGGGCAACAGAAGATTCATCACGAGCAATCCTATCGTAGTCGGAAAATCATGTCGAGGGACGGCAACATTGGAGCCATCGTGATCAAGCAGACATATAACTCAGACACGCCTGGCGGAAGCCCCTTCATCAAAGTTTGCGAAGGTCGCCGTCCCAGCGGCTTCCCACCCTCATTCGCCACCCCCAACATCACCAGGATAAATGACCCTACTGCATTGTTTTCTTTTATTTTTGCCAATGTTCACTCAATTGTTTCCAGAAAACGCCTTTCTTATGTGCAATTTTTGACCCGCTCAAAACATTTTGATTTCTTAGCGTTTTGTGAAACCTGGCTTAACGATTCTTGCCCCTCTTCCCTTTTTGATCCTTCATCTAATTACTCAATTTTTCGTTGTGACCGTAATAGCAATACTAGAGTTCGTGGCGGCGGCGTTATTCTTTTATCTCGCGCAAAATAATTTCAAATCTTGTTTTGAGTACGAGTCTTTCTGGATGTGACATTCTGATTGTTGATTTTAATTTAGGTAATACTGCTTTCCGTTTATTTGTTGTATATCGTGCCCCAGATGTTAACACTTTAGATACCATCAGCTTTTTTAACCTGTTAGATCAATATTTTGACCCTTGTAAATCTAATTGCTTTGCTGGGGATTTTAATTTTACCATCTTATCTTCTCAAAAACAAAATTGTCCCCTAAATCTCTCTCGATTTCCTCATTTGTCTAGATTTCTCATGTCAAATAGTCTTAAAATTTTAAATAACTTCCCTACTTTTCGGAGAAGTGATCATGTTCTTGATTTAATCCTAGCCGATTCGCCTCATCTTTTTTCTGAAATTTCCCCTCTGCCACCTATTGGAGGCTCCGATCACTTTGCTTTGACCTTCCGTTTTGTTGTAAATCCTATCGTTTCTCCCATAGGCGCCAATCCTATTCGTGCTTATTGGAGAGGTGATTTCAATGCTATATCGTTTTCTTTAGTAAATTTCAATCTCCTCTTCAGGCCTCGATTCGACACGGATATCAACGTATGCTACGCCCTCCTCACTGATACGATGCACAAATTGCTGATTGAACACATTCCGCTCTCGACCAAAGGTAGCTTTTTTCCTCCGCCTCATATTACTCGAGCAAAGGTTAGGTTAGAGAAAGCTTGGCATCTTAGGCATACTCCCTTTTATGCGCGTTTAGAATATACTTTGCGTAAGCAGGTGATGAAATTTGAGGCAAATATTGAACGCAAATGCGTTTTTAGCAATAATCCAAAATCTTTTTACTCTTATATAAATTCTAAAATTAGTTCAAATCACGATTCTTCCATTAAATGTATAATTAATCCTTCTTCCAATTCTCTTATAGACAACCCTTTAGACATAGCAAACTCTTTTGCAACTTATTTCGCCAGCGTTTTTTCAATTGATAACCTCAGCGCTATTCCTCTACTCCCAAATCGCCATTCAAACTGTCCCGCACTTATTTTCACTCCTACTCTTGTTGAAAAAGCTATAACCCAACTTTCAAATAAAATTTCCTACACCCCCGATGATATTCCCTCTTTTATCATTCGCCAAACCAAATATCATATTTCCCCCATCCTTGCAAAAATTTTTAATGTTTCTCTTTTAAATTCTTCTGTCCCCACTGACTGGAAAACCGCCGTAATTTGCCCTCTTTTCAAAAAAGGCGATCGTAAGCAACTTGCGAATTATCGCCCGATCGCTTTGACCTCATCTATATGCAAAATAATGGAAGCTATCATTAAGGATCACATTACCACTCATTTGTTAGAGAACAAAATTCTTAACCAAAATCAGTTTGGTTTTCTTAAGTCTAGGTCTACCTCTGATCAATTAATTTTGTCAATTCACGACTGGTTGTGGGCCAAAGCGCGCAAATCTCAAACCTGCTGTATTTTTATTGATTTTGCCAAGGCTTTTGATTCTGTAAATCATCGATTCCTTCTAGCCAAGCTTAATTCCTTAGGTATTTCTCCGCTTATAGTTAAATGGATCGAAAATTGGCTTTCCTGTCGTACTTTCCGTGTTCGTATCGGTGATACACTCTCAAACGAGTTTACCATCTCTAGTGGTGTTCCGCAAGGGAGTGTTTTAGGCCCTCTACTTTTCCTTATTTATATCAACGATATTCATAGTTCTTTAACTCCCGGTACCATGGTGCGTCTCTATGCAGATGATTTAAAACTTTATCGCAAAATCCCCCGATCAAACACCCAATATGGTCTTTATTATCTTCAGAGAGATTTAGAGTCGATCCTAAAATGGAGCATAACCTGGCAGCTGAAAATTGCCGTCGAAAAATGTAGACAAGTAACATTTGGTCCTTCCCATTTTACTCTTAAGTTAGGGAATATCACTTTATCTGAAGCCACTTCTGACGACCCAATCAAAGATCTTGGTGTTTTACTTGTTCCCTCTCTTAAATTCAACACTCATATTGAACAGATGGCAAAAAAAGCTTTTCGCATCTCAAACCTTATACTTCGCGCTGTTTGTTTTCCCTCAATTGCTACTTATTGTAAAGCGTTCATTACCTACTGCCGCCCTTTGCTCGAGTACGCCACTTTTGTTTGGTCTCCCTGCCTCCAAAAGTTAATTTCCTTGGTTGAGAGCGTTCAGCGTCGTTTCAGTAGGAGGGCGTATGCCCGTTGTTTCCCATCGAAAGAAATTCCTTGCTATTCTGATCGACTTGCTCTTTTTGACCTTAAACCCTTATCCCATCGCCGCATTTATTTTGATTTGGTCTTATGCTATAAAATCATCTTCTCTCCTAACTCTCATCCGGAACTTAAAGGACTCTTTAAGATTTCGAATCACGCCAGAAGAACTCGTAGTCACAACTTTCAGATTACCCCCTTTCAAAGCTTTCATAACCGCCAACTGTATCATTCTTTTGCTTGTCGTGTTCCTCGTATTTGGAATAAGTTACCTTGTGATATTTTTTCGTCTCTGAACTATTTTAAATCCTCAATATATAAGCTCGATCTTGTAGCTCTGTCAATTTTAAATTAGTTTTTAATGTCATATATACACGTGTCTAATTGTAGTTGTGTTTGTATATCAATTATCTTTCTTCGTCTACGCTGTTCAATCTGTTTGCATTGTCACTTTTCCTTGTCGGATAAAGTATATATACATTCGTTTCAAGACCAAATCCTATTTAGGACCAAATGAGATCCTCCTCAGGACCGGATCAGATCCTTACGATCATTTTCTACAACAAGTCAACCACAAACCACTTCATAATGCTGCAGCTTTCCGTAATAAGAGCCTCGATTTATGGTCGCTTTTGCGCTCTTCGAAATCAATTCTTTTGTTGTCAACGATTTCTCATCGATTTCCCATTGGCTCCCCGAAACGGAACTGAAAGATTTTTGCTAAAATTAATGGAAAACGTTTTGCAAACGCTTTCTCGTGAGCGCCGAGCACGCCTTGTTGATTGTGGGCCAGACGATCGTTTTCTTTTGTGCTTTTTTGAGCTTTTTTGAGTCGAAATCGAAGTAGGAAGCTGAAATTTGCTAATAATACAGGGTTCGGCATAATGCTGCACGCTACAAAAGTATGATTTCAAAAACAAAAAGAGCTGACAGTTTTCTCATTTAGATATTCAAAATCTACGGACATTTTTCCCCTCGATTCATGAGTTTGTGTAAAAATTTAGAACTTCATTCGCTTCATATAAGACTTTAAACGCGATTGCTGCTCTCGAAAAAATGAGATTTGTCAAAAATGTGCCCAAGATAACCTCGCGTTTGCAATAATGAAGCTCCAAAAACATTTACTTTACTTAGTAATTAACTCTAAAAACGTATTAATGCAGAAAAAGACGCAAAAAGATTCTTTAGAGGCCCCAAACTCGAATTTAACTGTTTTTCAGCATTGTGCCGCATAGCATTTTTTGTACTCGGCTAGGGCTGTCAAAGTCATTAAAAATGTTACGGTTCTTCAATTCTATGTAAAATTACGCATCGATTTTTATGATTAATCGTGGTTTTTCAGCTTAGGCTAATGTATTAGTCTTAGAAAGTCAAAAAGATGCATTAAGCGCAACACAATATATGTCGCACCCTGTATTTACAACTCTACAGATATTCACGTCGAGGGCTAAACTTATACCAAGCTTGTTATGAGGGTTTGAAGCAGCTTTTTGAGAAACTGGGATCTTTAGGAAACCGGGACCGGTCCATTCACATGCTTGACTTACACGAATAAAATCTTCAACAAATAAGCCGACACACAAATCGGGATCAGCAGCAACAAGTAGAAACTGGCGGTGGCGATTCCGGGACGCCAAACTGTTTGGGCTTGAAATGAGCACAACTTCTCGTCGGTGACACTCGCGTTGAGGACGAAATTAGCAAAGAACGAGTTGTCGGATCGGTTCGGATTCGCCGTCCACCACAACTGAAATTGAAAACAGTTTGAGGTTTATAGATTTACTTTTTTTATTCAAAACTCAATCATGAAACTTCTCCTTGAACAATAAGCTTTCTGCTTTTGCGAAGATTCCTTTCTTGAGAGCTTTTTCACGAAGTGACGTAAATAGTGTGAAGATTTTCTTTATCAATGAAAGAGTGGAGAAATTTTAAAGACGAAAGCGTTGACGGGTTTGCGTGTTTTGTGAGCTGTGATGTCGACTAATGGATCGCAAAGCAAAAACATTGCGTCAAGGCTTTTGCTTTTGAGTATTTTGAATAGCATATAACAGGTTGCAGAGTTCAATTGATAAGAAAATTGAAAGAATTATCTAATTGATAAGAAAACTCTTCAGAACTCTAGAATTTAGACTAGATCCCAGAATTTTGGTGTGTAGACGTCAATAGGTGTCAAACGGAAATCACACATTGACCTCCTTAAAGCCAACTTTCTAACGAGTTCTTTTCATCATTGAATAGAGCTATTGAAATGATATTTAATGGTACAAATAATTGTGGAAAGGTTCGGGAAATCATTATAATTTAGACTATTGATCTATCGGTTGTCAAAACCTGAATAGTGGTGGCCACGAAATAGCAGTTTTCACTTGGACTCGTTTCGGTGATTCTGAACAAAAAGAGACACTTGTTTTTCACCAAATTTTCTTCAAACTCAAGAGTTTTGTTGAGTAGCGGCTGGTCGTGGAAACGATTCGTGATCGTAAACTCGAACCGCAACGATCCACCGGTGATTTGTTGGATTTGTGGTGAGACGAAGAAGAGCTCGTCTTAACTCGTTTTGTTTTGATAAGAGTTAAATGTTTTGATATCAATTTGTTGTCGAAGTCTAATACTTTCGAAATTGATTATGATAATTGATGGGAAAACAAACCATTCAACGGGGTCAGCTCATAGATGACATTTTTGGGCTGCATTGAGTAATCGGGCCATCCATCGCTCTTTTCGATGAACACGAGGGGAAGGGATGCATTTAGATAGATGAAATCAATTGATTGGACAAAGTAGAGAGAGAAAAAGTTGAAGAGAGGAAGAAGCTTCAATCGATTGATCATTTTGTTGGTTGGTTAGCGGGGAATTGGTGAAGAAGTGTTTTAGAAGTGAGAGAGAGGGTGAAAGCAAAAATGATAAGTACTAAGCTTTTGCTTTGAGGAAAAAGGAGGATTATTGATGGGAGAGAGTTTTGGGTTGTTGGAGAGTTTTTCTTAAATCATCACCATGCTAAAAATACCCAAAACTTTTCTTTTCTTTTCAAAACGGGTTGATTGATTAGGTGAGGTGATCTTTGACGTTCTTTGACGCTGTCAATTTGCGGTATTCGCAATTTAACACTAAAACAACATATCAAATCGAATAGTTTCGCCCATATTACATTTATAGAGGCAACTGTACAATAGATTTATACAAAACACCTAGAAATCTTAGCTACAGTAAGACGACTTCTTCAGCTATTCACTTCGAGCTTCTTTAAGGCACGGATAAAGCTGTTGTACTTGCGACAAAAAGTGGAACGATCATCACCAAACTGTTGATGCCAAATGAAATCGTCCAAGTAGTCGGTGTATCGATCATTGCTTCGAGTGTTGATGCCATGTTTGGCTTTGATCATCTTTTTGAACCAATACCACTGGCTCTCGACGTTCTGTGTGTGTGATCCGGTCATCGGGTTCACGAAATTGATTTGATGATTGACCGTGAGGTAGGTTTGAGGCAGCGGACTTCTTCACCGCAAAAGAATGTGTCTAAACTGTCGAAACGACGACAGGAAGCGTTACGTTACCCGTTAGGCTACCTCGCTACCTCGCAAAAAAGCTAGGACAGCAATTGTTGCTCGTTTATGTGAAACTATTGATTTTCCCCCTGATTTCGTCCCAATTCTGTCCAATCTGGCTCTCACGAACGGCCCCGATCACCTCGGTGTCGAGACAGGAAATTTTTCCCGGCTTAAATTGGACAGTTTTCAAGGTTCGCGCAAAGGTTATTTGCAAGTAAAATGGCCATGACACTTGTGTTCTTTTTCAAAAACGAATGGCCGAATGAGCTTAACTCTTTCGAACTTTTAGCCATGTAAAGGTAAGAAACGTATGACGCGTCACTTTCGGCCCCCAAAGAAAATCGGTCGGCTTACGTCGATAATTCCCGGTCTTTTCCTGGACAAGGGGGTTTTCAGAAAAGCATTCAAAGCTTTTTCGTATAAGTTTTGACAAACAAAAAATGTTTTATCAAAATTGGGGATTGTTTTATTGAAAAAAATATAGCATGCCTTCAAGATTAGAATTGTTTTTTAAAGTTATTTGAGGCCTTGCTAAAAACAACTCTTCAACAATTAACTTTTTAACACCGCCGCTGTACTCTCTGACATTATGTATGCTTACAATTTGCTTAAACTGAGTCACAAAGACACAAAGGGGGGCACATTCGATTTTCGATTATATGGGGCATTCGATCATGAGAATCTCAAAAATCAACTTGGGTTTAGATGTTTTTGTGTTAGTTCTTGAAATACTGATGCTTTACACAGCCATATCCGTCGTAAGTGACCTATTTGGCAAAACTTGCAAGTTTGGCTAGTGAGCCACTTGCAAGTAAGGTCCAAGTGGACGCTTGTGAAACCCACTTGCCACTTGCGCACTTGCAAGTGGACGTTGGTGAAAGTCACTTTTCGCAAAAACTTGCGCACTTGACCCCCACTTGCAAGTTTTGGCCAAAAACTTGCAAGTGAAGAAGTTGGTGAAACCGGGCCCAAGACAAATACATATGCAATCTTGCCATTTCAAATCGAAAGAACTAAACAAACTTGTTTGAATAAAATGTGTTTTTGCAGCTGTGTTTTTGGAAAATTTCAAGAGACACCAAGCGACACAAAAGAACCAAAAAACTAAACTAAAATTGTTTGGCCAAGCTTTGTTTTCATGTTCCCTCTCTGATAATGGAATATGCAATCGAAACACCGTTCCAATCGACGATTTCATTCTTCTTTCTTCTTCCAACTTTCAATTCTTCCAACTTCCAGCTTCCAACTTCCAGTTTGAGAAAATTCAAAGTCATCAAAGGAATCGCCATCAAGTGCTCTGCGATTTCTGCAGCTAGTACATGAAAGAAATCTAGTTTGAAATCAAAACAGGAAATCATTTCGTTAGCTTTGTAATTTCTAGGATGATCCAGTAGGATCAATCGGCCATCGTCTTCATTTTTGAAAAAATTTGGTAGCACAAGAAAGGCAGTTAAAAGAATTAGCAGTTTGGGCAAGTTTTCAACACTGAATTTAAATGTTGGAATGTACGTTACTCAAGAGGACTTTGTTCCATTATTTACGAGTCGACTCCAAGAAATTACTCGTAGAAAATAAGTGCAGCTTTCCCCTAAAATCAGTCAAAAATCAGTCAAGAAAATGAAAGTGAAATTAGGTTGGGGCTGGAATTTTCCCATGTCTAGTCTACAACTTAGCTGACAATAAATAATAGTGATAAATATTGAGTTGGCAAAAAAAAGTCTTCGGAACGATTTGAACTCGGATTTCGCAAAAACCAAATCCACGAATTCAAGAACACTTTATTCTACTATTTACAAGTCGACTTCAAGAAATTACTTGTAAAAAAGGAATGAATAAAATTGTGCTTTTACTACATACAAGTTTTGTAGTTTGAAAACAGCTGAGAATGGAAGCGTGACTGGTCGGATTGGGCTCATTTGAGGGCCTGAAAAATGGACTATAAAACTCCAATCAAAGATCTTTTGGTACAGAAATGTAGACAAGAATTCAGGCTTCAATTCTCTATATAACACTTAGGCTTTTGAATTGATTGCGACGTTTGGCATGAAATCTGCTGAAAAGATGTTTCCGTGATTTTAGCGCACCTTAAAATTTCCGGTCCCAACGGAGACTACCACATTATCATGGCTTTCAATTAGCAAACAATTTTCCCGATTTGTTGGAACGATTATCGATCATCCACTATATTTTAGTTTCCAAGAATTTTGACTGCTATTTTAGCGCCGATTTGATGCTTGATTTTGGTTCCTAATAAAGTCTTTTTAAAATGTACTTGAAATATTTCATGATATGAACCAGATTTATTCACCCATCCCTAAACAAATTACAACAGTAAGAATATAAAAAACAAGACATACACACACTCAGCAACCCTTTGTCAGTAATTGGCTTTCGTTGAAGCTCGAAAGTTTTTGGGTGATCACCTGGAAGGTGGGTCGGTTTGTGAGACGGGTTTTCCAACAAGAAGTCATCACTTCCGAACTGGAAATTTATTTATAAATAGATAAGAACTGAAGATTAGAATTATCCCTTGAATAGGTCTCACATTTGTGTCGGTGTCCGGTGCGGGGGTATCAATCGAAAGCCTTTCTGCAGCTCGCCGAGCAGTCTTGATGGCTCCAGATCCTCGTAGGGCGTGTCACCGAAAGAGAACATTTCCCAGAGAAGAACCCCAAATGACCAGCTGAAAGAGCTTTTTCTGTGAAATCACCGAATGTTGTGAACTTTTCATTATTATTATTTTTATTATTCATTATTTATATTCATACTCAAGAGTTATTAAGAACTTTACGGTGACATCTCTGAAGCTTACACATCAGCTTTCTCGGTAAATATACCGAACTCGATTGCCTCAAGAGCCGTCCATTTGATGGGGAGACAGCCGCCATGCGAAGTGTAGAGCGCCTCATTTGAGCTACGACTCAGCCCGAAGTCGGACAGCTAAATCGGTTATAATGTCGATGCATATGAAATGGCTAAATTTTTTAGTCATTTTTAATGTTTAGTTTATTGCAAATCCCGATCACAACCTTAGATGTTTTTTGCAAAGTAAGCAGAATATTGCGGGCCGCCACATCACGATGGATGACATTTTTGGAGGCGAGGAACTCCTGGAATGTGCAGTGAAATTTTTGCTACTAAAAAAGGATCTAGAAACTGAAACTTCGAGAAAATGAAAATTCAAAGCAGCGCCTAACCAGTGCACTCGCCACCTCCCAGGCGATTCGATACAGATCCTCAACGAAAATTACATTGGTTGCAATCTGAAACGTATGGATAACAGAAGATGCTCATATGAAAACAAATATCTACAGTCAAACCTCGATGATATAAACGAATGAAAGGTTAATAATAAACGTTTTTTCCAGATTCGCAATTAACGAGGATTGATTATAGAAATGAAAAATTAAGACTCCGTCTTGATAAAACTTTAGTACTTTCTAGCTAATACTTTATAAAGATACTTGATGGTCGGTTCGCTTGATGCTGACCAGCTGCGTGTGCAGATTGCCAAAAGCACAGAATTCGGTCAAAATGGACGGATTGTCAAGACTAGAGGAGCATCCCAGAATCGAGAGTAGATATGGATGGAAACCGATCGATTTCATTGTGAAGATCTCTTGTAAAAAGTTGGCTCTAAAAAGTGTCAAGTCTCGTGTCACTTTTGAATGCTAGGTCCTATCACAGTCAAAGCTGTATCTAGTGGAATAAAAGAGTTTGAAAAACTTGATAGATTCCCCGTCGAATGGCACTAAAAACAATCAAATCGAATAGCAGGATGGCGAGTTACAGCTAAAAGTACGCAACCATCCAACTTCCATTCCGAAATATTATTAGGTTGATGCATAAGTCTTTTCGTTCCTTTTCGTCTGCCGTTTCAAGCCAACAAATGCACCAATTAAACTACGGTTGATTTCATTAGAAAAACCAATTATTTTTCTGCAAAATAACATTAAAACGGGTTTAAAAATATTTAATGCCTGGATTTTCTTGAGAGTATGAAGTCGGGTAGTCAAAAAGGGCTAACTCGATGATGCGGTTTAGACACCTTAGCTAAAGAAAACCTATCTTTGTGTCAATAGATAAAAGATAGAGAAAAAAAAGTTTGATATTTCGCCAAAATTTCAGAGAAATTCATTCAGCCCATTTTTCCGTAGAGTTTTTTATAGATTTTTACGAAAAAGGCGTTTTTCACTCTCGAATTTGCTTGAAAGTCAACCGAAATTCGTTTAAAAAGATGCAAATTGAACAAAAAAACACTTTTTTTATAGAGCAAACTATAGATTAATTGGTGAATTTGTTACTTTTTAACAGAAGTACGAAAAAAATGAAAAAGACTTTTGCATCAACCTAATACTAAAATTTAAAAGACGAACACATCCTGTGGAGTGGCCGGCTTTTTGACAGCGACCTTTACGAACGTTTGATTGGATGAGAAGTGCTTCTAAAAGATTTACTTTCAGCCTTTAAAAGTGGAAAAGAGAAGAGGAGGCAAATTTAGATTCTGATTTAGATTCCGGTGATTCCGGTGCGTTCTTGATCAGGCTGGCAAGCCTTTAAAGACGTAAGACTGATTGGCCTTGACCTTGATTGAGATCCTAGGTGTACTGTGTTTTAAATTGATTAAAAGAAAGAAAATGTCAAAATGTTTTTCTCTATTCAACGAGCCTCTAAATCGGGATTCGCGAGTAGACACGGCAGCGTTCCACGGTACTCTCCGTAGTACACATCGGAGAAACCTCCTCGACCGATTCGATTCGAAATCGTCAATTGCAGCGAATCGATCTCCCATGGGTCAAGGCTTCTGAATACTGGTGAAAAAGTTGAAATTGTACATCATCTGCCATGCATGATTACACAAACAGCAAAGCTGGGCTCATGCCTTCATGTGCAACAATGAAGGCTTTAATATTGGGTTGGGGAGAATGAGTCGGCGCCAAAATTTAAAGAAACTTTTTGCACCCATAAAACCTTCTTTAAATACACGTTTTGTTTCATCAAAATGGTCCAATATTTCTTTACAAAATGGCTTTTGAGAGATTCCACAAAGCTTTTTTTTTGTGGGATTTTATGGATTCCCAAACACAGCTAATCAAAATGACAAAAAGTCCGACTCATTGCTTGAACAGTTTCTTCCACATAAACCTCCTTTGGTGTTTATATAAAAAAGATAGAGCACACTCAATTACATAAGTTACCAAATTTTCAGGAAGATCCCTCCAACCGTTTACTCTAGATGACAGTTTATCGATTTTGTGAAAAAAATGATCCTTTGTTGAGTTGAGGCCCTGTTTGAGTTCTCTTTTAAATATTATTTTGTAGAGAATTAGTTACCCTTCTACGGATATCAAACGCATATCATTTGACAAAGTCTGCTATAAGTTTTAGAAATTTCTTTGATTTTCGGCGCCGACTCATTCTCCCCAACCCAATAGCAAAGTTGTTGTAATTCCTCACTTGATGTATTCGATCTGGGAACCTTGCTTTTTCCTGAATTTCATTGAAAATTTGAAAAAAACAGAGACAAACTTGCAGAGCCGGTAGGTGCAAAAAAGGAGTTGTGAAAGGAAGACGACAATTGCGATTGGAATGAAGATGTAGAAGAGTTTAAAGGACTTTATCGTCTCTTCGATCTCCTCAACAGGCCTTGTCGGTTCGATGAAACATTCCGGCAAAGAGACATTGAATGAGGTGAGCCGATAGAAAACCGAGAATCGACTCGAATTTATTGATGTCGGAGTCCATGTGTGCTGAAGAAAAAATAAAAGGATTCATAATCAGGGTCTATTTCGGGCAAGGAGCGTAACCCTGAATAACTCAAAACTTGAAATTCTAAATGATTTCAGGGAGTAGTTTGAGAGCCTTTTCTCCGAGTCTTCCACCCTCATTTTTTCTAGGGTCCTTCCGAGTAATCGCTTTCTAAAACGCGCTTCGAAGGGAAAAACTACTGTAATTTAACGGCTGTGGCTTGCGTGCTTCTCTCGAAAGGGAACAGCTGTTAGGCGGCAACTTCGATACCCGTTCGAGTTAAATCGCGTAGAGATTGTTGCCTTCACATCAAAGGTCAACTACCTTGTGAGATCTCAGAACTGACAGACCTCAGAACAGACAGATCTCAGAATTGACAGATCTCAGAACAAATGCACTTGTTTTCTCAAGAATTAAAGGCACAACACGTCTTTCATCTGTTTTTCACTGTTTCACTGTTTTTCATCAAGCCACTATTTTGCATAGTAAAGGGTAACAATTGAAACAAGTTGACGATTGCTACGGCAACTCACGTACAGTGTGTCTTAGCTTTTCTTTGGTCTTTTCCAAATAGAACACTCCCCGTCAACTCTTACCATCAACTCGTCGGCTTGAAGACACCAAAGAAATGGGCCATTTTCAGTGATCCTAAAAGAGAACAAAAATCATGTTTGACCGCTGTAAATGCACTCACTCAAACTCTTTCCCTTGTTCACTGTTGCTGTCATTGAGGCAAATGCTGAGAATTCCACCTTCAAGATCCCGAATCTCGATCATCAGTTGAGGGGCATCGGGGAGATCATCTAAAAAGCAGTCAGCAGTCAGACATATTTTATAAATTCTTAGTCAGCACTGTTCAAAAAAATTGTTGTACTATAAGTTGTTTGACTATTTTTTCAACCATTTACCAGCCTTAACATTGGATTTGTTAAATCCTTGACGCCAGAATTATGAGACACCCTCTATTCGTAAACCTTACACCTTAACTCGTGTTTTGTCTGAATGTAATGCCCCAAGGCACTCCACATAACTGACCAGTCAACGTGTAGGTCCTGTTGATTATTTCAGCCGAGTGTTCCGGATAGTCCACACTCATATCACCGAAGATCGCCGGCGCTGCAACGATCTCATTTTGTCTCTCGTCGTTTCCCTCTTTTTGTTGATAGGTGAGCGTCCCGAAACAAGTGCCACCGTGCAAACAGAAGGTCACCGTCGACATTCTCCAAAGAAGGTTTACGGCCAAATCGTCATATCTGAACGATTGAATACAAGGTTTGGCATACACAGTGTGGTGCAGAACCATACGCCAGCCTCTAAATTTCAATTTTCTGCGGTTCCCGTGCCAGTGGCAAAAAAACTGAAAACGTAGTTAGATTCAGGACAAAAATAACCCTTATAACCAAAAATAACGAAAAATAATCGAAAATCGAATGCACCCCACATCCGCGCGAAATTGCGGTTTCTATACGATCCACATGTTTGAGTATCCATTCGACGCAGAAAAATGTTCTGAATGCAATGGTGGAAAAAAAATTATCAAAATCCGTTTTGTGGATTTTTTGAAATCGCATTTTATCAAAAAAATGATCATTTTACATAGAGACGGCCGAACTCCTCTGTATTTGGCCCTCCACTACTCAGTGATAACAGAAAATTAGGAAATGCCAGGGAGTAGACTTTGTGCAATTGTTATCTGGGGTCATTTTGAGACGAAAATCGTATGAATTGGTCAACTCACAAAAAAGTTATAACAGTTTGAAGACAAAAATGACGTTTTACGACTTTCTGCGCGCTAAAACGTGGATAATACCGTAACCCTTTCTATGGCGAAGAACACAACTATATAAGGAGCGCTTGCAAAGAATTTTTTCAATTCGTTTTTTTCTTTTTACGGGCTTATTTTCTTTTTTGATGTCATAATAATTGTTTCTATTTTCAGATACCCAAAAATGAGTAGACCAAAGAAACGCAGCAAAATGGGGAAGCAAATTCTTGAAGACAAAAGAGAGACGCAACGGATGAAGGTTTTAAACGAATTGAAAATGGAAAGGATGAGAGCAAGAAGAACGGAGGTAAGTAAGATCAAAAAGCGCAAACGTGTTGAACTGTTGCAGAAGCTTCGTTTAGCCCGAAAAATTTATTGTCGCTGCCTAAAAAGACAACATAAACGTTCAACTGGTGGTGCATCTCTTCTTTCTCCTCTTCAAACGTTGGCTTTGATGTCGAAATCTAAAATTACTCGTGATGCCCACAGAATTTATAGCCGTGCCACGTCGCTTTTTGCCAGCGAGTATCAAATCGACAGGATCCGAAAAGCTTCAGCAAAACACGTCGGTTATGAGATCTCAGGGGCAACGCCATTGTATTGAAAGATCTTCATGCAGCAGTACAATATCGATTGGGCAAGCTGACCGATTCTGAAACAAAACGGTTGATTATAATGGGCGATAAGGGGCTTGACAGCACAAAGTTAACGCTTATGCTACCTGACAAGAAAAACAATCCTCAATCGTGTTATAACCACCTGATTATTGCCGTTTGGAAAGGAGGAGATGATCATCAAAATCTGCTAAAATATAGCAGTATTGTCGACAAGCTCGCACCACTCACCAGGCAGATATTTTTGGGAGGCGATCTCAACTTTCTTGCATCATCATTTGGTATTTCCAATGCGTCAACTTACCCATGCATCTGGTGTACATACAAAGTGGACAAATCCCTAAATCCAGCAAAAGTTACCACGAGTTTTGATAGACAGAAATATTCTGC
Source organism: Mesorhabditis belari (assembly GCA_958450365.1). Classification (NCBI taxonomy): domain Eukaryota; kingdom Metazoa; phylum Nematoda; class Chromadorea; order Rhabditida; family Rhabditidae; genus Mesorhabditis; species Mesorhabditis belari. The sequence goes on from CAUEEP010000043.1 coordinate 227,318, forward strand.
TCGAACAATCAAACACTTTGATGAAATTCTGCAAAGAAAATCTGCCAAACCTGCAGAGAAGTTGGGCGTCTTTCGTCGATACATTTCGCCGATATATCGTGCATTGTGCTGTATTCCTCCTGTGTTACACCTTAAACTTGCTTTGGGTAATTGCATTTTTCAAGCTATGGAAACAGAGGGCCGTGCAATCCGGTCATTAATGGGGTATCTGAAAATAGAAACAATTATTATGACATCAAAAAAGAAAATAAGCCCGTAAAAAGGAAAAAAACGAATTGAAAAAATTCTTTGCAAGCGCTCTTTATATAGTTGTGTTCTTCGCCATAGAAAGGGTTACGGTATTATCCACGTTTTAGCGCGCAGAAAGTGGAGGGCCAAATACAGATGAGTTCGGCCGTCTCTGTGTAAAATGATCGATTTTTTTTTAATAAAATGTGATTTCAAAAATCCACAAGATGGATTTTGATAATTTTTTTCACCATTGCATTCAGGACATTTTTCTGCGTCAAATGGATACTCAAACATGTGTATCGTCTAGAAAACGATTTTTTGCTTTATTTCACGCGGATGTGGGGGTAGCGTATGTTTCTGCACCTAGGCAATTTTCGTTTTTCGGCTGTTACGTTGTCCCTATCCATGTCGAAGATTTTTGGAGTTTAAGAGTTTTTTTGGGCCTGAATCCTTAATACCGTAGCATCAACTATGCTATGCAAACCTTGGTACATCGAAAACTTTGCTTTGATTCCGTTTGTCTGGTGATGGGATCGAGCCAGCAAATGCATCGTAGCGACACTGATCGATTGTGCCGTTACCCTAGAAATTGAAGGTTTCTAAAAGCACTGACAGAACGGCAGATCGGATTAGGGTTAGGCTCAGAGTCAAACGCTCACGATGTAAAGTTCGGGTGTGTAGATGTACTTCCCACGGGGAGCAACGAGGGTTAAATAGCGGCCATAGGTCGTACTCCAACCCCAATAGATTATCGCATATTTGAGCTCGAAGCCGGAGAAGTCCTCCACTCCGACAACCGGCGCATTGTCATCTGGAATTTGTCCCGATATTTGGAGTATTTTGATGACAAGCTTCATACATGTTACCTCCTTCTTTCTATTGGGTTGGGGAGAATGAGTCGGCGCCGAAAATGAAAAAAATGTCTAAAACTTCTATTCGACTTCGTCAAATAATATGCGTTTGATATGAGTAGAATGGTTAACTAATTCTCTACAAAATGACATTTAAAAGAAAATTCAAACAGCGTCTCCGCTCAAGAAAAAGCCATTTTTTCACAAAAACTACAAACTGTGATCTAGAAAAAACCATTGGTGGGATCTTCCTGCAAATTTGGCAACTTAAGTAATTGAATGTGCTCTATCTTTTTTATATAAACACCAAAGAAGGTTTATGTGAAAGAAACTGTTCAAATGATGAGTCGGACTCTTTGCCATTTTAACCAGCTGCGTTTGGAAGTTCATAAACTCCACGAAAGAAAAGCTTTGTGGAATCTCTCAAAAGTCATTTTGTAGAGAAATAGTGGATCGTTTTGATGAAACCAAACGTATGTTTAAAGAAGGCTTTATGTGTGCAAAAAGTCCCTTTAAAGTTTGGCGCCGACTCATTCTCCCCAACCCAATAGATCCCAGTTTCCGACACTCACACATGACGACGTCGTTTCGAAGAACCGAGTAGGCGAAGAGGCAATCACAATGCTCAACGGGAAGCGTCAACCGGATTGTTGCATTCTTTCTCACAACCTTCACCATGTAGTAGCAGTACGGCATCGGGCTGTTGCCACTAGAGTGTGTTCCTTGTGTGTGAGTAATTACTCGAGTCAAATGACTAATTTTTACTTGATTAATCGACGTTTTTTGATCGAGTAACTACGAAGAATCCTCGTATTAGTAAATTAAAGATCTTAGACCGTGTTAGATGGTGGTTTTTTTCTCTTTTGAGATATCGACTTACACTCATAACATCGGAAACCTATCAAGGTACAACCTTAGTTTTGAGCGCAAGTTGATAGCTGACAAAGAAAAAAAATACCACCGTCTACCACCATCTAAATCATGTTGAGCGCTACTGTAAGTCGCCACTCGCGATTTTCTGGCCGCAATTTTTTTGCAACAATTCTCGCTAAAAGTACGGTAATTTTTCCCAAGCGTGCGTTTTAAAAAAAGACATTCACGTGAGAAACACACTCTACTCTCGACTACTGAATTTCTCCGAAACACTCGCAAGGGGCTCAGTATATTCATATCCGTGAATTTTTTTGACTTATCAAGTTCTGATGTTCTGAAGAAGAAAAAAACGGTTTGCAATCGAATGCTCTAGTAAATGGAAGCAAACTTTAGCCCGCGACGGCGGTCGGGATGCTGCTCTTCGTCATCGATGTAGAGCGGGAAGATGAATTGATCGTTGCACTGGCATGAGCCTTGATTGGTCGTGTCGGTGCTTGTGTGGATGCCGACCGAGACGAGAAATGAACAGTTCCCGGCACAATCGCTTGCGTGAACGGTCAATTGCTAAAGGTGGCAACTAGAGTTCTAATCAAATATGACTAGTTAAATTGTGAGCACTTGTCAAAGCAATCAAATAACCAAAATTCGTGGACTTTCAAAATTTTTAATCTGGGATCTTTATTCATTTGTAGGTTCCCAAATGTATCTTGTATTCATTTTTTATAGCGACAGCCTGACTACTCGACAGCCTGACTACTCGACAGCCCGACTACTCGACAGCCCGACTACTCGACAGCCCGACTACTCGACAGCCCGACTACTCGACAGCCCGACTACTCGACAGCCCGACTACTCGACAGCCCGACTACTCGACAGCCCGACTACTCGACAGCCCGACTACTCGACAGCCCGACTACTCGACAGCCCGACTACTCGACAGCCCGACTACTCGACAGCCCGACTACTCGACAGCCCGGCTACTCGACAGCCCGACTACTCGACAGCCCGACTACTCGACAGCCCGACTACTCGACAGCCCGACTACTCGACAGCCCGACTACTCGACAGCCCGACTACTCGACAGCCCTTTTTATAAGTTCACCATAGTCTCGCGGAAATCGTGACTGTGCTCAGAGTAGGAGGGAAAATCGGTTGTTAAAATGACCACTCGATCCTCGGAAATAACAAGTCGAAATAAACCCGATAAAGCCACCACAACGTAGATCATTGTTGATATGAATGTCAATTTTAGGCGTTCGATGTTGGGTTAAGAAAAATGAAAAAATGACTGAAAAACGCTAATCTTTCCATTTAGCACATCGTTATCAAAAAACAGACAGTGTTGAGCGAAACAATACAGCTTAATACAACTTAGTGAGTCACAGAAAGGAGTTTCTTGTCGCGAAAACATTACTGCAAAAACTAGGGAGAGACGAAAAAAAATCAGGGTTAAGGGTTGAGTTTTACTTTGCAAGATTTTCTAAAATTCTAAAATTACTAAAATTAATATGTGAAAAATCTCAAACTAATTTCATCAATTCTGTCGCCTATAGACCACAAGTTATGGTTTTAGCAGTTTAAGTAGCAAATAATTCGGAAAATTTTTTATTATAATGCAATAATTGGAATAGGAGATTACAAATATTTCAGAAAAAATATCATGGCAAATTGCGGGCAAAAAGCGATCCGAGCGAGCGACGACTTTCTTGTTTTGATTAGCTAGAAAGGACCATAATTGTCACCCATAATTATCGAGACAAGATATTTGAAAGCAACAAGTGCTTGATGTACATTAATATTAGATAGATTTTAATTAGTCTGAAACCAGAGATTTTTAGCTACAAAATGATAGTTCACTTGTGAAAATTGGCCCAAAATTCGTATCCATCTGAGTGAAACCTGCCAGAATTACTCGGAGTCGAGTTGAAGGCCGTTTGCCAGGATTTCTATTTAAGTACAGCCTTTTGCCCCCAACTACCCAACGGAAAAACCAAATGTTTGTGGAAATTTTCATTCTCTACCCCAATGACACTTAAACTAAGGCAGATGATTGATTATTAAAAATTCTAGAAGAAAAAATGTAAGTCAAAAGCCTACATTTCACCACATGCTCTTAGCGCCTTCAACAAGCTTTGGGAAATTACACAACAAAAAGTATCAAAAGACTTTATCGCCAACCTAATATATAAATAAAATTTATCCAATAATGTACATCAAGCAGTTATTGCTTTCAAATGGATGTCCTTGGCGTCCTTGGTGTCCTACGATGCTTTGATCACCGCCTTGGAATCGTTGACATTGACGAATGCCGAATTCCAGTTCGGAAGTGATGATCTCCTGTTGGAAAACCTGTCTCACAGATCGACCTTCCAGGCGATCACCCAAAAACTTTCGAGCTTCAACGAAAGCCAATTACTGGCAAAAGGTTGCTGAGTGTGTGCATGAGTTGTTTTTGTATATTCTAACTGTTGTACTTTGTGCAGAGGTGGATGAATAAATCTGGTTCATATCATGAAATATTGCACGTTAATTTTGAAAAGACTTTATTAGGAACTCTCTTTTCGATTCCTTGTGATCAAAAGCTTTCTAGCGATCATTTCATCATTGATGAGCATTCTCGATCTTCTCATCGATTTGCTTGTAGTCATTTCTGTCAGTGTCGTGTATTCATTAAGGTTCATTCTTACTCACAGCTCCAACGTTAAATAATATCCGGCGTTCTCGGGGTTCACCTCCTTTTGCAAAGAGCTGACAATTTGTGTGAACGTCGGTCTCGTGTGAGCTTCGATCCCCCAGCAGTCCAGCATCAAATCGGCGCTAAAATAGCAGTCAAAATTCTTGGAAATTAAAATATAGTGGATGATCGATAATCGTTCCAACAAATCGGGAAAATTGTGTGCTAATTGAAAGCCATGATAATGTGGCAGTCTCCGTTGGGACCGGAAATTTTAAGGCGCGCTAAAATCACGGAAACATCTTTTCAGCAGATTTTAGGCCAAACGTCGCAATCAATTCAAAAACCTAAGTGTTATATAGAGAATTGAAGCCTGAATTCTCGCCTACATTTCTTTACCAAAAGATCTTTGATTGGAGTTTTATAGTCGATTTTTCAGACCCTCAAATGAGCCCAATTCTCCAGTCTCCAGCACGCTTCCATTTCTAGCTGTTTTCTAACTTTGGATGTTCGGCGATTTTGGTAAAATATGAATTGAGTTTTTGAATTGATGAATTGATTGCGACCTTTGGCATGCAATCTGCTGAAAAGGTGTTTCCGTAATTTTGACACACCTTAAATGAGCAGTTTGAAGTAGGCATGTTTTAACAGGGACCTTAACACCTTTTAATTCTGGTCAAGTCGAAATGATTCTTTAAAAGACTAATTAGGCGTCTCTTTTTTTTCAAAAAACTCACAAAAATTTCGACGTTCCCGGTGGTGGTGCAAGTCGGTGGCCGCGGAGCAGTGTCTGGAGGAGGTCAATCGACGGGATCTCCGAGTAGGGTTCCTCTCCCAACGAGTACATCTCCCACATCAAAACACCGTATGACCAACTGATAAGGGAAAGGCAACAATAGGATGTGGTCAAATGAGATGAGTCGAATGGTCAAATAGACCATTCGACGCAGAGTTTCACACTGATTCCGAATCTCCCTTTCGTTTCTTAAAAAATAGCTTTCTATAAAAAGTTATAAGTGTGTTAAGTTTTAGCGTAAAAATGCGTAAATTTGGGGCCAAATAGGAGTGCGACATCAAAAATCTAAGAATATCATCTTCAACTTGAATGCGATCTGATGGAAGAAAAATGATAAAACATTGGTTGATAAAATAATAAAAAATTGCTTGATAAAATGATAAAACATTGATTGATAAAATAATAAAACATTAGTTGATAAAATGATAAAACACAGCGGAGACTCTTTTTGACGACTGTATAACTTTTTATAGAAAGTGGTTTCGCATAAAAAACGAAAAACAAATTGGGAATCAGAGTGCAAGAAATTCTGCGTCGAATGGTCTATGGCTGATCTCATTTGGCCACATCCTACTGTTGCCTTTCCCTTGTGAGAGAAGTTGGAGGTGAGATTGTTTAGCTTTCACTCACATATCGGATTTTTCGGTAAAAATGTGTAGTTCCATCGCCTCGGGCGCCGTCCATTTGATGGGGAATTGTCCCTGGACGGATTGGTAAAACAAGCGATCCCCATAAGATCGACTCAGTCCGAAGTCACAAAGCTGTGAATGAATAGAGATTGAGTTCAACTTTATTGACTTTAAATAGGGTTGTTACGTGATACTCAAAAGTCGGCTTTCAAAGAGCCTTCGAAAAATCAATCCTAAGGGCGCTGAATACCGTTTATACCCTAATAGTAGTGACAAAAAAATGATGAGGCTTCGCCCTTTCACCTGAGCGATAAAAAGTTGCACTGATTTGCGAGTTTTCAACGAAATTCTCTCAAACCTTTCCATAACATGGATATCCCACTATGGAAACAATCCAAATTGAATTTCATTCACTCATCGCCGATAAAAGCGAAAAACTGCAAAATAGATTGATGCGTAAATTCAATTTGATTTATTTCCAAAGTTGTGTCGATGGAATATGCATGTTATGGCAAAGTTTCAGAGATTTAGTTGAAAACTCGCAATTCGGTGCAACTTTTTATCGCTCAGGTGAAAGGGCGAGGCCTCATCATTTTTTGTTACAACTATTAGGTTGATGCAAAGTCTTTTTCATTTTTTTTCGTACTTCTGTTAAAAAGTAACAAATTCACCAATTAATCTATAGTTTGCTCTATAAAAAAAGTGTTTTTTTGTTCAATTTGCATCTTTTTAAATGAATTTCGGTTGACTTTCAAGCAAATTCGAGAGTGAAAAGCGCCTTTTTCGTAAAAATCTATAAAAAACTCTACGGAAAAATGGGCTGAATGAATTTCTCTGAAATTTTGGCGAAATATCAAACTTTTTTTTCTCTATCTTTTATCTATTGACACGAAGATAGGTTTTCTTTAGCTAAGGTGTCTAAACCGCATCATCGAGTTAGCCCTTTTTGACTACCCGACTTCATACTCTCAAGAAAATCCAGGCATTAAATATTTTTAAACCCGTTTTAATGTTATTTTGCAGAAAAATAATTGGTTTTTCTAATGAAATCAACCGTAGTTTAATTGGTGCATTTGTTGGCTTGAAACGGCAGACGAAAAAAATGAAAAAGACTTTTGCATCAACCTAATATTAGAGAAAATACGTTAGATTAACTTTGACTCTACCAACTTTGGCCACTTTGTTGATGGTGAGAAGAATATTTCTGGCGGCCACGTCTCGATGAACGATTCCTTTGGAGGAGAGGAATTGCGAAAAAAAAAATCGAGATTTTAAAAAAAAACTAATCTTTTAGATGTAATAATCTTATGAATGTGCCTCTATGTGTTTTTTTTTTACCAAAGCGCTCGCCACTTGCCAGAGGATCGGCGCCAAATCGCGCTCGTGCAACACGAAATGGCTATTAATCTGAAAAAAGAGATTCTTTTGTTTTAATTTTTCCATCTCATACATGATTCTCGAATGAATTCAACTCCTTCAACAACGAGTACAAACTGCCGAGCTCACATAACTCGGTGATAATCAACGGATTATCCGGCTTTGTCGAACAACCCAACAACGAGAGCAGATACGGATGATAGCCCACGAATTTCATCAAGGTAATCTCGTGGAGAATTTGTTCTCTTAAAGCTTTTTTTGAGATTTCTAGGAAAAACTTGGGAGAATTCGATTCGTGGGCGTTAACAGGCGACCCAAGAAATTTGACGGCCAACTGCTTAACGGCCAGATCACTAGAAAAGCAAGGAGAAATTGTGTTCGGAATACAAGAACACAACCCGGAGGAATCGGAAAAGATTCTGGATCGAGTGCTGTAGTTTTTATCTGACTAGTAAAAAAACAACCCGTGCACAAAGGTTTCAAATATCTCCGCTCACCGAGAGCAAGTAGTCTTATTGCCAGACAACTAATAGTCACAATCTTTTCACTTGGTTGGATAGAGCTTTTCAAATGCTATCCGATGGCGAAAACACTCCTTAACACTAGAGCGTATTTTGCGAAACTTTGGACCCTTTGGAAAAGGGATTAACATGAATAGCCAAATCCCAGAAAAAGAGATTCTTTTGTTTTAAGTTAACTTAGCACATGAGGGCTTAAAAGAATCTAGAATTTGAAGCCGGCTGTGAATTTAGACCAACAAACTCCATTATTTTCATTTATTTTCAAAGTTTGAATATTTTATTTTATTTTATTTTTAGTTTCTAGTTTCTAGTAGTTCTCCATAAATGTATACTCTATAGTTTTTGGTCAGAATTTCCTCTAGAATTGTTTTGAGGCTTCAAAAATTATTGGTCACCTTAGAAAAACGCGATCTTGCTTAATTATCCAATTCCCGACCCTATATCCAAAGCAATGTGCCAGACGCCGTTTTCTCCTACGAGCGATACGAAAAGAACATACCACGTAAAAGCCCCGATAAAACTAACATCGGATTCGGAAAGAAGACCCAAAATTACAGGAAATTTGAGCTCATTTGGTTCAGCGATTCACGAGAAACATTCGTGACTCAGCATTGCGTCATGCGGTCGTCTATGTGTTAAAAAGTTGATTTTAAGGGGGTTAATACATGATTTTCTGCTTATCATCTCGAAAAATAAACATAAGTGAACAAAATGAGCTCACCTCTCTGTCTCGACAGCGGGTACTTTGACGGCCACCGTGTATCCGATCGATGATGGCGGAAAGAGAGTCTAAAAAGCGATAGTCGTTCAATCAGTTCCCTTTTTTCATTTCACCGTCAGCATCGGGTTAACGAGAGTGCATGGGAGTTTCCCGTGAAAGATCCCACTGAAGACATCGGAGGAGATCCCTCTGCCGATCCTTTCTTCCAACACCAACAGCGGAACAAAGATCTCCCAATCGTCTCTGATCTCCGCCTTTATTATAGCATTTAGTTGTGGGAATTGCAAGAGCTCTTGCAGGAAGTGCTTCTTTCGGCGATTCAATCTAGACTCACTCTAAGTAACACGTAAGAAATCCATAGCTCAATGGCGTGGCATGGCGATGCTCACGAAAGACAAATTCTGTGTTCTGAGTTTTTTACAAACCGAGCTTTTCGGCGACGCAACATGATGCCAAGAAGCACGAAAACAAATACAAGAATCAGCACTGGAACACACAGCAACCACAATTTGTTGAAGTTTTTCGAAGTTTCCAATGGAATTGTGGTGGTAACCTGAAATGCATAAGTACAACACTGTATTTACCGTAAATACTGTAATAGTATCCCACCCCTCTCGTACAGTCGCGTAGTCGCAAAGTTTTTCTAGTATTTCATTTGTTTCAAAGCACCCGTACTTCCAAAAATGTGTCTTTGGTATCAAAAAATAGCCCTGAATTTCAGCTATTATTTGATTTCAGCTATTATTTGATTTCAGCTATTATTTGATACAAAGTACCTAAGCGCACTTTGTAGCATAAATCAGTGTCGTGAAAAATGCGTTCAAAGCTAGACTACGCACCACTCCGCATCGTCACTATGGGGCTGGGATATATTACAGTATTTATGGTGTCTTTCGTTTTGAATTCTTAAAAGATTTGAGACTAGGAATCATTTCTATTATCGTTTGCTGTAAGTATTTCATTAGCTTCTAATGTTCATGAATAGGTTATGGTAGCTTAACAGACTTTCTCAAGCTTTTGACTAGACATCTCCGTCGTCGGAACACATGCGGGATTGGGTGTCATTTGTGCAAAGAATTGATGGTCGGCTCTTGGGAAAGAGTCATCAGAGTTCTACAATCATTTAATGCGTTAACAGTATCGCTTCTCTTGCATCAAACCGCAGTCATTATTGTCATCCAAAAGGCACATCGGCCACTCGAGACGCGAAAAGTGAGCTGCTGGATCGTGGCCGGCCAACGAACGTTGGAACGTTGCGATATTTCACAACTGAAGTTTAGAAAACAATCCCCAAGTGCTTACTGAATAAACCTATTCATCGTCAACCATGGCTCCTGATTTGTGTCGATTGTTGTACCCGAATAGACGGTCAACGCGCAGTCGCGATCAATCGTTTCCTACAGTGAGATTTGAACTCATAAAATGGAAATAACAGAACACCCAGTTTTACTACAGGATGACCGCCAATTATAGTGACTCACTTCGGAGGGAATAGCTCAGCGAGAACTCAATGAGTCCGTCTCAAAAGTTTTTTTCGTTGTTCATTGGGATTTGTGTCTGGGGAGGTCCACAAAGTTTTATCAACTCTTAGGTTGTTACATAGAGATGAATATTCAAGCATTTCATTTAGAGATGAATATTCAAGCAATCGACTTGCGATTTTCCCTACCAGAAAGCCGTAGTATTTCTTTATAACCTGCGACTTCCAAAATTTATGAGACCCTCAGAAGTGAGTTGCTAGAATTGGTGGTCACCCTTTAGGGTACCACCGGATTTACTACAATGTCTAATGAAACTTCAATGAGCCTTGTCAGCTTATTTACCCATTCAATTGTCGAGGCGACGATCGATCCGTTCATCTTGCCGCCCAACATCACAAAATATGGTTGCTCCGGTGATTTCGGTTGGGAAAAGTCAAGCGAAATATATGCATTATCACTTGTTGGAAACGGGTAGATCGAGACTGGGACGATGACTGGGGCTGAATGGAGGTTTGGTGTGATAATAAGGGAATTGTTTTGTTTTTAGTCTTGGTTTTGCTTTGTTATAGCCTAACACCCGCTAAAATGGTTGGCGGTGAGATAACATGAATCTTTCCAAAAAAACATCTTACCCCGAGATATAATTTCTGAATTCAGACAAACTGGGAAATTGTTTTCAGCTAAACAAACCGTTTTCAAACACATTCAAATGAAAAATATAAAACGCGTCGGCGATCGGAATGAAAATTCGAGTATTATCAAGGGTGTGATAGGAGAACGTGAAGTTGGAGGGTAAACTGAAGAGCCGATAGTTGACCACGCAGAACGGGGATTTCCCGTCGTGATTCCTGTGAGATAAAGGCTTTCTTTAAAAATTATTAGGTTGGCAAGAAAGTTTGTAGAAAATGTTTGGACGGTGATGTCTCAAAAACCAAGCCATCCATTTTTCCCAAATCTTTTTTGATAAACTTGGCTATATTTCAAAAAGCTAAAAATTAGAGTGGGCTTAAGGTAAAAAATAATAGATTTCCTCAGCTGAAATGAATTGATCACTTTTTGAGTGAACAGCTTTTAGACGAGTTTTTAATGGGTTTTAATGGATAGGTAATCGATCCCAGTCAAAACCTAAAAGCAAGTACTTAAAACAGCAAAAATTTGCAATTAAAGCAAGTTTTATCTAATAGAGAAAAGTGAGCTGAAGTTAAGCAGGAGAATTATACTTTTTCATAGATCTCTAAAGTTTTTGGAGAAAGCTGCGCTTATTTTTTTACGAGTAACTTCTTGGAGTCGACTTGATTCCTCAAAAACCTTTTTTGAGGGCTATATTTCCAAAAGTTTTTTGAGAAAAAAACCCAGAGTGGGCTTGAGGTAAAAATAAGAGATTTCTTCAGCTGAAGTGACTGATCACTTTTTGAGTGACCAGCCTTTAGACAAATTTTTAATGGGTTAATGGATAGGTAATCAATCCCATTTACAACCTAAAATCAAGTACTTAAAACAGGGAAAATTTGCGATTAAGGCAAATTTTATCTAAAGCTTTCACTTTTCTGAATGGTCTATTTTAGGAGACACAGAGTGCCAAGAAGATGACACCAAAAAATTATTTTTTGAAATAAAGCTTTTCTGTCAAAAATTTTTGGCCAAAAATAGAGATTATAGAGCGCATTGCTCATTTATGCTAGCTGTACCTCATAAGGAATCGTTTTTCTGGTGCAAAAAGTGAGCTGAAGTTAAGCAGGAAAATTATACTTTTTCATAGATCTCTAAAGTTTTTGGAGAAAGCTGCGCTTATTTTTTTACGAGTAACTTCTTGGAGTCGACTTGTAAGTAGTATAACAAAGTGTTCTTGAATTCAATCGGTGAATTTGTTTTTAACAGAATTCCAGTTCAAATCGTTCCAAAGACTTTTCTTTGCCAACCCAATAATTATTACTATTATTTATTGTCAGCTAAGTTGTAGACTAGTCATGGGCAAATTCCAGCCCGAGCCTAATTTCACCTTCGTTTTCTTGGCCGATTCTTGGCCGATTGCGCTGAATTTGTCTAGATAGAAATCTCGACATTTTCAGCTTGTAGACAAAATTTCAGAGCAATCGGCCAAGAAAGCGAAGGTGGAATTTAGGTTTCGCTTCGAATTTTCCCATGTCTAGTATAGACGAGTGCTAGTTGCACTGAAACAACCTCATAACTGTCTCGTTCCTGCTCGTCCAATCCGCGTTGTTGACATAGAGTTGAAACTCGTGCATACAACCATCTCGGGACAGAATGACGAGCTCAGAGACGTACATGGTGATTGTACAGAGATTACAGCCAACAGACGTCACCTTACATGCCTGAAAGTTCAAAAGAGTTAAGCTCATTTGCCCGAAAGAGTCAAGCTCATTCGGCCAAAAGAAAAAAAGAACACAAGTGTCATGGCCTTCCAGCTAACTTTTACTTCAAGATAACTTTTGTCCGAACCTTGAAAGCTCTCCAATTATCGCCGGGAAAAATTTCCCGTCTCGACACCGAGGTGATCGGGGCCGTTCGTGAGAGCGTGATTGGACAGAATCCAGACGAAATCAAGGGCAAAAGCAATAGTTTTACATAAACGAGCAGCATTTGCTGTCCCAGATGATTTTTTTTTCTTTCGAAGTACTGAAAAACTAAGAAACGTATGAGGCGTCACTTTCGGCTCTCAAGCAAAAAAGGTCGGCTTACGTTGGTAATTCCCGGTCTTTTCCTGGACAAGGGGGTTTTCAGAAAAGCATTCAAAGCTTTTTCGTATAAGTTTTGACAAACAAAAAATGTTTTATCAAAATTGGGGACTGTTTTATTGAAAAAAATATAGCATGCCTTAAAGATTAGAATTGTTTTTTAAAGTTATTTGAGGCCTTGCCAAAAACAACTCTTCAACAATTAACTTTTTAGCACCGCCGCTGTACTCTCTGACACTATGTGTGCTTATAATTTGATTAAGCTGAGTCACAAAGTCACAAAGGGGGGGGGGGACACATTCGATTTTCGATTATATGGGGCATTCAATCATAAGAATCTCAAAAATCAACTTGGGTTTAGATGTTTTTGTGTTAATTTTTGAAATACTGATGCTTTACACAGCCATATCCGTCGTAAGCGGCCTATTTGGCAAGACTTGCAAGTTTTGCTAGTGAGCCACCTGCAAGTAAGGTCCAAGTGGACGCTTGTGAAACCCACTTGCCACTTGCGCACTTGCAAGTGGACGTTGGTGAAAGTCACTTTTCGCAAAAACTTGCGCACTTGCAAGTGGACGTTGGTGAAAGTCACTTTTCGTAAAAACTTGCGCACTTGACCCCCACTTGCAAGTTTTGGCCAAAAAAACTTGCAAGTGGGGACGTTGGTGAAACGGGGCCGAGGACAAATACATATGCAATCTTGCCATTTCAAATCGAAAGAACTAAAAAAACTTGTTTGAATAAAATGTGTTTTTGCAGCTGTGTTTTTGGAAAATTTCAAGCTACACCAAGCGACACAAAAGAGCCAAAAAACTAAACTAAAATTGTTTGGCCAAGCTTTGTTTTCATGTTCCCTCTCTGATAATGGAATATGCAATCGAAACACCGTTCCAATCGACGATTTCATGCTTCCAATTTTTCCAACTTCCAGCTTCCAACTTCCAGTTTGAGAAAATTCAAAGTCATCAAAGGGATCGCCGTCAAGTGCTCTGCGATTTCTGCAGCTAGTACATGAAAGTTTGAAACATCTAGTTTGAAATCAAAACAGGAAATCATTTCGTTAGCTTTGTAATTTCTAAGATGATCCGGTAGGATCAATCGGCCATCGTCTTGATTTTTGAAAAAATTGGGCAGGACAAGAAAGTAGTGGTAGGCTTTTGGGGGCCTCGCTGAAAGGAGCATCGACCCGGAGCCGGAGAATGAATTTGGATTTGAGTTTTCGATGACCATTGTTGAGAGTTCGACAAATTGTTGTGCACAGTTCAACTGATATCTATAAAGTTTCCTAGTGCATTTCGTCGCTTGATTGAGGCGGTTGACTGTCTTGGCCCTAAATGATTCAATGCATCAGTTTTACATTAGTTTGACAAGCAAGTCTTTTCGCCCTTTTTCATAATTCCTTTTAAAAACAAAAAATGCACCAATTGACCCATGATGTTTTCATTAGAAAGGCCAATTATTTTTTTTCTGCAAAATAACATTAAAGCGGATTCAAAATGTCTTATGAGGGAATTTTTTTTGGGGGCAAGAAGTCGGCTAGTCATAAAGGGTGACGACTCCGAGATGCAATTCAGGCACCTTGGCCAGGAAATCCTATATTGGTGTCAATAGATAGAAGATAGAGCGCAAAAAGTTAGGTCAATAGCCAAATTTTCAGAGAAATCGATTCAGCCAATTTCTTCGTAGAGGTTTTTATCGATTTTTACGAAAAACACCTTTTCGCATTTAGATTTGCTTTTTTATCAACCGACAGGTTGGTGTCTCGATTTTGGAAAAGTTTCCCACAGCGACGTCAACCCAGAAATCATCTTGATCGAAAGTGTTTCTCTTCTCGTATTGAGAACCATCCTGAAAAGATTTGCGAATTCAGGGAAAACATGTAGTACCTTCGATCGAATGGCTCCCAAAATATCAGTCCCAGGCGGTAAATGTCGTTTTTGTGGGAAACCCATCTGAGATGAAACAGGCACATTCTTTTCTATCATTTTTTCTATCGTTTTTCTGGGGTAATTTTATGCGTAGATTTCAAAAAACTACATCTCAGCTCCGGGTTTTGAGTTTTTTTTGAACTTTTCAAATAATAATACTTTGAACAAGTCAAAATAGTCACTCAAAATAATTTTTTGAAATTATGTACTTTTAAGGGGTTTCGACCGTTTTACCCCAGTCAGATGAAGACTTCAACCAATGGCTCCAAGATGTCGGACTTCTTCACCGCAAAAGAACGTTGCCATTGATTCAGACGTCCATTCACAATCCACTCTGACCTTTGGCGTGCCAACGTCTCCTTGCTACCTCAAATCTATCGTCATCTCACAGTCAATCATCAAAGCAATTTCTTAAATCCAGTGACCCGATCGCACACACAGAACGCCACGAATTAGTGGTATCGCTTCAAAAAGATGATCGAAGCCAAACACGGCATCAAGACCCGCAGCAATGGCCGGTACCTGGACAAGTTCATGTGGCAACAACAGTTTGGTGACAACCCATGGTTCCACTTCTGATCGCAAGTGCAACAACTTTACCCGTGCCAGTGAGCTAAAATAACCCCCAACCCAACGACCCTCTTTAGAGTCACAAAAATACACATATAGAAACACGATATTAACTTAAACATACATAATTAAAGCAACACTATTTGTAGGCTTATTCTTGATTAACTAAAGTCTAAAAATAGTGTTTTACTGGTCACCCTGTAGGCTCTTCTCTTACCAAAGAACAACAAAATGTAAGTAGCTTACTTTGCTGGTTTAATATCCCGATGAACGATCTTCTTTTTTCTTTTTTTTTTCCCCAAGTTCCTTTTTCTTGCTGAAAAGTGTTCCCAGTTCTCATTTTCGGAAAAACTCATTTCCGGAAAAGCTCATTTTCGCGCAAAATTGTTTTGTTTTTATGCTTTTTGAGTAGTTTCAAAGTTCCCCCGAATAACTCTCTCAATTTTCTCAATTTCCATTCTCTCAATTTTCTCAATTTCAATTCTCTCAATTTTTTTCAACAAAACTCTTTAGATTTTTTAATAATGATCGATCCTTTCATTTTTTCAGATCATATCAAATATATAGATATACAGGGTGTGGCAAAAGTTCTGACACTTTTTTTCAAACGGCTGTATAAAATTTCAAAAAACAGTATTTGGCTCACTTTTTGTTTTTTTGCATTTGTTAACCTGTTTTTCCTGATTTTTAACAAGAAACAACGCTTTTGTTTAGGTTCGCTTTCAATATGGATGCTAAAAAGAGGCGCACTGTGATACTTGAGTTGCACAAAGCCGGAAAGATACCGATGGAGATTGTTTGAGTCACCGGATATCCAAAAAAAAAGTCTGTCTATCGAGCCATTGAACGATTCAAGAAGCGGGACAACGATCAGGACCGTCCAAGAAGCGGCCGACCAACCACAGTCACCTCCAGAGAACACAAACAAAGTCAGATGCCGAATCCGTCGAAATCCCACTTGTTCAATGAGAAAGATGGCCATAAGTCTCGGAATCAGCGAAAGAAGCGTTTGAAGGATTGTTCATAAGAAACTTGGAATGTTCAGCTACAAATTTGCTCGGGCTCTTTTCCTGAACGACGCCATGTAGCAAAAGAGGATGGCTAAAGCGAAGAAGATCTTGCACCTGGTCGCTGCTGGTCGTTTGGACAAGGTTGTGTTCACAAATGAGAAGATCTTCACCGTTCAAGCTATCCACAATCGTCAAAACCATCGCCAACTTCTCAAGCGAGGTCTGAAAGACACTTTTGCAGCCAAATTGATGGTCCGTCAACATTTTCCGAAGTCCGTTATGGTGTTGGCCAGCATCTGTGCCACAGGAAAGACGCCTCTTGTGTTCATCGATCGAAATGTGAAAATCAACGCTACGGTCTACCAGCAAAAGGTGTTAAAGGATGTCTTAGAGCCCTGGGCA
This sequence comes from Mesorhabditis belari, assembly GCA_958450365.1. Classification (NCBI taxonomy): domain Eukaryota; kingdom Metazoa; phylum Nematoda; class Chromadorea; order Rhabditida; family Rhabditidae; genus Mesorhabditis; species Mesorhabditis belari. The sequence goes on from CAUEEP010000043.1 coordinate 244,075, forward strand.
GTGAATCATTTCGGACAAACTGGATTTACCCTTCAGCAGGACTGGGCGCCGGCCCATGGAGCTCGCTCGACTCTCGCTCTCTGCAATCAGCTGTTTCCGGGCTACTCGGGTAAGGACATTTGGCCGTCGAATAGCCCCGATTTGAACCCCCTGGACTTCTCTGTTTGGTAGACCTTGGAAGACAAGATCTCTGGCAAGAGATTTCACACCGTGGATTCTTTGAAAGCCGCTTTGAAGAGGGCCTGGGCCGAAATCACTGTTCAGCAATGCGCGACCATCGTCGGCAACTTCCGCAAGCGATTGAAGAAGTGCATCGAGGCCAAGGGTGGAAATTTTGAAGATTTTTTTATAAATTTTTGTTAGTTTTGTCTTCAATAAACAATTTGTTATCGTTTTTTGATTAATATTGCCAAAGTTTGCAACTTTTATTTCTCTTAGAAAAAGTGTCAGAACTTTTGCCGCACCCTGTAGTAGATCATATCAAAATTCATCACCAAAAAATGAAAGGAGATCGGGCGCGTTTTTCTCATTATTGGATATTGAAAGCGAGTCTGTAGAAAATTTACGGCCATTAACAAAGCTCCTCATCAGATTTTTTAGTAGCCAATGGAAGAGGACAAGAAGAAAATTGCCAGTGAGATCAATTTGAGTGGATTTCAATATTTGAACGACAAGAGTACGGTGGTTAGGTAAGGCACTTAATTATAAAGCTTTTCCAACTAGAAACTTCTGAATCTCGATAAACTCTGAGCTAAATACACGAAACTCAAAATGTTAGGGTGTAAAATTTGAGCAACAAATCTGCTTCTTACAATATTGGTCACATTTTGCAGGGTCTTCTGGTTCTCAGTAATTCTCGTTTTCCTGGCGCTGACCGTGTACCAAATAACGACTCAGGTTTATGTTTTCTTAAAGCTGCATATTATTCCACTGTTGAAAATGCCAAGTTTGTATGAAATGATAAACAATCTCAGGTCAGCAGATATGCTTCGAGTCCCGTTTCAACAAATGTCGAGGTCGAATACCCGGAGCAAATAATTTTCCCGGTGATCGCCCTATGCAACAATAACCAGTTCAGGTGGGTGAACGGCTTATTTTTGACGACATTTGTACCCTACTTAAATGTTCCAATGTAACTTTTAATCACTTAATCAATCTTTAAGTATTAGGTTGGCCAGAAAGTCTTTACACAGATTTGAACTGGAATTTCTTAAAACGAATCCACCATTCAAAAGAAACCCGCATTCCCGCAGTTTGAGTATTGGCAACTTTCCAACCCTAAATTCTAAAATACACCAAAGCTACCATAGTCGAGACGGCGTCTCCCTTTTCTCCCTATAAAAGGAAGTCCCATCCCTGCAAAAATTCATTCTTTTGAAGAATCGTTGTCCTGCTCGGTGCTTGCGCCGTATCTTATGCGCATATACCGTAAATACTTTAATAGTACCCCACCCCTCTCGTACAGTCGCGTAATCGCAAAAGTATTTCATTATTTCATTTTTTGCAAAGCGCTCGTACTTTCAAAAAATGCGTCTTTGGTATCAAAAAATAGCCCTGAATTTCAGCTATTTTTTTGATACCTAAGCGCGCATTGTAGCATAAACCAGTTTCGAGAAAAACTCGTTCAAAGCTAGACTACGCAACACTCCGCACCGTCATTATGGGGTTGGGCTACTATTACAGTATTTACGGTATGTTCCCCTCATTCTATTCTCTTGTGAATTTTGTTTAAAATAGGTGATTCTGAAAAGTGAAAGCTTTAGATAAAATTTGTCTTAATCCCAAAATTTTCCTGTTCTAAGTACTTGATTTTAGGTTTTGAATGGGATCCATTACCTTCCATTAAAACTCATGAAAAAACTCGTCTAAAAGCTGCTCACTCAAGAAGTGACCAATTCATTTCAGCTGAAGAAATCTCTTATTTTTACCTCAAGCCCACTCTGGGTTTTTTTCTCAAAAACTTTTGGAAATATAGCCAAGTTTATCAAAAAAGGTTTTTGAGGAATCAAGTCGACTCCAAGAAGTTACTCGTAAAAAATAAGCGCAGCTTTCTCCTAAAACTTTAGAGATCTATGAAAAAGTATAATTTTCCTTCAGCTCACTTTTCCCTATAAAAGAAAGAACTGATGGCTTGGTTTTTGAGAAATCATTGTTTCTTTTCAAACTTTTTTTTTACAACCTTTCTTGCCAACCTAATAGTTTATCTGTATTCAGGCAAAGCAACTTGCTCGGTTACAAGTTGAAGTACGATGACGAGATCTCCTTTTTTGAGCAAGTTTGAAAGCTTTTCATTCCAGGCTTTACAAACATATTCATGATAAAAACCCGAGTTGTCCAAAATTGGGATGTCTAGGTGATCGACTCGATCGGAAATGCCTCAGCGGTAGAGTTTTTGCGTAATTCAACTCACGACATCAGAACGATGCTCGCTGGGTGAGTGGGTTTAGGTTTAATCCAGCCGAGTTCTGTGAGTAGTTCAAGTGGTTTCAAATGTATTCACAGGTATGCAAGCTTAAGCCCAAAATTAGCATTATTTTAGGTGCACCTTGCCAAACGGTACACGATGTGGACCCGAAATGTGGACCCAATTCTGGACCCTCAACGGGATCTGCTGGGCGCTCAATCTTGATCACGTCACGCCAATTGTGGTCACTAGTTCAGGTAAAATTTTCTTTACTTTCTTGTTTCTCTCTCTTTCTCTCTGACAAGTATGGTCTCTGATAGCTCACAATCAGTGGCTAGAACTAGAAATTTATAGAAAAATAGGCTAGAAATACAGTCGAACCTCTCTATAACGAACCTCGATATAACGTAAACCTCTCTATAACGTAAGGCGTGCCCGGTCCCGGCCGACTTTAAGCTATATAAAACGGCACTCTATATAACGTAAACCTCTATATAACGTAAGCTATAGCCGTCCCGTGAGTTACGTTATAGAGAGGTTCGACTGTATAACGAAAACATCTGTCGGTCCTTTTTTCCCGTTGATAATTTAAGGTTTTTCGTGTTTTTATCAGCATCAATCCTTCGATTTTGACTATTTTGACTATCCATCGATGCCGAATAAAATTGCGCGTCGAATGATATCACCATTAACTCAAAATGTAATATCCAAACAAAGTTATGAGGCAAAAGGTTAAGTCCCGCTCATAATGGATGGGGTTTAGGTTTTTAGCTCATAACTTTGCGTGGATATTACATTTTGAGTTAATGTTGGTATCATTCGACGCGCAATTTTATTCGGCATCGATGGATAGTCAAAATAGTCGAAATCGAAGGATCGATGCTGATAAAAACACGAAAAACCTTAAATTATCAACGGGAAAAAAGGACCGACAGATGTTTTCGTAACAAGTTCAGGTAAGGATCACGGTCTCCGGCTGGTGCTCAACGTGGAAAGTTACGAGCGAGCGGACACGTGTGGACGCGTGTTGGACAGTCAACTCGAAACGGGAATCAGAGTTCGGAATTTTCTATTGATATCTAATATCTTAGCTCTTTATTTTGCTAGATGCAATTCATTGAAAAGTCTCCGGTTTAGGTTCTAATCTACAATCAGACCGAGCTCCCAATCACCACCTCTAAGGGAGTGAGTGTCTCTCCGGGAATGACCGTCAACATACCGTTCAGGATTCAAAATGTGAATGTTCTGTATTGGTCCTGTTATGACAAATTTGATGTAGTTCTGTTTGTTGAGCTCTCCTGGCTTGAATTACGTATACTTTATGCTGAATATTATTTACTATTTATCTAAAGCGGGCTAGACAATGAATCACAAAGCAAAAAATCAAATAATGTTTGCGAACTTGATATAAACTTGGGTGCCATAACTTTAGTACTTACTCGACTTTCCACTATGAGAGGAGTGAGCTTGTACAATACTTGATCACTTCGATAAATGGTGAACAAACTTTGGAGAACTTTTTGGTGAAATTGTGTCGAAAATCTTTTTTTTAGAGACATCAAAATGCTAACTTAAATAGGCTTGAGCTACGGTATGCTCCAATTTTGTGTGACTTTCAGTTAAATGAGTACAAGTTAAAACTTGTACTTAAATCGGCTTTCTTATAGAAAGTGCCGAAATATTCGGCATACCAGTAGTAACCGTAGCATGGGAAGATTTTTACTTTTTAAAGTACTTCTTTAAAGTACTTAAAGTACGTATTTAGCGCAAGAAACTTCCGACTCCTAGTTGTCAAATGGAATCTGCAGAATCGATTGCGGCCGCTGGAAATGCTTCTTTATCGGATAACAAAAAGTAAAATTTTTAAAAGTTAATTATTTGAATGTGAAATTTTCACACCCTTGACATTGTAGAGCATGTATGGGTCAATTGATACACGAAATGTTTGAGAGACAATGCAACTGCTCGATCCGGCAGCTGTTCACCAATGAACCAAGTAGGTTTCAAGTTTTGAACTCAATTCAAAAACACTAGAATATTAAAGAATTGTCTTTTCAGATTATTAACGAATAATCTTTTTGTTAAAAGATTAAAGAATGTTCTTTTAAGAGTTGAAAAACGAGTGTGATATCGAGATGTACTTCAGTTGTGTGCTGCCTTATCAAAAAAGGTCAGCAACATTTTGAATCGATTTTCGAATTTGACCAAACGAGGCTAGGGCTTCCTACGCCCGTTTTTAATCTACAGCGTGCGCCGAAAGTTCTGCGACCTTTTATGCAGCTCGATGATCATTATCTGTTCAGTGTCGATCTATTGTAATTGTAATTTAAAATACAAAACGACAGGATGTATAGGTCATACAATAAAGGTAGCAGAACTTTTGGCGCGCCCTGTACAATGCATTTTAGATTACAAGCTAATCTGAAGACCGAAATCGGCAAACAGTGCTTGCCAATGTGTGAGACGATGGAATATCTACCACAACAAGTAATAGGTTTTTTGTGAATGTCCAGACATTATAAACGCTTAAGTATTGTTTTTGTTTAGTTGTTGTTTGGTATAAATTTTGAAAGCATTCACCCAATCCTTCCAGGAGGTCAGCACAATCCCGAAGAGGCTCTTTCCAACCTTCTCCGAGAAAAGGCTGCTGACAAGAGAAGTAATGTTTTTAAATTTCAAAAAAGAGAAATACAATCTTATTACTTTATTCACAGGCTTGTATGCCTAAATCGTATCTATTTATCGTTTAAAATTCTCAAATCAAGAGGGTCGAGAAGCATTTGGTTGGAGTTGACTCGAAGGGAACTCGCTTCTTCGAGAATGTCACTCTCTCTTGTCAATCTTCAGCCTACATCACAGAAGAGTTTGTGAGATTTAGCCTGCCGGCTACGGCCACTAACTCAATTCGTAGGCAAACGCAACACTGAAGAAAGTTCGCCTCTTGTTCCAGGAGCTGATTGACTCAAAAATGATGATTTATTTATTCAGTGACTTCCTTGCTCAAACATTAGAGTAAGAAAAAAAGAAAAGCAAAAAGCTAATACCGACAGTTTGGCCGTACATGGATGGCCAGTCGAGGAGGAGGACGGCTTCGCCAGATCAAACTCGATCGTCGACATGCTTCTCTTTGAAAGGGAGGAATGCCTCGAGGTCTTGTGGACGCTCAAAATGGTGCTTTATCCTTTCAATTTGTTCAAAGTGATTGTATTGAAAAATATTTTTAGGAAAACGCAACGCTTACCAACTTATCAATGATCGATTTTTGGGTAAAGAGGAGACCGTGGGACGTGGTGAATTGGGTGTTGTTACGGGATTTCGATCTTAAACAACAAGTTGAGAAGGTTGTGTAGAAGACCCTTTTTATTATTCTATTCAAAGAGATTCTTGCCTGAGATTGCTATCGTTAACTTTTTCCCAAAAAGGTATACGATCACAATGCGTTTAATGAGATAACAATTGCTTTTTGGCAAAAGAGCAAAAGTTTAGCCGAGGGCGGGATTGAACTCGGATAGAAGAAATTTGTGCTGCAAGTGCATTAACCATTAGCTCACGAGCTTTTCAGATGATCTTGGGAGAGCTCTCACTAGACGAACTCGCTAAGTACTATCATGACAACAACTTTTTCTCCTATTTTCATTCGGACTTTCAGAGGGTTTGTGATTTAAATTATGAATGTTAGAAATTGGGATTCAAATTGAAGCCAATTGATTGTGTTTTCAGTATTGGACCGACCCGATTCTGGAATTTCTCTGGAAGGCCGAATTGACGTTGCAAAGAGAGAACAAACAGCTCCTTCACATGCTTCGGGTAATAGAATTTTAGTTTATTCTTCTGAGGGTCTAGCTCAGCGAGAATGAAAATTGAAATTTTTGTCGGTAATTTTTGGGTATGTCTCCTGGAGCCAAGGCCACTTTCTAACTGATTGGTGCTTCCAGAACCTCTACATGACCTTACAAAGTTGAGAATCGCGGTACACCTGGCGAAAAACCCAGTTAAGATTTTTGAGAAAAAACATACAAAGATTCCAGAAGCACGAATTAGTTAGAAAATGGGGTTGGCTACAGAAGACATACTCAAAAATCACCTCCAAAAATTTCATGCAGATTCATTGAGTTCTCGCTGAGCCAGACCCTCAGAAGTGAGTCGCTATAATTGGCGATCATCCTCTAGTTAGACTAAAGTTTGAAGTATAGAACGAAATAAGCTACTTCTCATTCCCTTACAGGAATACAGAGAGCCAGAACAAGAAGGTGGAGATGTGTTAGAAGTTGTGGATCCACCTTTCTTCAATTTTAGATACAAACTCAAAAACATGCTTGCAAAAACAAAACTCTAAACTTTGGTATTGATATGTGTTCACTAAACTTGATTGTAGAAACCTTTTGCCGATTTCAACATAACAAATGCCGAATACTGCATCACGAAGAAACTACCCGTATTTATAGCGGAGGAACTTGTGACTTTTCGTAACGCGACACAAAAGCTCGCTGTGAGTACTTTTATTAGCAGCAAACATTCTTATTATCAGCTATAAAGTTTAAGTTGAAGTTTGTTATACAGTGCGTTTCATATTCTTACAGCCACCCCCTAAAACCAGTGTTTCTCGAGAACCATGATAGTTATCGACTTAATTCCTTTTGCAATCGAAAGAGCACACCTTAAAACCCCAAAGATACTTATTTTCGTATCACTGTAACTTTCCATAACAATTATTTTTCAATAACATGGTTTCTCGGCCGTTTCAAATTATTACAGCCACTTTAAATAACTATTTATTTTTATGTTAACATCAAAAAAAACAAGAAGGAAAACAATCGAAACATTCATTTAGTAATCAGTAATTGCCCCAGAACGTTGTACGATCTGAAAAATGCGCGCTTTCATACTATAGCACAGTTTTCGAAGAACGGTGACGTCAAGGCACTTCCAAACGATCCGAATGGCAACTTTGAGTTCTGCAACGGTCTTAAACTGTTGATTATTTCTGTAAACATCTCGGACGAGCATACCCCATAAGTTCTCAATCGGATTCAGGTCTGGGGAGCATGCTGGTCAGTCAAGAATGTCAACTCCTTCGTCTGATAACCAATCTTTTGTGTGCATCGAGCGATGAATTAAAGCATTATCATGCTGGAACGTGTATTTGACGGCTGGGTTTTGCTGCAGAAAAGGCAAGAGATGGTCTTTGAGCACGTCTGTATAGTCAGAGCTTTTCATCTTGTTCGAAATGAACTTCAAAGCGACTCTCCCGTCAGCACAAAAGCCGCCCAACACATCGCGTTACCTCCACCGTAGTTTCGGGTCCCAAAAATCATCGGATCCTTGCGCAAATCCCTCCAATAGTATGAAACACCATCCGGCCCATCGAGATTCCATTTCTTTTCATCCGAGAAGATTACCTAAAAGATAAATTGATATAATTCAAAATCTCTACAACGTTGTTCCAGTCCTGGTTCATATAATCTCTGGCGAAGCGAAGGCCGCTTTGTGTTCGGGCTTCAAAGCTGGGGCGTGATTGAGGTCTTCGCGATCGATATGCAGATTTTCTTTGACACCACGCCAGATAGTCACCTTCGAAGCATTGATTTTCAGCTCACTTTTGACCTGGTTGATGGATTTGCCGTGAATGTTGTTGACAATGTGACGCTTAGCTCGAGGTTTTGGTTTTGGTCCGGTTTTCATCTTTGTTTTTGCTGTTGCGGCTCTGTTTTTCACGTAGAATTGAATTGCTTGTCTGGAGCGCTTCAGATCTTTTGTCATAGCATTAATAGAGTTTTCCTTTCCTCCAAGAGTCATGCCATCCAAGAGTCATGCCATCCAAGAGTCGTGCCATGCCTCCCATCTATTTGGCCTTTTTCGTAATCGAAAAGCAGTTTTCCGTGTCCCATTCTCGAGCTGTTGCGTCTAAAAAAGAAATTAGTGAGATTAAGCAAAAAAAATGGAAACTTAGAAGAAAAAAAAGTTAAAGAAATAATAACATTACAAAGTGGCTGTAATAATTTGAAACGGTCGAGAAACCATGTTATTGAAAAATAATTGTTATGGAAAGTTACAGTGATAGGAAAATAAGTACCTTTCGGTTTTAAGGTGTACTCTTTCCATTGCAAAAGGAATTAAGTCGATAACTATCATGGTTCTCGAGAACACTGGTTTTAGGGGGTGACTGTAAGAATCTGAAACGCACTGTATCACAAAATGGTCTCTCTCTTTTCTGATCATAGCAATTTTAGCGTTCTTTTGACGCTGCTTTCGAGGATTACTTAGCAGTATACTACAAGAAAACCCAGATCGATGAAGATTTCGAAAAGTGAGTTGGCAAAGCAAAAATTCAATAGTACATTTATGATAATGAATTTGGATTGAGAGCTAATTTCACGAAAATTTACAAGATTGACTCTCATAGTGGATCCTTTCAGCTAGGACTTCCCTTTTTAAGACCGCCATTCAGGCCATCCACGGTCGCGACATTTATTCGAGTTTATATTCATACTTTATTCAAGACAGGAAATAAAGTGTAGTCAATAAGGCAAAATGATAAGCAGAGAACAAAAAATTGAAAGCCGTAGGATGATATGGGAATACTGTGGATGAAAAAAAATTCGCAATGACCCGAATACATCAACTTTCAATAAATGTGAATTTCAACAGTCTTAAAATGTAAATAGGATGGTGAACGGAAAGACTCAATTTAGTTTACAAGTTTGATCAAATGCAATGCTCTCTTAAAAGTGCTTAAATTTGGAGTATCTCTAATGTGGGGTGGAAGAGCATTTCAACTATACAACACGATAACAACACGATTAGAGAAGAAATTTCTAGTGGATTTACACAAAACTAAATCTTTATGCAGAAGAAAAGGCCCTGACCTTGCTCCAGATCGTTTTTGAGAGGGAGAAAATTCATAAACGACCGACTACCTTTGACAATTTTAAAACATTTTACTAGATCAATAATAAGACGGTGGTCTTGAAAAGATTAAAGATTACAAATTTTTCATCTATGCTTATGCCTAAGAGAGGAGTATTTAGTAGAGCTATACCTTAAAAAGAGCTATATGAGTAAAATATTTTTGGATTTTCTCGATTTTAGCGATGAGAAAGGAAGAGCTAGGGAACCCAATAAGAGAAGCGCATTCAAGAATAGGACAGAGAAAATCTCGCCCTTGTCATTTTCAGAGAAAATCTCGCCCTTGTCATTTTCAGAGAAAATCTCGCCCTTGTCATTTTCAGAGAAAATCTCGCCCTTGTCAACATTTACCTCCAATCGAACGCAATCGAGACGTGGACTCAGCAAGAGGAATACACTTTTTGGACTCTAGCATGTAAGTTGGCTTGTAAGTAAATGAATGTTTGTTAACACAAGTGTTTTTCGATAAACTGGACAAGCGAATGAGAGCTGTTTTGCGAAGCTGCTATGATCAAAACATGACCCCTAACTTAAACTTAACTTAAAACATGACCGCAAAATTTTATGTAGATTCCGAATCTGCAATCAGATTTTGAAAGTCTTCCCTCTCCAATAAGAAATGGTCATTGTTAGTTATCACTGTTGTATGAGAGGCCTTTAGTTGTTCACCCAGAACCCTGGTTGGTTGTTTGTTGTCGATCCGCAGAAGTTCAGTTAAAGCCGTTTCAATGAAGTCACTCGCGCTCCCACCCCTCGCCTCTTACTCTAAGGAAAAGTCACCTTTCTCTAGGGAAAAGTCACCAAGAAATTGGTTGAATCGATTTCTCTGAAAATTTGGCTGTTTACCTAACTTTTTACGCTCTATCTTTTTCTATTGACACGAAGATAGGTTTTCGTGAATCACGTGATCGAGTCGTCACGATTTTCGACTACCCGACTTCGCGCCTCTGAAAAAACTCAAAAACAAACATTTTCATAATAATTCAACGTTCTTTTATTGAAAAAGAGTCAACCTTTCTACAGGAACAAACTGTATGATGCATTAATCTTTTCTAAACGGAAATATACAAAAATGCGAAAAGACTTATTGGTCAGCCCATAGTTAAAAGTTTGAGTACAAATCAAGACGCTGGCAAACGAACCTTTATGATAAGTAAGATATAAGTCGACACCATATTGGGCATTTGGTTAAAAAGGTTGCTTGGATTCTATTCAAAGCGCATTTTCAGGTGACATCGGTGGCGCTCTTGGACTGTTCCTCGGTGCTTCGGTGGTTACGATCACCGAGTTCGGATACATCATCTTTCAGCAGTATTGGCTAGTTGATAGACAAAAGAAACGGTTAAAATTACAATATTCATTTGAATAACAGATTTTCTCCTTAAACAGTCAAAATTCGATGCCAATTTTAGGGTGGTGTCGTAGTGATAAACGTTCGGGTTCTTTTTCAGGTCACAGCCCGAATCACTGTCGCTCAAATGAAAGTTGAAGGCTTCTATAGAAAAGAAAAGGCTGTAGAAATTTATGCATTCACTTTTTTATTTTGTTTCATTTTGTTTTTCCGATTTTTTTTTCCATTAAATGAGTTCTAGAAACCAAATTTTGATTCCACTATAGAGTTCTATTAGATCTCTAATAAAACTCTATAGATCTCTAATAAAACTCTATAGATCTTTAATAAATTTTTGATTCCACTATAGATCTCTAATAGAACTCTATAGTGGAATCAAAATTTGTCGTCGAGAGTTTGTCGAGAGTTTAGTGTAGCATAATCATTTTATTGATATCTTTCAATCAAATCAAATCCTTTGAAATTCCTTCTATTAGAAAGATAATGACAAACTCGAGACAAAAAGTGGTGGTTTGCATAATTCTTCAAAAAATGCACTTTTTGTTTAAATTTCTCGTTCAACTGTTATCGATAAGTCTCGGTTGATAAATAATGTTTGAAACGTATTGCAGAAGAAAGCGTTTGCTCGATCCTTGGCATTTCTCGGAAATGAAAAGCTGCCAAGAGCAATTGCCACGCCAAGCAACTCCTGACTGCCAACTTTGAGGTTCTAGAAAAAAAGGCAGGAAATCTTTTTTCGTCAAACCTAAGAATCCAGCGCAGAAAATATTTAAATTTTCTATCAAAACAAAGCGTGAGATGATTGCACATCGGAGCGCTGAGTTACACTTAAAATACCGAGTGCGGGTAATTATTGAACACCCTGTATTCTTATTTGTATTTTTCTTTACTGTTTTGATAAATGTTTGACTATTTACTTGTCTCATTTTGCGCGATTCCTCACCGAAGCTAATAAAAAGCACTTGTGTAAGGTGTACCGACTTACAACCACAGGCATACAGTGGTCTATAAAAGCAATGCCCCATTGCCATCTGAAAGTTGATTTCGTAAGAAAACCTTGCAAAAATGACATTTCAGAAATAGGGTAGAAACTTTTTGCTTACCCAAGAGACTCTACTTTTCAAGAATATAAGATTTATCTGTATAGATTGCATAAAAGTTAAAGTATAAAACAAAAAAGAAGTCACTTCAAAATTAGCTTCACAAAAGTAATGCCCCATTTGCAAAGAATTAACAAAAATTTTTGAATCAATACTTGGTTGGTCCTCCTTTTGTTTTTATCATTGAGTCGATCCGGCATGGAATCCACGAGATTTTTCAAAAGATTTTGGGGTATGCTGGCCAGAGACGCTAAATGTGAGCCCATAAGGCGGCCTTCGAATCGAATTTCTTTCGCTTGGGCCGCGACTTCACAAATGACCAGAGATGGTCGATAGCGTTCATATTCGGTGAGTAGATTAATTTGACTAGACTTGCCGCAAACCAGCCCGGAAGTTGTATTCGTGTATCATTTCGAAGAGTCACCACTCTTCCATCGTACTCCTTGATCACCCTATGGATAAAGAAATGTTTTCAAAGTTTATCCACGCCGCCATGATCGACTGGCTAAGAGCCCTGTATCTTAGTTGCGAAATCAAGGGTTCAATCCCGCTAGATTATTGGTTCTTTTTTTCCATATTGGTTCTATTATTGGTTGATTATTGGTTTTATATGGGTTTTTTCTTCCCTACATTTAGGGCTTAGGAGTGCTAGGGGTTTTGTATTGTTTGTAAAACGTTTATTCGTGTGAATAAACGTATTTTTAAAGTGGTTTCTTGAAAACTTTTCCTATTCAGTTGCTCCAAATCCCGCCGGGTCTACAACGCCGGGTCTACAACGACCTCGTTGATCTTTTCGCCGTTGTTCAAAAGGCGATCTCAATTGAAGTAAGATTTCCTACCTAGTCGCTAAGAATTGCACATAAAAGAAAGCAGTTCAATAAATTTTGTGCTTCTTTTGAATTTAATGCACAATATTCGATAGCCCAAGTCTAACAATAATTGAACTTTGACGCACAGCTCGCAAAGATTACTCATAATCAAAGTTCCCAGAAGTCATCTATTGGGTTGTCCAGTTATGAATGCGCGTTTTTTACTATTTCTCAAGATACCGAAATCAAGAAAAAGATATATATGAGCATTATTCGAAAGCTGAAGATCTCCTCTACATTTTGATATAAAAAGTTTTTGAATTTGTTCAGCTTTTGGGCAAATTGACTGCACAGAAGAAGAGGTGGCCAAAAAATGGAAGGGTGCCTTTGGATCAAGTTTTAGCTCCGCTCAAATTGAGTTAATCGTTTGATGTTTGGCCAATAGATATATCAATACAAGTTTTTTTAAAAATATAACAATTTCAGAGCATCTTTACTTTTCTGGGCGGTTATTTTACACCATAAAACTTGAGGAATAGCTAAGCTGAAATGGATTTTTTCGAAAACGACCTCTCCCTTTGTGCAGTCAATTTGCCCAAAAGCTGAACAAATTCAAAAACTTCTTTATTCCAAAATGTAGAGGAGATCTTCGGCTTTCGAATGATGTATAACACTCATATAAATCTGTTCAATATCTTGAGAAATTTACAAAATAGTAAAAGCGCGCATTCATAACTGGACAACCCAATAGCTTGAAACTTTCACTTTTCCGGGTGTTGATCTTCATCCAAAACGTCGACACCGAGCAACCAGAAGAGACTTACTCGCTCAAATTGAGTTATGTAAATGAATGAATTGATCATTTGTTTTTTTATTTAACTATCTTGTAAATTTCGTAATTCAATTTTAAAACACTATTGTCTTTCAGCAAAAACACTTCCGAAATAGAAAAATCTTAAAATAAATGATTTCAAAATCTGTTTAGTTTGACAAAAAAAAACCCTAAATCACATTCAGAAATTTTCAAACAAAAACAATTTTCAGTGATTCTTCCTGCTCGTCGGCATGTGACAACGAGAGTAAATAACAAGAAGTAAAACCTTTTTTTCCCTACTAAAATACCTCCATAGGTCAGACTGAAAAAAATCACGTACACGTATCCGAAAGAGGGAAGAGCCAACACGGCAGAGATGTTTGCCTAAATTTAATAATATTATTGGGAAAATTGAAGCTTGCAAACAGTTTTGATCACAAACAAGAGTTTTGCTAAATCATAACTTGGTTTTGAAGAAGGTTTTTGATAGCTGAAGAGCATTAAAACTTCTGAAAAAACTCTTAGGATTTAAGCAATGTTTAGCGGTTGAATGGGGGTGGTGTGAAAGAGGTGCACTTTTTAAAATCATTGATTCCCCTATTCAGCTGATCCACATCACGCATCTGCATTTTTTCCTCTCTCTCCATTTCCAGATCCTCTTGTTTGTGATCAAAACTGTTTGCAAGCATTCATTTTCCCAAATAATATTATTAAGTTTAGGAAAACATCTCTGCAAAAACAACCGTTTTCTGCAGGGTTTGATTTTCTTCGACATTCCTCCAATTGTTTGCACGACCCTTTTACTGTACTTGTTTACAGATGCTTTTTCATTAAGGGACTTTCATAGACTTTCATAGACAAAGACTATTTTTTTCTGAAACCAACAAAATAATGCATTCAAATTGAAATAAAAAGTTGAATCGATACATAAGTACCACAAGAACAAAGAATCAAATTTAGTGCCTTGCAAGTTGCGAAGCAGAAAGCAAACGTGATCTGAAAGCTGCAAGTTATCCGTTGATTTTAGGAAAATTCATTTACAGTGGTGGAAAAAAGTATTGGCCGCTCATGACAGAACAAGTTTATTGTCATTTTTTTCTTATATAGATTAATCATTTCGTTGTGTCCTGTTACCATTTTTTAGAGGACTTGTAGAAACATTGAATGAAATTTCTCCTTTTGCAAACTTTAGATTATTTAAAAAATTTTTGGAACACAAGAAAAAACTTTTTGAACTTCAGAAAAAACTTGCGATTTTTGGGTGGAAAAAAGTATTGACCGCTCTAGTTTTTAATGTTAATTTTTGCTTTTCTTCGATTCTTTGAAGCAGTTTTTAATTTATTATTTCAGGTGATTTCTCACAAACGAAATATTGGCACTTCGATCAGAGAGATCAGAGAGAGCTTTATCCGTGTCCGAGAAAAGAGAGTCAATCTCGCAATAATCGAGGATGTGTTTCACGTCTCAAAAAGGACAGTCTGACGACTTTGCGAAAGGCAACGCGAGGAGGGAAATGCGTACAAGAAGACCAGGAGTAGACGCCCACGCAGAACAATGGCTAAACAGGACTAAACCTAGTACAAACATCACTTTTCCTCTCCCACTCGCACGGCTGTTAATGGAAGATCGTTCTTGAAAGACGAGTTTGGAGTTGATGTTACTGTTCGAACAGTCCGAAATCATCTCAAAACACGCGGATTGTTCCCACGATGGCCAGCGCGAAAGCCCTTGATGTCTCACAAATCTCGGCGTCTTCGTTTACAGTTAGCATTGGAGCATCAACACTGGAAAGTCGAGACTTGGCGAAATGTAATTCGGAGTGATGAAGTCAAGTTCGAGCTATTCAACCCAAACGGTTATTTTATGATCAAGAGGTCACCGGGAGCACGATATAAGTTGAAGTATATTCAACCGACAGTCAAATTTGGCGGAGGTGGGATAATGTGCTGGGATGCTTTTCTGGACAATTGAAGCCAGGACAGTTTCCTCTCGTTCGTATCGATGGAACAATAGATGCGGTCAAATACGCGAATAGACTTCAGTCATCGATGCTCTCACATGCTCGAACAACGATGGGTCCAGCCCGGCTATTCATGCAGGACAACGACCCCAAACATAAAAGTGGATTGATGATGGGACGTCATGTCAAGATTTCCGCAGACCGTTTTGTCTGTCTTCGCTTCAACAATGTGTATCTTCTTGATACGCCGCCATATTCACCTGATTGTATTCCAATCGAACACTTGTGGGCTCATGTAAAACGAGAACTGAAGGGATTTCGGGTGTCTTCGAGAGGTGAGCTTTGGGACAAGCTTCAAGAAATTTGGAAATCAATATCGCCGCGGTTTCTTGATAAATTGGTATGCCAGAAAGGATGGCGGCAATCATTAAGGCTGAAGGAGGGCCGACTAAATACTGAAATCTATTGTTTTATTTGTGCGGTCAATACTTTTTCCACCCAAAAATCAAAAGTTTTTTCTTGTGTTCCAAAACTTTTCAAATAATCTAAAGTTTGCAAAAGGAGAAATTTCATTCAATGGTTCTACAAGCACTCTAACAAATGGTAACAGGACACAACAAAATGATTAATCTATATAAGAAAAAATTACAATAAACTTTTTCTGTCATGAGCGGCCAATACTTTTTCTCACCACTGTATTAATTTTTATAGTTTTTCTCTTTCTTAGCAAAATTTTCTTTTCTATTAATTACATAGTTAAATAAAATAAATAGTTGTTAAAGCGTTAAATAAAAATTGTTGAATAAACTTACTGAACCAAAAACGCTGTAAAAAAAACGTACATTGATCTCACAGACTCACTGACGTCGAGGCTGAAATTTTTCGAAAATTATGGAAGCTTGCCAAAGATGTTACCAGAATTCCAATAAATGAGTTCCTTCTCGGCGGCCCATCTTTCCTTGTCGGCCTCGCATTTCCGGTCTTTGTCCAATCCACATCAACGACTCGGGCTTGCGTTGGTAGATTCTCATAGCTTCTCATGCCGGATCTCTGTCTTCCCGGAAGATTTGGGTTATCATCGAATATGATATGGCCAGTGATATTTCTGAATTGTGCCGGTCCATTTGTCACACGGCACGTGTACCCGATGTGTGGGTGTGGTGGCCCATTGTCTGGCACAATCGGATTGTCCACGTTGTACTCAAGTCTCAGTCGCATCTCACAAGTCTCTGTCCCTGATCGGTTGAGTTTTGGTCGAATCGTGATCCCGGGTTGACCCTCGGCTTCATAATATTCGAATTGAACCGGCACCCACACGCTTTCCTTGCCTTCTTGCTTTTTTTCAACATACTTTGTCGCCTTGAACTTTGTCTCGTCGAGTTGGATCGGTGTCTCGAGACCGGCATCGTTCATCGCTTTAATGACAGAGTCTCTCACATTGTCCACATCGATCTCTCGATTCCCGGAAGTTCCCCTCAACTCCTTATCATCCGTGTAACAATTCACCAAACGTTCTAGAAGTTTCACGGCCTTCACATGTGCGTCTTGCACTTGTTCTTGATTGGTTCTTGTCGTTGTACCATTATTCCGTAAATCGACGTCTACTTTCTCTTTGAACTCCCATCTTTCTGTCCGTTCGATTTGGTTTGCGCCTTCACTATTTTGCCGGTTTCGTATCCCGCCATAGAGTCCCCTTCGGATCCCGAGCGCGTGTTGCCCGCTTCGGATCGTTTCCCCGATTTCGAGATCCGTCTCAACACGACGCGCAATTTGTTCTCTCAGCATTCGATTGTCCATGTCCAGTTCACTGATCTCACTCTTCAAAGCATTCAGAAGACAATCGTAATCACCACCAGACGATTCGTTCATTTGCGTGCCGTGTTGTAGAGGTGTGAAATGCTCCTGGTCAACTTGGAGCTCCACTTTGGTAACGTTTTCTGGATCACCACATTGTAGCGTGAAACTCGTTCCATCATTCCCTTTCACTTCTATCAGATATCCCTTCTTTGATCCATTCGCTTTCAAATGTGCATCGAGAACTCCAGCATATGCCTTCAGACTTTGCATATCCATATGACCGCCCTCTCGTAGAATGGCTGCGTACAGTTTTGGGTCTCGAACCCGTTTCTTCAAGTCATTCAATGTGCTGTGATATTTCTGATCGATCGATTTCCGGGTCTCTTCGTTGGCTTCAGACTCAATAGCTTCTTTCCTCTTCGCTTCATATTCTTTCTTCGTCTTCTCAAACTCTTGAGCGTGCTCGTAATTCTTGTACGACCGGTACTGCTTCTTGATGTGTCTTCCCAAATAATTGACAAGATAGTTGGCCCCTGTTTGCAAGAGAGGCTCCACAAATTTCTTGCCAATTATTGTCCCAATCTGTTCGTTCATCTGATCGTTCATGAAATCCAACGACGATTTTTTGAAATTCTCTCTTTCTTCACGATCATTGTTGACCGGTTGGCTGTTCAGCATTTCCGAGCATCCGAGAAGACTATTGTTGACCCGATCGAGCAGCTGATCCACCAGTGTTCCCAGTTCATAGAGATTCTTCGCTATCGATACGTAATCTGCCAACTTCAAAACCAAAGTTGCAATGTACGAGAAACTATACGGAGTAGAACTTTGCCTGTTCATCGATCCGAGACCATCGCCGATTTGCCTCGATACATGGACTCCGTATCTGAGAAATGCTTCCGAAGTGGTCTCGTTAAATGCTCTCTCTGATAGTGCACTCCTCAAATGGCTCTCGAACAATTCCTTACTCTTTCTCGCCCCTAGATGAGCATACAATTTATCGATTGTTTGTGAGATTTTGTGCTTCTTTGCCGATTCTCTGATTTGTTGGTAAAACGACGCGGCGAAACCGACACAAAGCTCTCTCAAGTGATTGTCGACCAGAGCCGCCACTGCTTGACTCGTCACCCCTAACGCCACCCCCTTGATCGCGTGCAGAGCAAAATCTTTTAGCACCGTGTTTCGCACAGTTGACCAGCCGACCTCTTTGATCAGTTCCTTTCCCGCTTTACTTGCCACTTCTTTCCCAGCCGATTTCAATCCTTGTTGTGCAAACTTGGCCCCGTACCGCGACACTTGGGCTCCACGAGCGAAAAAGGCTCCGATTCCACAAGTGACCACTGTAAACATGATGCTCTCCTTCTTGTGCTGCCAATAAGCCGACCAGCTGAAGTAGCCGGATCTCATCGCAGAAACGGCAAAGATTAGATCACCGACTCCCTCGCTGATGAACCCTACACCAACATGGCTCATCAGACCGACCGTGAACAATTGAATGGCTATTCCGATGGCTATCTGAACGAGTCCCATCACGACCGTCAATGTCGTGTAGAAGATCATCTTCCATGTGTACGGCTGCTCTTTGAAGCGAATGATGTCGTTCAATCCGTTCAACATGAAGATATTTATTTCTTCCATGGCTGCCGGCGCCCTCGATCCGAGAGCGTCGTAGAGTTCTTGTAAATAGGGTTCTGGACAATCCAAAGTGATGATCAACCCCTTTAGATGATCGATGATTCCAGCAATTTCCTGTTTTGTTGTTTCCTTTCGGAGAAGCATTTGCCCTCTTAGACAATTCTGAAGTCGATTGTTCGTTGTCTCATAATCTCCTCCGTAGATCGTCACCTGTTTGTCGGTGATCGTGTACGTGGAGCTGAAAACTGCCTCGGTCAAGTGGCCTTTCTCCCTGAGTAGATTCCAGGCTTTATTAACTGTCAGACCTGGAACTTCTTGTCTCATGATCTCAATCAAAGTTTCTCGTGAGAAATATTCTGGGTATTGGGCCTCGAGAATCCTTGAAACGGAATCCCATGATCCAACAGTTACAGGAGCAATAGCCGCAGCATCAACCAGATCCCAGAGCAATTGTTGATGCGGCTTATGGAGCATTGGAATGTTTATCGAGCCATCTTTTTGCCTTGTCATTCTGTTGAAAGCCAATCGATATGCAAAACTCCTTGCGAGCAAAGCATCAACCGCGTCATAATACAAACGAAAATTCAATGGCAAATTGTAATCATTCAGATCAGCGACCCGGAGGCGATAATCAGTTCCCTCTTTCTTGAGAACTTTCGATTTGACGAGTTCCTGAAGAACAGCTGAAGCTATTTCTATTCTGATGTGCTCACCACTAAAGTCCTCGATTCTTAGTTTATCGAAGGATTTGAAAGCAAAATCTTTGCTACTTTCTCCTCTTTCAGCCACGTCTAATTCCACGATCAATCCCTTTTGAAAGAAAGTTTCATAGCGAACCTTTTGAATCAATCTCATGAAAGCCTCTTTTTCGAAGACTTTGCTTGTCTCGAGCATCTCATTTAATGGCTCTGGAGTCTTCAAAACGAGACCACTGATCTCTTCTTTGAACTCCCTTATTTCCCTTGAGTTACCAATAAAATCTTTATCTGAAATGAGCAATGGATATTCTCGGAAGAATCTCTCCTTGTCCACCCCCACAAAGGTTTTCGGTTTTATTAACCATCCGTTACTCAACAGCTCATCCCAAAAGTCGTCCCGATTGGGCAGAGGAATGCATTCACGCAAAGCTTTCTCGATCTGAATAGCATTTCCTTGATAACCCTTTTGCAAAAATGTTGTAAGCGTTTCCAAAGGAATCCCGAATTCTCGGGCAACTCTTTCTATCTCTTTCAGGTCATCCGGCTTCGAGGTCTTCATCGGGAGTAGAACTTTTTTTCCAAAGAACAAATCGTACAACGTTGAGCTCATCTCTTCGTTGATGATTCCCTTGTAGAAAGACTCCGAACTAACAGCCGATCCGATTGCCTCATCAATCGCTGCGATAAACTGGCCATAGATGCCAACGATGCCCTGCTTTTGCTCTTCATAAGAAGTGATCTGAATGATTCCGACGGACTCGAAGTTCTCCTTCATCTTGGTCACAATTGCTGAGTATTGCAATTGGGAATCGGAAAGCTTTTCGAACATTTTCTTGGCTATCTCCAATTCGTCAACAACTCTGCTCGATTCGCTTCGATTGAATTCCCAACTGAAACACTTTCCGATTGCATAGGCTTTATAGTAGTGGGCTGCCTCGGAGAATTGGGGCTCAAAGTTAATCACATGATTCAAAACATCGATTGCATCATCGTAGCTCTCCTGCTCAATGTGCTTCTTTGCAAGTCGGACCAAATGTGGCATCAATATGAACGTTCTCTTCGTCGGGAATTCCCTGGCTTGTTCTACGAAAAGCGCCAACTGTTTCTTGTATGATTCCTCATTTCCATCGTTGTTAATGATCTGCTTCCACCTGTCCAACCACAACGCCCATTGATCAATGAGGTTCTCCAAGAGGTTCACTTTATAGACGGAACCCATTTGGAACTTACCAGCCTGTGTCTGATAGAGCTTGTTGAACTCTTCGAAGCAGTACTCCTCAGCAAGAATCCGCTTCTCATAGTGCTCCTTGATTTCAGCGATCCGTTTCAATTCATCGCTATCCCTCTCCACTTTGGTTGCCACGATTTGATGATCAGTGGTGGGCATGTTGGTGTCATCTTTCAAGATCACTAGTCTCCCACTTCCTGGATCGCCCGACCTGGCTGCCCTTCCAAAGGCTTGCTCTTCAACGCGTTTATTTGATGGTAGATATGTTAGACAGATGTGCAGACCACCCGCATCTCTCAGAGCATCTGAAATCTTGATATCCGTGCCCCTTCCAGCCAAATTTGTAGCCACAATAACTTGTCCAGTCAATAAAGACCGATCTGCAACGGTGAACTTCTCGTGTTCCCTTCTGTATGCAAAAATATTATTTAATCCTTGCGCTGTCAGGCTCTTCTCAACGAAGTTCACACCCTCAACCGTCTCACAGATCACCAAAACGGAGCGTTGATGTGAAAAAGTGCAAACGTCTTCGTATATCCGCTTAATCCATTCTTCTTCACCCCCACATATTATCGGCGTCTCCTCATAGAACTTCTTTCCACAAGCCGTTGGAATGGTCACATAATCAACGTCGTGAATCTGCTTCAAGAGATCCATTTCATGCACAGACCCAAGAGTGCCGGTCAACCCAAAGAGGTTCTTATATCTCTTGAAATAACTGACATTCGAGATAAAGATTGCTTTCAGACTCATCAGCGACATTCGACAACCGTGTTTCAGCTGCAAGAATTGATGCAAACACTCCTCCCATTGAGAACTCGCCTGATCGGTACCCGTGTCTCGATCGAGTATCGTGATATTTGCATGCAAATCGTGCTTCACTCCGGTTCTGTCAATATCCACAACATAATCATTCCCAGCCATCATATAGAGAGCCGTTTTTGCGTTCTCAATCCATTTAGACAAATGAGCCTCAACGAAATCGATCAAGAAATTGGGCACAACGGCCATACATTGTTTTCTGATTGTCTCGTTTAACAAAAAGACCAAACGAATTCTGGTGGCCTGATCGATCGACTTGATCTTGTTGACCTCTTGCTTAATTCTCTCTTCAATCAAAAGACGACCCTTTTCATCGATGATCTTCTCTTGTAGCATCTCATTCCATAGTTGATAACAGTTAACGGTCGTTTCTTCGGTTGACAATCGTTTTAGATCATCTCTCGTAACCCGTTTGTACATATTATCGATGACATTCTGTCGTAAATGCTCTGTATCCATTGCCAAGTCGTAATCCTTCTGATTCTTCACCGGTCGGTTCACAAGTTGCCAAATGTAAAGCAGAACCGATTCGAGTTTGTCGAAACCGGCGATTTGATGGCTCAAGTAGAGCACATTGTTGCCCTTATCCAACAACATACTGTCAACTTCATCCACAATGACGCTCTCGAATTGACGAGCCCCCAGAATGTTTTTCCCATAGAAGCGATCGAGTAGGAAGTCTCTTTGGAAGTTTGTGATCTCTCCATACACGATACTGCTCGTCTGATAGACATCCGTTCGTTCTTGCAATGACTCGCTACAATTGTGGTTGACAGTCAGATTGAACATCTCGTACAGCTCTCGATTCATTTCGGCATCTCGTCTCGCGAGAACCGATGAACTCGTGATCACGTCAACCTTTTCACCACGAAGCGCCCGAATGATGGCCAATGAGGCGACGATCAGAGACTTCCCTTCACCCGTTGACACTTGCTCGAGTACCCGGGATTTTCCCTCTGATAAACAGAACAAGAGGATCGCGATCTTTTGCGTGTCTCGTAGCACAAAGCCCTCTTTGAGGTGAATCGCTTGAATCACAACAGCCAACAATTCGGCCATGGACGAATTTGTTAAATCCGCGTAGAGATTCGAGAAGAAGCCACGACTCTGATGCTTTCTTGTCCACTCTTGGATCTCCTCTTTGGAATGGGGCATCTCTTTCTTGAACGAATCGACTTTTCGAGTCATTTTTTTCAACATTGGCAAAAGTGTGGCTATTGATTTCGATGTTCTGTTGTTGTTCTCAATGATCTCAATCAATCTGTCCAATTTGCGAAGACTCTGATTATCAATATCAAGCTTTTTTGACCATCGATCAACCGGCTGAGCACTTAGAATCTTCAGGAATTTCTCGGTCAGAAACACTTTCTCACTGTAAAGTGCCTCGAAAATTTGCAGAACAATTTTAGAGGTGATTTGGTCCTTCTTCTCGGCAAATACGCTCAATAGTTTATTAATCGAGTCTTCTTTGTAGAGAATTTCGATCGATGTCAAGTAATGGAGTGTCCTTTGGAGAAGGTCGTCACTTTTGCCCCATTTTGTGATCTCCTGCAGCTTCACCGCCCAGTAATTGATTTTCAGGACAAAGGGCCATTGCTTGAGTTCCAAACCAATCAGGTTTATCGATGGGGTCGCTATTTGTAAGAGATGGACCAAGTTCTCGAAATCCTCAAAAGAAAACGTATTTGGTGCCAGAGAAGACAATTGCTCCAATAGATGAAAGATGATTCGTTTGTCGCTCAAGCTCCGGAACTTCGAAACAATCCCCGAATGCATCGAACGCTCAAAAAAGTTCTCAATCACCAAAACTCCACATTCAACTAGCCATGATCTTTGGCTTGATGCAACAATTATCCATAGAAAGAGATCGACAAAGTTTCTTGAGGCTCGACTTATTTCAAGAACCGTGTTAATGAAGAGACTCATCTCTTCTTCTGCTAACAGACAACCCTCACATTGAAAGCGATCGGCGAGAGCGTGAAGAATTCGATTTGTCCCAATATACGGCTCGGTGATGAAGTTGAGTCGCTTCCAAATTGAGGTATTATTCCTCAAACAGCTCTTGATCCGTGCTAAGGCTTTTTCTGGACTCTCGAGCTTCTCAAAAGGCTTCGGATTCTCGGTTCCAAGTTGAAGAAAGTGCTTTCTCTTGAAATATTGATTCACCTCGACCGGTGTTGTGAAATGGAAAAGAGAACCGAGAATCGAATCGTAGATGATTGACTTCTGAAGCCTCTCTTGCTCCAGTCTTAGCATCGAAGCATTAACTTTCAGCTCAAATAATTCCTCGTCTCTCCCGATGGTCACCTTTAGAACCTTTTTGGCCTTTTGGTTGAAAATATCAGTCAAAACCATCTTATCATTTCCATCGTTAACAAAAAACTGAACTTGAACCTCTTGTAACTGTGCAATTAGTTCAATATGACATGTCGAGGTTAAAGAAGGCTTCTCTTGCAAATGTTTCCCGAGTTTTTTCATCACTTCTTGATTGGCCACAGCTGTTTCGTCGAGTTTTTTGAGTGACTCTTCGAATACGATCAAATCTCTCTTCTTCTTGGAATACCAAAAATTGTAGCCATCTTTCAGGTCGGAGATGGTAGTGTTTGGCTTCTCCTCCTTGCCTTGCCAGAACTTTTTTATCAAGTTTCCATACCATTTCGTGTCATCTTTCTTGATCTCTAAGATCTCGAAAACGAACTCTCGAAGAACTCTTTGAGTCCCGGACTTTGAATTTTTCTGCAATTCTTGGAAAGCCTTCGGGAGATCTAATCCCTTATTGAAAAAGGAGAAAAACTGTTGCATATTACTAGCTTCTTTGTCCGCATTGAAGACAGCGATGAAACGCTGGAAATCTTCAGACCACGACTCTTTTGGGCACTTTTGAAGGAAATGATCCTCATCTTTGATTGAACATTGAGTTTCATGGCAAACTGTTTGCATCTCCTCTTGACTCAACTCCAACCTTTCGGCCATTTTGTACAGCACAATCAGAAACAAGTCTCTATTCTCGAAAGGTCGGTGTGAGCTCCCGATCTCGTGGAGAGCAATATCTTGGCGCTTCTTTATTGGCTCATGAAACTCGATTTGTCTGGTGATACTCATCGAGGCTCTCACTTGGTTCTTGTGCTGCTCTAGACTCGATCCAACAAGCAGTTCAGAGTTTTCTTTGTGACTCTTCTGGAGGGCATTCATAAGCTTTTGAGCCGTGGCAAATACATCACTCTCGTGTCTTTGAAGCTCATTGATGTGCACATTCGACTTTCTCACAGCCATCACCTGATTCCGGACTTTGGCTCTTCTCTCTTGACCTCGACTCGTCTCCCGTTCAATCGGATTCGGCAACGAAGTCCCCTGTATCTCAACCCAATGTGCCAAGTTTTGGTCTCGACGATACGGACACACGTGTCTCCACTCTTGCCTATCGTAAAATGGGACTATCTCCAGCTTCATATCATGATTCCCTCCTTTATAGACTGGCTCTGAGCCCGTTGAGTCCTCTGTCCATCCCACATCCCAGCCATTCTTTTGTGGTTGCCCATTTTTGCCTCGTTTCCCGTTTTCACCGTTCTTCCCGGGCAACCCACTATCCTCTTGTCCGTTGATCACAATCGAACCCGGGAATCCACCCTGACCACCCATTCCACCCAATCCCCCGTCTTTTTCTGGGGTTGCCTCAGTGCCCTTCACGAGCAGGTAACTTTGGCAATTGATCCATTTGATGTGACCACCACATTCCCAAGCAAATGTAACCACCATTCCGTTCTTCAGCCTGGCTTTTACGTAGATGCACACATTACCGTAAACATCTCCTGGGATGAGTGAAGTGAAAAACCCGAGCACGTCCGTTGTGACCTTCTTGATTCGGCGGTTCAATATGTCCCGCCAAATCTGTTGAAGGGATCCGCCCGTCCCACCGCTCCACCACACCTCGAGCAACTCAGATAGATTAGCCTCTATATAACAAAGAATCTTGCTGACACGTGGACCACGGTTCACTAAGAGGAACGCTGCCGCACCGGGCATTTTCTCTTTGAGATCCCAAATCGTCATGGCGTCTCCCTTCACTCCATCAATACCGGTTCCCCCGTCTTGGCCGCAGCTCCCGTCACCACCATTTGCTACGATCTCCAAATTCTCTCTGCAGTTGATCCGATCAACTTTAATATAGACATTCCCAGCACTTTCCCCCGGTTTTCCATCGCTTCCGTTATTTCCGTTTCCCAACGAGTCCCTCCCAGCATCGGATGTGTATTTGTTCGTCTTTGACCGACCAGTGGTGTTTATCTGAACTTTTTCAGGAACCAAAAGTCTTGGCGTCTCAATCAGAATATTAACTCCCGGCAACACGATGTTTCGGTTCAACTTGATAGAGATCTGACTGATCAAATGGATCTCTTTGCACTTTGATTGAGCCAAATCCAGCTCACTGATCGAAAAAGCACTTCCAGTCACCTCCAATATGCTCACTCCATCCTTTTCATAAACTGATTTTGAAATCGGCTTAAAAAACAGCCCAACAATCTCAAAGAACTCCCCAGGGAAATAGAATTCTTTCTCGTTGATGAGCGTTTGGGCCATGACCTTCAATGATGCGATCCCATTCGTCAACACGCAGCCCAGCAACAACACGAATCTTCGGTGGACCTCAACATCTGACCTAACGATTTCGCGGAACGGCTGCAAGAACTTCTCGTCTGCTTCCTCCCTGATGACTCTGAGAAATTCCTCGAAAAACTTCAGCTCCCTCGCGATCCCGATATTCTGATGCTTTAAATGGGCGTAACAACGTTCCTGGAAAGACTCGAGAGCAGTGCTGAGCACTGTGCTATCGAACAGGTCCTTATGATTACTGATCACCTTTTGTATAGAACGCTTGTTGAGGATTTTGACTTTCCAAAAATCGTCTTCATTCAATTCTGCCAATTTCTCAGCGACCATTTTTGAGTCACAGCGTTTTCGGAAGCTCTTCTCGAATGCCTCCACAGCCTCATCTACCCAACGGTCGAGTATCTTCGAGATCCAAATTTTGGTGATGACTCTATCATCCAATTCAGATAGTTCTCCACCATCATTCTTGTTCTTCAGGCTTCTCTTGATCGTCGTCAGAGGAAGTCTCTCTTCACATCTAATTGTTGAGGCAAACTCCTCGATCTCTTGCTTCACAAAGTCCTCCACATCGTCTACGTCGAAAGATTCGTTTGAATTTGGCGGTTGTGTCTAAAGTTTTTGGGTTCTACAGTCTTCCGTTACTTATCCATTATACCCCCGCTATCTTCTTCTTTCACACCGACCTCAATTGTGGCTTCACGACCCAGTTGGGGCGTGTTGTATTAGGTACGAAAGGGGGTTGAAGAATACCGTGCAAGGCCGTGCAATTGTACTAGGATCGTATGTAAATTATGTTACCGGAGATCATCATGGAAATGCTTGCGGGGGTTTAACGGATAAGTGCCGTTGTTTCTACAGAACAGTACAATTGGATGGCTATTTAACTGACTAGCATCTGACCAATATCCCTAGTGTACAAAACATAACCAGTCACATATACAGCCAACGAACAACCAAGTTAGAGGGTGCGTCAAAATTATGGGCAGTCAGAAAAAGCTTGAAAAATTTCAAATGCAGAACTTAGTTATAACAATGTTTATTTCATATATAAGATCGAGAAAAACTATTGAACTTCAAAGATATCTCTATTAGCTTGCATGCATGTGTCAAGACGCACGCTGAATGAATCCACGGTGACATCAAGTAGGAGACATCGGTCATCCCAGGCTTTGATCAATGCTTTCTTCAACGAACGACGGTTTTGTGTGGTTTTTGACAAGCCTTTACTTCAAGGACACTCCAAAACGAGTAATCCATCGAATTGAGATCCGGGCTCGAGGAATCAATTGAAAGCGATGGAGTCCGGGGAATTCTGGGCGCAACAAATTTTGAACAAAATGTGCCTTGTGGCCTGGAGCTCCATCTTGTTCAAAGACGACGTTCAAAGTGAGATTGAACCCAAGGTAAAAAGTCTGTCTTCAGGGTGTTCAGATACTCGTTTCCGTTAATTTGCACTCCTGTAGGCACAAAGCTGAGTTGAGTCTTTCCGTCGGCTGTGATCCCAGCCCAAATCAAGAAGGCGGGATGAGAGACTCATTTCACTGTCGTATGAGGGTGTCGTATGAGAGCATAAATCCAATCATTTTGCTTGTTCAGTGCATGTTAACCGTAAACAACTTTTCATCCATAAACAAAACATCTTGCATCTTGCTTGCCTGGGAATCGCCGTAAGAGATCGTGACAACAAACCATTCATTTTTGTTTGGCGGCATCGGTCAAACCTTGACACTTATTTTTCTTGAAGGTTTGAAGTTTTAGCTCTTTTGGCACAATTCACCTCATTGAGGGTTCGGAAATCAGCGTTTCTCGTGACATTTGGCGCACGCTGCGCTCGGGCTTCCTTCTGATTCGTTCACGTATCTTCCTGATAGCCGCTTTTGTGACTACGGTACGTTTTCGTCCTCTTCTCAAGCGGTCTTAATTGCCTCCCAGTTACTTGAATCGTGCAATGGTTTTGAAAACAAACCGTTCTCCCACTTTCAAACGTTTTTGAATCGACCGTGCCGGAACACCGCGTTGATGGGGATCGATGATAGATTCACGATGAATGGACGGTTACACCATTGCAGCAAACAATGGTCTAAATTTAAAAAAAAACATTAGTTAAACTTGTAAACAATGATAAAACACAAACAAAGCTAGTAGAAAAGGGAACAAAAATAGGAAAAGTAAGAACTCATGAGCGTACCCCTAGTGCCCATAATTTTGACACACCCTGTATTTTCTTTAATAACTACCATGTATCATTTTAGATGTTGCCAAAAATTTGAAGTCTATAGCATAAAACCCACAAATTGATATCTTCCAATCGAACTCGGGATACATGACAAGAGTGGCTGGATCGGCCGTGCAGTTCGATCTGAGACTCAATGATTCAAAGTCAAAAATCGTTGCCTGACTTTGAGTATCGTTTGAAGAATTAAAAGTACTTGAAGAATTGACAGTATTGGCAGTACTTCGAAGATCGTCGAAATATGGCACATAGTGCTGTGAAAATGGGGTGCCGAATCCTGGGAGTGGTGGAGTCCATGAAGGTGTTCGGTTTTGTATCTCCGGATACATATACTGAAAAAGCTATGCAATAGCATTTTTTTCCGAACTATCAATATGGCAATAGCATTTTCAGTTCTAATTGAGATTTCTAGTTGGGAATAGTAGAAATCCACATCACGACCCTATATTAACCGTTTTGTTGATTATAGTTGTGACGAGATTCGACTGTGCTCCAGTTCTAGGTCAGAAAGATTCACTTTGACTAATATAATTGCAAGCACCAATGAAAGTAGAACAAGCAGTGCATAACCGGTTATTATTTACATTACAAGCATACCATTGGAGTTGGCGTTGGCCATGGATTCACGGATGTCGACTGAGAAGCGGTCTTACCGGATTTCTTCGAAAACACCGGACACTTTTCTCCGAAGCTCATCGCCAAGATCTGAAATAGGTTTTTTTAAAAAATAGTTCGGAAGCTGTTCAGCATAACCAATCTATACTTTATTGACTGAAGTAATTCTGAAGTCAGATTGAACTATTAAAACTACTTTTTTAATTTCCAGAGGCCTACTGACAATTATTTAGTCATTTGTAGAAAATCCTTTAATAAAGAAACGTACTTGAATCAATCCGGTCAAGTCGTAGCCTGGGTACCGCCATTCATGCAAATACGACAGATAGACTCGCCCATCTTTGCTCACATTTTCATTCGAACGGATCACCTATCAAATTTTCCATAGATTCTCATAGATTTTTGTTTTTATCAATTTAACATTACCATATCCTCTGTGGGGTTCACATAGCACACTGGTGAGTGATACGGGTGCATCGATGAGAGGTAGATCGAGATCGGGATGTTGTACACGGTCTCCTGGAAGAAGGGTTCAACTTTGAGTCTAGATATCAATTTTTATATTTGTACCCTATAACACATCGGAATGGTCCCCTTGAGCTTGAATGTGATTCGTTGTTCGTTGTCTTTGTCGGGAAACTTGAACTTCTCAAGATCGGGCACCAGATCCCGAAACTGATTCAGAGCATCGACTATGTCTTGTTTTGCCAATTCGATGTATCTAAAGTCAGTAGCTTAACCGGTTTCAGGACATTTTATTGGGTTGGAACGGTGAAAGTGAGAGTTTTTGCACGGTATTCATCTAAAAAGACAAACCACGCAAGCTCAGCTACTTCAATTTTTGTTGAGTCAAATTTGCAACATGTGGTCTTGCATTGTGATGCTAGAGAAGGTCATACCTTTCCATGATTTGGCCGATTTTTTGTGATTTGTTCGGCAACCCGATCCAGCTGTTCTGAATACAGGGAAGCTGTAACAGTCGTGCCTTCAGGTAGTAACTTCCGATAAAATACTCCGCTCAGATCCCACCAAATGCACAACATAATTTTCTTCTGGTGCAATTCTGGCTTGGGCTCAGGTTTCGGTTGCTCCCGGGGACCGATTCATTGCTTGTGTCTCCGATAGTTGGCATAAAGTACCCACTTCTCACCACTAGTAAAAAGAACGGCGTATTTGTTGTACTGGGAGAGTAGGGCGGAAGAAATTGGGAGGCGCCGCAACCCCATCACATCTGTCAGCGCATGGGGAACCCACGCGCCAAATTTTGAAATAAATATCATTGAATGGAGATGGATTATCACTGTTGTATGAGAGGCCTTTAGCTGCTCTCCCAGAGCCCTGGTTGGTTGTTTGTTGTCGATTCGCAGGAGTTCAGTTAGAGTCGTTTCATCGAAGTCACTCGCGCTCCCACCCCTCGCATCTTCCTTTAGGGAAAAGTCGCCTTTCTCGAAACGATGGAACGATCTGTGAGCGGTTGTTAGACGAAATGAATCTTGCCCATAAACATGATTAATCTCCCATAAGCACAGATGACAGTGGAATTTTCCTTGAA
The DNA here is from genome assembly GCA_958450365.1 of Mesorhabditis belari. Classification (NCBI taxonomy): domain Eukaryota; kingdom Metazoa; phylum Nematoda; class Chromadorea; order Rhabditida; family Rhabditidae; genus Mesorhabditis; species Mesorhabditis belari. The sequence goes on from CAUEEP010000043.1 coordinate 274,607, forward strand.
GTGAAACAAAAGGACATGCCGAAAATGCTCCTTCGGTAGATTATCGGACGCCTTCAAAGAAAGGCAAAAATCAAACAGAAAATACCAATATTCAACTTAAGGTTTTTAGGAATCATTATTTGAAGAATAGTGTAAACAAACCCCTTTTTATCCGAATGCTTTTGGTGTTGGGGAATACTGATAAGCAGAGAAGAAAGAAAATTCTCACTTTCACCTTTCCAACCTAATATTTCCGAATGGAAGTTGGATGGTTGCGTACTTTTAGCTGTAACTCGCCATCCTGCTATCCGATTTGATTGGTTTTAGTGCCATTCGACGGGGAATCTGACACTCTATCCAATGAAACCAAATGCAGACGAATCGAATTTCGGAATCGCGAATTATAGTCAAAAATACTGAACCATCCAACTTACCTGATTTTTCTTGGGTTATCCCCTCCAAAATCAGTTCGAGAGAGGCATTTGTTCAACATTTGATAAAGGGAATAGGGACACTTAGGTAAAGTTGGGAGATTGAATTCAAAGACATGCAGTGAAATAGTAGAAAAAAGAAAACGAAAGAAGCTGGGGATAATTTTTCACTTTTTTTGAGACCTTCTAAATTTTTTGAAAGATACTAGATGGAATATGATCTAAAATCCTCATTATTCCCTATGGGATGTTTACTTGGACCAGCTGTTGAAGCTCTGAATACTCTAACTTTCACTTACTGGCTCTTCGCAGCCACAAGCCTTTTTTTCAATTCGGCAGCCGACATGTTGAGTGACCTGAAACTTTGAATTTATAAAAATTATAAGAATTTGATTGAAACTCAAAAAAACTAGTCAAATGCTGTAACTCAGTATAAAATCGGTCATAAATAGCAATAAGCAAGAATTCAAGTAAGAATTCAAGCAAGAATTCAAGCAAGAATCTTTTTGCGATCAATAAACTAAGCGGGAAATGGCGGGTTTTTGGGACTTTCTAGTGTTATACAATTTGATTGCAAAATCAAAATGCTGCCTGTCTCCGAGCAAAGAAAGAGCAATAGAAAGAGAGAAGAGAAGGGGAACCCTCTTTGTTCCTTTCGCTTTTTCAACACGTCTAAGAATTCGGAACTTTGGAGCCAACAAAGAAATTATTGATTACTAATGTATTGTATGTACTTGAATTTAGAAAGTTGATCAGTTTTTACTAAACATATTTTACATGAATAGTTTAAGAAGCTAATCAGTTGTTGTGAGTCACACAGCTTTCGGGCGGTTTGCATGCAAATCTGGAGAAAAATGTCAATACCCGTGCGTTGTGCCTTTCGTTGCGCAATGAAAACGCTACAAGAAGGAGAAGGAAGCTGAGTCTTTTAGCTAAAAAAAAAACTAGAATAAATTGTTGAAAAGAATATTTTTTTGAAAGTTGTTTAACGTTTTGATTTGGTAGCTTTTTCTTTCCCATGTTTCTGGCCCGCCACATATTCACAGTGTTGATTCCACAAGTCGCGAGCATCCCACGGGTGTGCCAAGTTTGTGTAGGCAGTTCACATATGGAATCTCGGATTTCAATTCTGGCCCATAACTCATAGTGTTGACGATTTGTGTAGTGTAAAACCGAAAAAATACCCCAAAAATTTGAATTTTTGAGGGGAGTCGAACCAGGACCGAAAAACCCCTCGTACTATTGTACATGAGTACTATTCCCTACGCCACGCATCCTCATTTTAAGAGATAGCGTGGAGGCCTCAAATAAAGATCAAAAATGCAACCAAAACTTGTGAGCCAGATATCTTGCGTTACAGGCCTCGAGGGCAAAAACTCTGCAAAAAAAGCAAAAGATTCGAACTTAGCGTGGCTGATTTTACAAGATGCGTTTGGTCTCTTTCCAAAAAGTCACGGCAAGTGCTCGCCTTTTCCTAGTAAGTCTTGCACCCTTGATTTCATGATCTAACGAGTCTCAAACTACCAAATACCAAACGGTTTCTTTCATTATGAATGTTTATCGTTCACTTTTTGTCATTTTTAAACAATTTTTAGTATTTGAGAACAATCTGCGAGAACGAAAATTGATATTTTTAAAAATATTGAAAATGAGCAAACCGTTAAACGGATTATTCTGAAATTTTGGTTGTAGACCCAACTTTTTGTGTGCTATCTTTTATATGTTGTCATTAAAATAGGTTTCATTGGAAAAAAAACCGTCCAAATCCCATCATCGTCCAAATCCTCTACAAAAAGGAACAACGTGCTGATGGAAAGTTTGTTGAAACATTTGAGGTAAATCAGAAAGTCAGATTAGCACATAAATTAGCTCTTTTTAAGGATTATCATCCCTACATATTTCAACAAGCACTTCAACTCCCGCATCACTCATATCCATCATTCAGTGCAGCAGTTGATGAGTTTTATGCAAAACAGGAGACACAAAAACTGGAACAAAAGTAAAAAAAATCAAAATCTAGAAATAATTCAAATTTTAGAGCACTAAACATTGAAAAAGAGGCGATCAAAAAGTTGAACAACGTGAAAAAGGACCAAAAGGCTCGGATTTTGGCATTGGAAGAAGCAAAACGACAACAGGAAATTATGGGAGAAAGGATCGTTCTTAATGAAGTAACCAGAAAATCAAATCAGAATAACCACCAAAACTTTAGTCACTGATCGAGCGAGCGTTAATGGTGATGAGAACGATGATCGCTTCAAGAAGTGACTGGTCGGCCATAGAGCAATTGTGGAAACAAGCTGTACAATCTGGTTAGCCGTCGAGTTCTTTGTTTTAACAAAAGGTTCTAAAGGTGACGAAACGGCAACTCGAATTGTAAAGTTAGAGTTGGAAAGTAATCAATTTGTCATGCGTCTCGGGGACCCATTCAATGAAGAAGAGCCTCTAGTTGATGTAAAGATTGATAGCGCTTTAAATGCGTATCAAAATTCACGCAAGTATTTTGTTGATAAAAAGGTTTGTTAGTTTATGGAAATTTTATCAGTTCGTTTACTTTTAGGCTGCTGATGTGAAAAAAGGAAAAACTAAGCGCAAGCAAAGGCAATTAAGAATGCTCAAGCGAAAGCAAAAGATACAATTGACTTGGTTTGTTTCTTGAGTTTTTAAAGCTTTATTTTTATCTAGGTACGAATAAAAACAGACGTGGTTAAAAGTCGCAAGCAATTTTGGTTTGAAAAGTTTGTATGGTTCATCTCGTCTGAAGATTATATTGTGGTGGGTTTCTAAGTAGAAACAAACGGTTTTTGTTTTCTAGTTCTAGTTGCATTTGTTTAATATTGATGAATGGAATCAGTAAAAGTGTACCTTTCCGCGGTACAGAATTACTAGCATATTTAGATAGCTGGACGTGACGAGCGACATATTTAGATAGCTAGACGCAACAGAACGAAATGGTGGTAAAACGCTATCTTCGCCCCGGTGATGTCTATGTCCATGCCGATCTTCGTGGAGCGGCTTCAGTGGTGATCAGGAATAAAAACGGTAAATAATTGTTGGAAAATTATTACTTTAACGTTAACTTTTAGTGAACAATGAGATTCCTCCAAAAACGTTGATTGAGGCAGCACAGTTGGCAATTTGCTATTCCGGTGCGTGGGATTCGAAAGTAATTTCCAACGCATGGTGGGTACATCACGACCAAGTGAGTTTTTGATGGCACCTTTTAAGAAAATGTATTTATAGGTTACGAGAACAGCTCCAACTGGTGAATATCTACCATCCGGCTCATTCATGATTCGTGGAAAGAAGAATTTTCTTCCCCCAAGTCAACTGGTGCTGGGATTTGCTCTACTATTTAAGTTAGATGAAGACAGCATTAAACACCACGAAGGTTCTTTAGTTTTTCTTGTCAATGGAACTTTTTTATAGGAGAACGCAATCAGTTCAACAATGGTGAAGAGGAAACGCCAAAGCAAGAAGATGATGAAAACGAAGATGAAATTTGCAGAGAAGAGGAAGATGGTGCAGAAGCTGAAGAAAATGAGGAGGAGGAAGAGGAAATGGTAGTTTTCAAATATCCTATTGATAACGATTAATTTTAGCAATTCCCGGATGTTAATGTTCCGATTAATACACTCAATCTTGCCGACACACAAGAGGAATATTCTATACTTGAGGTACGCAGTAGAATGTACTCAAAAACCAATAGATCTATAATATTATTTTCACAGATTGGTGCAAAAGCAAATAGACCTGCTCAAATTGTGCCCCCTGAAACGAGGAAATATTTGGAAGATAAACATCAGGTCGAGGACCTAACAACAAAGTGAGGGTTTTACGCTATGTACAAAAAAATTATTTTAGATTGAAGCGAGAACAAGCAGCTGCTGCACGACAAAAGAAGAAACAGAAGCTAATCAAAAAGAAGTATGCGGATCAAGATGAAGAGGAAAGGGAACAACGAATGCAAATACTTGGAAGTCGAGGACAGCCAAAGAATGTTCCAGAAAAGAAAGAGGAGCAACCCGTTGTTGAGGTCGCCCATTCCGATAACCCTATAATGTCAAATTTTAGCAAAAACCACGAAAAGAAACAAAACGCGACCCAATGCGGAAGAATCCATCACAAGAAGGAGGAGATGAAGGAGTAACGGATGAGAATGTGGTGATGCTCGACGATGCTGTTGAAGAAAATGTGCAAACGTTGACAGGACGACCGCTTGAAGAGGATACGCTGCTTTTTGCTCTTCCAGTTGTCGCACCATATAATACGCTGACAACGTATAAATACAAGGTTTGTATGATTTACAGTTACAAAGTTCATGTTGCTTTAGGTGAAATTGACCCCTGGAACTGGAAAAAGAGGAAAAGCCGTTAAGTCTGCTCTTGAGTTATTCATGGTTTGTTTTGCGTTCAGTGCAATTTCAGCTTTGAGAATCGTCAAGCTATCAATTTGATACTTTCAGCGTACTACAGCAGCTGCCCCACGAGAAGTTGCGTTGATGAAAGCTCTAATTGGAGATGATTCGGCGTCACGGAATGTTCCCGGAAAAGTGAAAGTGAGTATTTTGAAACATTCAAGAATTAAGGTCTTGAGGATTAAGATTAAGACATTTAATTTAGGTATCGGCTCCTCAACTCCACGCAAAATGAACTTTCGCCTTCCAACTTTCCAACTTACTCTACCGAATTCATTTCTGTGACAAGTATTTCGTTATCTATTGCCAATTTTAATAAAATTGCACTATTTGGTTTTTTTTTCGGTTTTTTCGGCTGTGATTCGTTTATAGGGTATAAATTTATTCTTTGAATAAAGGCGAACACTCTTAAAGGCACTCGGGACACTAAAATATCACAACGAAGAAAATACCCAATTAATAAACTCTGTATAAAGAAATTGAAAACAAAAAAAAAACCCGAACAAATATGTGAATTGATTAGAGGTGATGATGGGAGAAAATGAAGAAGTGACTAGATGTGCGATGAAATGAATTGCAAAGGTGCGAATTTAATTTAATTTTGCGGTGAGAATCATCATAGTGTTGTCGAGAAGTAAATTTGAATGCTTAATGGAATCAGAATACCTAACCATAGTGCTAAACAAATCAAAAAATAATGGCATGCAATTGAATGAGGAATGAATAACAAAAAGGAGACACTCGGTTATGCTTTTTTAAAGAAGGAAGCAATTCTTTTCGGAAATTTCCTCATTTCCCTCGTTGTTTTTGATCAATTTGCTGACTTCCCTTCAACAAATTGACTTCGGACACCAATTTCCCCTGGGGTTCACATGAATTTTCAGTAGTAAGCACTTTAATGCGCGACACGGCTACCGTATTTTCTTTAGGTTGTCGATTTCGGCGGTTGTGATGCCTTACTTGCAAAATCCGGCTCCTATCGTGCCTCCCTGGGCATCCTTGTTATGATCGATTGGCGACTAAAAGAAAGAAAAAATAGAGCTGTGATTTTTTTTGTAAGCATGTCATTGGTTCACTTATGTTTTGTTTACGTTGACGTATAATATGTATTCGATTTGAGACAATAAACTTTGAAAAATGTGGATATCTTTGGTAGATAAACTGGTTTTGGTAGGTAAACTGGTAGTAACTCGATATTTTCCTTTCGTATGGGAGTAATCCGTTTTTTTGCAAGTTTTGAAGCTCCATAATGACACAATTGTTTGCGCCGATTATTTTGGTTCCAATTAAAGCACGCTAGAACGTAGGATTTTGAATTAGCGGCCATCTGGCGTGCGGCGATGCGGCCGTTCCAAAGCGATCAATCCATTAGTCGTTTCTTTCACTTTGTTTCTGCAAGCCGTCTCAATAATTTTAAAATCTTTTATTACAATTCATTTTTTAGATCCTTAGATGGCGTTTCAAGGTGGGTATGGAGGACAAGGCGGCGGTGGAGCCGGGGCGGGCGGACCACAATACGATCCTGAGGTTTGGGTGTTTATGATGACGACAAGAATCACGAGTTTTAGACAATGGCTCAGTATGAACAGGTCTGGGCTCACTACTACGCACAACAAGCAGCCGCGGGCACTGGTGGTTATGGCGGGAATGGTGGATCATTTGGAGGCGCTGGTGGATATGGTTAGCATTTAAATCTCTAAAAATGATTTGTTTCTAGGAGGTGGTGGCCGCGGAGGCTACGATAGCTCGCGTGGCGGTGGAAGAGGCGATTATGGAAATCGGTGAGATCGATTTCGTCTTTTTGATCTTTTTGTGGAAAGTTGATGTAATACAAAAATTTAGTGGCGGTTCATTTGGTGGCAGTGACGATGGTAGCGATCGACCTTCTCGTTGGGACGGCGGCGGTAGTGATCGTTCACGCGACTCCTTCAGTGAAGGGTAAGCACTTTTATGTTTACTTAAATTGTTCAAGTTGATTTTAAACAGCTATTAATAAGTTGTTGTCTTGAATGAGCCCCCATTTTGAAGAGTTCGAAAACATGTTGATCACTTTAATAACTGGGGTTCAAAAATTCATGAAAAAATCGATTGAACATGAAAATTGGAAGTTTTTTTGACCCACTTTGGTGGGAGAATGTGCAATTTTTAAAGTTTAGTTCAAAGCTTCTGCTTTTATCAACACTTGTATCAGAGGGTCTCGAAGAAAATGCAACACGATTGTCGAAAAATAATTATCACCAATCATAAATAGGCAAACCATACAAAAGAAAGAAAAATAATTGGTTTCGATTGTGCATGAATGTTTTTTTGTAAAAATGACTGGTGGTAGTCATCCGACCAGACTTACTGGTTTGATGATGATTTTTCTTGCAGGAACGGCGGTCCTCCGGGTGGTCGAGGAGGCTTTGGAGGTATTCTATCTACAAAGAGTAAAAATGTTATACAATAAGATATTAATTTTTGAAAACGATCTGATGCGTTTGGTTATCTGGTATCTTCCACAATTGGGGCGCGAAAAAATATAAATGCATTTAACAAGCAAAATCAATGGTAGAAACTAAATGTGTACGCAGAGTAAAGCTCTTGGTAAAAGTGGTAAAAACATGGTGCGCTCACATTTCGTGTTAAAGGTTTTTGTGGCATTGGTAAAACGGTAATTAGTTCACTAGATAATCATAAAATAGTCAGTTTGTGACGTTGCACACATGATTTAAAATTAGGCAACATAATTAGGTTTCAAAATATTTGAATACTTATTTTCTGTTTTATTTTAAATATTTAGGTGGTAGAGGTGAAGGACGTGGTGGCGGCAGCCGCTTTGACGGCGGTCGAGGAGGAGGATTTGGCGGACGAGGAGGCTTTGATGGAGGACGTGGTGGAGGTGATAGAGGAGGTAAACAAATTAAGCGAGGCAACTAAAGTTCAATCTTTTAGGCCGTGGAGGATTCGGAGGACAAGGCGGCGGTGCAGCCGGGGCGGGCGGTTGGATGTTCGGTTGGATGTTCAATAATTGTCGATCGACATGTGCGTTTTTCCTTGATGGCTCGCCAAATTGTCGACTTCGAAGAGTCGATTTTCCGCTGCGTTTTTCACTTCATTGATCGTTTTCCGTGGATGTTGTTCACAATATGGCGTCTAGCTCGCGGTGTAAGCTTTGGCCACATTGTGAACAACATCCACGGAAAAACGATCAATGAAGTGAAAACGGGACGGAAAATCGACTCTTCGAAGTCGACAATTTGGCGAGCCATCAAGGAAAAACGCACATGTCGATCGACAATTATTGAACATCCAACCGATCGTGAAGCTTTTGCACAAGAAAGCCCGATTGGCCTTCGCCAAGACTCATATGAATCAGAATTGATCTATGGTTGGAAAGCCGCTTATGTTTTATTATTTTTTTGCGTTTAGGTGATCTTTTCCGATGAGAAGAAATGGAATTTGGATGGCCCCGATGGCGTTGGCTACTATTGGAGGGATCTTCGACGTGATCCGATGGTGTTTGGAACTCGAAACTTTGGCGGTGGTTCTGTGATGGTTTGGGCCGTCTTTTGTGCTGATGGAACGGTCGCTCTGAAGATGGTTTCGAATCGGATGACTAGATAGATATCTTGAACAATTGCTTGTTGCCGTTTTCGCTCCTAAATCCAACCGTTCCCGATTTGTTTCAATACGACAACGCGTCAATTCATCGAGCCGGAGACACCCTGAACTGGCTGAACAGCAACAACATTGCAACTTTGTCTGACCAGCTCAGTCTCCTGACCTCAATCCGATAGAAAATTTATGGGGAATACTTGTCCGAGCTGTCTACAAGAATCATCGTCAGTTTCAAGACGTTTCTACACTTAAAGCAGCAATTTTTTCGGCCTGGACCGATCTCGACGCCTCTGCTCTTCAAAACCTCATCAATTCAATGCCAGACCGCATTTTTCAAGTAATTAATCGTTCTGGTGCGTGTACAGATCATTAGTTTTGATTTTTTACCTTTGATTTTTAATTTGTGTCGATAAATAAAAATATTTTCATAGTGCGTTTAAGAATTTGAAACGGTTGATTTACCAAAAAGTTTCTATTTTGAAAATTTTTCTTTTTACAGTATGCTTATTTTTCGTGTTATTTAGGTTTTAAGACATGCTCTTTCTAATAGAAAAAGATTAATAGTTGTAGCGGTGGTCAAAATGTAAAATCCGCTATTTTAGAGAGTGCGTTTAAGAATTTGAAACGCACTCTAGATGTTAGATTGGCACAGGCACTAATGGCAAAAGCTTGGTCTAAAGTTATCTTGAGCGACGAGAAGAAATGGAATCTTAATAGACCCGACGGTTACATCCATTATTGGTGAGATTTAAAAAAGGTTCATCTTTTTTGGCAAAAGAAATTTTGGAGGAGGAAATGTCATGTGCTGGGCAACTTTCTGTGCCGATGGGTTGGTCGATTGCTGAAAGCTAAAATTTGGGGGTCGACCCTTGACGAAACTCTCTAATTATTTGGTTAATTTTATCGAAAATTTCAATTTAATGGATAAATTTTGACAATTTCACGGTTTTTCGAACGTTTAAAGCCAAATTTTATTCAACGTAACCCAATTTTCATTTCATAAATCAAAAATTTTAACCCTATTATATAATGGGAAGCGAGCTTTTCCCTGTGTAATAATATAGAAAAGATTTCTCTTAAAATTGTCACTTTGCACAAAGAATCCCTTCAAATTACCCCCTTATTGCCCGAAAAACGCTATCAAATTCTCAGAGCTCACTTTTCAAAGCAATCAATTTTTCAGAACTATAAAGTTTTAACACAGTGAAATTCGAGTGTGAAATCTCAAATTTCCGATTATCACTTATTCTAATGCCTATATTTGCCACAAGATCTTCCAATTCTATTCCAAAACGACAACAATTACCGAGAAAAGAGTTCTACAAAGAGATTCTTGCCATAATTCTCTCATTTATATTGTTAGCTGGTATGCCTTAAAATTTGTTAGCTTTCAGTAAATATTAGGTTGTCCGGAAATAAATGAGCGTTTTGTATTGTTTATTATTTGGGTACATTTTTCTCAATAAAGTATCCTCTGTACCTTGTAATGTTATATACCATTAGAAAGGTGAGTTCGCGCTCTCTTTAACCATGCTTTTAGATTTTGTTAAAAATAAAATTTTTTGCGAATTTTAAGCTTCGCCGTTTTAGATGTCCGAAACTACTTTCGCCAGATTTTCTTTTATGAGTTCAAACTCGGTCGCAATGCAGCTGAAACGGCTCGTAACATTAACGAAGTTTGGGGCCAAGGCAGTGTCGGCGAGTCAACAGTGCGAACTTGGTTCCGAAAATTCCGAGGTGGTGATTTTGATCTCGCAGAGAAAGAAGGCCGTGACCGACCTGTTGAACTCGATGACGACGAAATGAAGACTCTGGTGGAAGCAAATCCACGTTTGACTATTCGAAAGCTTGAGGAGGAGCTTGGCGTGGGCAAGACGACCATTTCTGACCACTTGAAACGGATTGGAAAGTCAAAAAAGCTCGATAAATGGGTGCCGTACGAATTAAACGAAAATCAAAAAAATCGTCGTTTTGAGGTGTCCTCTGCTCTTCTTCAGCGCAACAAAAACGACTCATTTCTCGACCGGATCGTAACGTGCGATGAAAGTGGATCCTCTACGACAACCGGTGACGTTCCGCTCAGTGGTTGGACGCCGGAGAGGCTCCACAACACTTTCCAAAGCCAAATTTGCACCAAAAGAAAGTTGTGGTGACTGTTTGGTGGTCCGCAGTCGGTCACATCCATCACAGCTTTCTGAATCCGGGCGAAACGATTACGACGAAGAAGTACTGCCAACAAATCGACGAAATGCACCAGAAATTGCGGTGAATGTGCCCGGTATTGGTCAACAGAAAAGGTCCAATTCTTCTCCCCGACAACGCTCACACTACCGACCCTGCAAAAACTGAACGAACTGAGCTACGAAACTTTGCCTCACCCGCCATATTCGCCGGACCTTTCGTCTACCGACTACCACTTTTTCAAGCATCTCGACAACTTTCTCCGGGAGAAATGCTTCAAAACTCAAGACGATGCCAAAAACACCTTCGCCGACTTTATCGACTTCTATGCTACCGGCATAAATAAACTTGTTTCTCGTTGGCAAAAATGTGTTAATTGTAATGGTTCTTATTTCGATTAATAAAGTTTTTTTGGATGAAGTTATGGTACTTTAAATATTCAAGTTAAAAACGCTCATTTATTTCTGGACAACCTAATACTACGACACAGGTCGATCGGTTTGCCTCCAATAATTTTACTCTCTGCATCAAGTTCCACTTTCACGGAAGTTTCACTTGCTTCGAGTAGTCAATTTATTGATTTACGTTACCATTCTTTACAAAATGGAATGAAAAAGGTCTTGCTAGATTACATTTTGTAAATGAAAAATTTGTCTGGCTAAAATTCAAAATTGACTTAATGCAGGTGGTAAAATTTTGTGGAATTATTAGGTGTGTGAAAAAGTAATCCACGTTTTTAACGTTTAAATAGCATAGACCATAAGTTTCGTTAAATAAAATTCATGACATTCAAGCGTTTCCTCACGGTTGACCCATCACAATTTAATGTAAGGCCTATTTCTGAAGAGCTGAACAAGGGTTTTCGAGAAGACAGCGTCTTATTTGGTCATCAGAACCGGTCTCAGGGCGACCGCCATGTGGTTCATCTTCCAGGCTTTCATTACCACCTTTGAATCGTCGGAACCAAAACCTAGCGATATCATCAATAACGGCGTCTTCGCCAAACGCATTCCGAATTCGACGTGCAGCCTCCGCAGCTTTCAACCCATTTTTGAGCTCATAAAGCAAATTTGACCGAATAACGATACTTATGTGTACCATTTTCAAACTAAAATTAAAGTAGTTTATTGTCGTCCTTTTAACAAAATAAATATATCATTCGAAAGAGGAAAAAATAAGCTTTTAAACGATATATATCGTTAACAAAAAAAATTAAAAATTGTTTAGATATATTTATTTAAACAAAATGAAAATAAAAAACGTGGATTACTTTTTCACACACCTAATACAGTCATGGACAAAAGTCTTTTAACATTGGTTTTTAGAAGTTTGTTCTTTGTATATCTTAGTCCAAATCCGAGCAATTTGCAAACGGTTAAAAGATTTAAAGAGCTTATTATCTCTAATTTTAACATTACAAAAAGATGGATTTAACAATTTATCAGGTGTCATGAACCTTTTAATAAAACAAAAATTGGGCCAAAAATTGATGGACAAAAGTCTTTTAACATGTGAGAAAAACATTATGAAATCAATACTTAGTAGGTCCTCCGCGAGCCGCAATTACTGCTTGAATTCTCCTTGGCATGCTGTTAACCAGATCACGTAGAATTTGTTTAATAGTTGTCCAGACTCGACGGATGAAGTACCAAAGCTCCACTTTTGATCCGAATAGTTTCCTCTTCAATTTCGACTTCACAAACTTCACAAAAACTTTATGATTTTGGTGTCATTTTGTTGCACTTATTGAGATCTACAAAATGAAACCAAAATCATAAAGATTGGTTCACTTAGAAAAAAAGTTATGGTGAGTGGCGCAAATAACACGGCGTCCCATCAGCAGCTGTGACTTGTGGCACGGTGCATTGTCCTGGTACAACAACCAACCTTGGCCCATATTTGCGGTCGAAAACGGTAAAAGATCATTCTCCAGAATCAGAAAGAAATTTCTTTGTTAAATTGTTGCTTCACCATAGCCATCTAAATACCATCAAAGGTATTTAGATTTGGGTTCTTCTTGCGGGCCAAAACGAGCGCATTGTCTTCTCGTAAAGTTGCAACTGGTAGACGTCGACTTTTTGATGCACGATGAACGTTTCCCGCGAGTTTGGCCCTCGAGACAGAAGCGATACAGTTGTTTCGGTACAGCGGAACAGCTCAGCGACGGCTTTTCTAGAAATTCCATTTTTTCGAGCTTCGACGATTTTCTCCTTGTCCGGAGTTGATAAGTAGGCACCGGACATCTAAAAAATCAGAGTCAGCAACCAGAAATCAATAGGAAAAACAGAAAATTTCACGAAGAAGCTGCGATGTTAAAAGACTTTTGTCCATCAATTTTTGGCCCAATTTTTGTTTTATTAAAAGGTTCATGACACCTGATAAATTGTTAAATCCATCTTTTTGTAATGTTAAAATTAGAGATAATAAGCTCTTTAAATCTTTTAACCGTTTGCAAATTGCTCGGATTTGGACTAAGATATACAAAGAACAAACTTCTAAAAACCAATGTTAAAAGACTTTTGTCCATGACTGTATAATCGAATAGTAGTAAAATAACTCAAAACTTGCTATCTTTTAGCCATTTTCTTTATCATTTACCATTTTCTACCAAATGTCGATTCTATTTTTGTAACGATCACCGACTTGAATCGATTCCCCGATCTTCATCACACATTCACCGTTATTCAATTTTACGTGAGTCGTAAAGATGCACAGGCCCCCTATTTTGTACAAAAAGAACTAATGAAGATTCGCTGTAGGTGTATACAAAATTTGGTAGATGTCAAAAGCTTGCTTTTGTTGTTACTGTGATTAAAATCTGCTCTAAAGTGAAGTAAAAGCTCTTTGAGTGCGAATTGGTCTGATAGATATCCAGGTCTGATATCCGAAAAGCGTTCTTTTAAGTTCGTCCTCTTGAACAATCAAAAAACGTGTGTTTTGGGAACATTCGCTTTGGACTACACGCCAACGTTTAACAGCACTTTTTTTCACTAATCGTATCGTACGGAGTTAGTGTCGTATTAGTATCTTATTAGTGTCGTATCGGAGTTCCATTTTGAGGTCACTAAACTTGGGTTGTTTCAAAAGATTGCACCCCTTTTATAGCCGGCAAAAACATTAAAAAAACCTCTCTAAATGTATCACAACGCAATTTCAGCTCTCAATCTTTTCGATAATCATCAATTTTGTGTGTACAATTTACTGTTGGCGGAGTCATCTATATCGTCGATCAAAAGTTGTATTATTATTGTTGCTCGCCGATACGATTGCTCGATTCCTCCATTCGATCGGTCTTGGATTTCAATACTATTGCAATATGATAAAAACGTGAGTTATGCAGTAAATGAATAGTTGTCTGTTATTCACTCACAAATTTATATTTTCCTTTTTGCTACTTTGAGCTATTTCTTACAAATATAGCAAAAAATACTGTATGTAAGCGGGTGCATAAATGGAATTTACATGAACACTTTATCGCACAAAGAAAGTAAAACTATCACAACAGAGAATATAACCTTTTTTTCAGGACAGATCCATTGATGCTGCAGCTTAAGAACGTTGTCGGGATCTATTTTGGAGGGTTTATCTATGTCTCATCATATCTTCAGCTAGGTGAGATTGCTTCATGATTTATCCGTTTTCAAGCTTGGACGAAAAATGCAGAAAATTGAGAAAAATGAATGCCGAGCCGACAAAAGTTTAGGCTTTATTGAATATTATTAAAAAATGAAAAAAAAAATGAAAGTCTAAGCGGGAACAAAGGTTCGAGCAGAAAATAGGCGATAACCTTTCCAAAAAGATTACCGTGATTTTCCCAATAGAAGCGCACCCCCAAAAATTTTTCTAATGTTTTTTCTAAATCACGTTAATTTCCTCGTTTTCTATTTTACACCGGTTTCAACCTGTTACCGTAATCCGTCTGCTGCGAAAATTTTCTCTTGCTAGGAAAATTTCATTTTTAGGTCTATTAGTTTTGACTTTAATAACTGCATTTTTATGTACTTAAAAACTATGTTCTTAAATCTATCAATTGTTTTATGTTAGGTTGTGGTGGTTGACCAATCCAATCGAGCGAGCGATCTGTTGGCCGAGTTTCGGGAGCGACGAGAAAACGAATTGGAGGGATTATTTGCCGAACAATTGCAAGTCAATAGGAAAATGATTCAAGGTTGGAATGGACAAGAAGTAAAATTGCGAGAACACGAAATAAGTCAATCCAAACGATTGAAAGGAGGCGCCATTTGACTTTGACTGAGTTGGACAATGAGATGATCAAATGGCTTCACGAGCAAAGGACCGCAAAGCTGAAAGTCTCGAGGCGATTGATTCGAAAAGAAGCCTTGAAAAGCATATCACTTTTGGCCGATGGACTCGACAACAACTTCTCGGCAAGCGAAGGGTGGCTTCGAAGCTCTACGGCCTTTCCTAAGGCCTTTTCCAGCAAAATAAGGTGCGCAAATGTCCAGGTGCGCAAAAAAAAGGTCGCATTTGTCCCACCCCCAAAATTTGCCTTAATCGCAAATTTTCCCTGTTTTAAGTACTTGATTTTAGGTTTTAAATGGGATTGATTACCTATCCAAAACCCATTAAAAACTTGTCTAAAGGCTGGCCACTCAAAAAGTGACCAAGTCACTTCAGCTGAAGAAATCTCTTATTTTTTTACCTGAAGCCCACTCTGATATTTTTTTGTCAAAAACTTTTTGAAATATAAAAAAAAAAAATACATTTATTGAAAGCCAATAATGTGATACAAACAAAGGATACATAATAAGACATAACGGTCTAAATACACAATTTTTATGGCACTGCGGCCGTTACCCCTATTATCCCTATTACCCAAATGTTGTGAAAGAAAAAACCCACTTGGTGGGAAAAAGAAACATTTTTATCTTGCCAGCGTGATTGAACCCTCGACCTTCCGCTTAAAAGACAAGACTTCTAACCGGTCGGCCATCTGGCCTTCAAATATAGTCAATTTTATCAAAAAATCTGGGAAGACTGGCTTCGATGGCTGGGTTTTTGAGAAATCACCGTGCAAACTTTTTCCACGAACTTTCTTACCAACCTAATAATTTGGCATTTTTGTTTGATAGATAAATTTCTTCTTATGCAATGTGTTTAAAACATTTGTTTCATCCAGAAATCTCTTTTTAAAAAATTCAAATTTTTGTTTTGCATGGTTTGAAGTTTTGAATGGTTTGAAGGGTTGAAAAATAAAAGCGCACTCTCCAATAGAAGCGCACCTTGGAGAATGGTTGAAAAATAGAAGCGCATGCGCTATTGGGAAAATTACAGTGTCTCAACGATTCGCGCCAAAAGTTTCTAATTCTTAATCTTTTTCTTAATCTTTCAGCGTTGTCATTGAATCGTTTCCTTGCTGTTTCATTTGATGGGTTCTATTTTAAACGAGCCGAAAAATATGCATGGATTCAAATTTCCATACCTCATTTGCTGGGAGCTGCTACGAGACTCCTGCTGCAATATAAAAACAGTCTAAAAAAGAACTCGATTTTTCTTCAGCTTTCAATTTTTAGTCAACGTTCGAGTGGTTTTGGCGGCGCCGGCAATTTCCCTCGATTTCATATTGATCCATCGAATCTTGGTGGGAAAATTTTGAAGCATACCTGATCATTTTGAAAAACTTCAACAAAAGAATTTTTCTAACTAAAAATCCGAGTATTCTCTGTTTAGAAAACAAAAATATCGATTCAGTCAACTAGTGAGCGATTTCTTGTGGCTCAAGTAAGGGATTTTATTTTTTTGTGATTTCCGCAAGCTTAAATGAAAATATTAGATCTATTTTTTTTAGTTCATCATTTATTTCTTTATTTTCTATATTTGATCAAAATATCCTTTCAGATCATTGCCAACAGCCTTCCACTCACCTATTATTACTTATTTTGTCCAATCATTTTTGTTTGTTTTATGAATTGGTTTACATACTTTTCCGATATTATCCTTTATATTGGAAATTGTATGGTCTTTCCTGGTGGTCATCTTTTTCAAGGGTCAGAAATTTTCCTGATTATATTGGGTTGGTGAATTGAAAACTGTCGGCTATTGTCATATGTGACAGTTTGAGCACTTTCTTCAAAAGAAACCCATTTTGGTGTCAATGGAAAAGTTGTAGAGAATCAAAAATTAAGCTTATATCCAAATTTTCAGAACGATTCAAAAACTCGTTTTCAAGAAATGCCAAATTTACGAATTTTCACAAAGCTTGCATTTTAAGCGAAACTACTAAGTGTATCTTTTTGGAAATTTGGCTATAAGCCTAATTTTTGATTCTCTACAACTTTTCTATTAACACCAAAATGGGTTTCTTTTGAGAAAAGTGCTCAAACTGGGACAGTCCTCCATTTTTGAGTCTCACACTTGTCTCACACACAAACCAAAATCCTACTACGAAAGAGGAATCCGCAAATTGCCTGTAAAATGGGCAGAAGTCGTCAATAATAATGAAAACTATTTCGAATGAATTCATGGTTTTATGTTGAATAAATTTTAGTTCAAAGTCCGGCAGTTTTGAACTCACCAACCCAATATAACAAAATAATAAAATGAAAAAAAAACTCCAACTTTCCAGGCTGGTCACAATTTATTTGGTTCGACTAACGGATAGACGGATCGGTGGAAATCGAAATTTATGAAAAGAACAAGTTCAAAAATATGATCTATTGCCTCTAAAATGTGCCAATAAATATCATGCTTACAAGTAAAATCCAAATAAAAAAGACACACTCGGCTCCGTATCGTGTGGGCGTAGCGCCAGAAAAACTGCTAGCACAGACTTTTTGTGCAAGATGAGCAAATTTTAAAAGCCACATCCACTTGAAATCAAACAAAATTCCCACTTGGCCTATTGAAATTTGAAAGCGCGTTTTGGAAACGGAAGAAAAAAGTCAAGTGGGATGTTTCAATATTGTTTTTGGATGGTTTTTGGCTACGGCTTTGGCGAGAGGGAACCTCTATCAATAAAAGCAGTATTCGGGTTTTAGGATTTCGATTTCGAGGTTTTAGGTTTTCGGGGAATAGTTCAGAAAAAAACCAAAAAAAAGTAGGGAAATGTGTCTTGGTATCAGTGATCTGAACGACAAACTGAAGCGAGACAAGGAACCCAATAAAGTTAGGAGAATATGTCTTGCTAAGAAAATATGTATTCAATAACAATAAGCCTAAATAGCGGGCTTTTATTCGGGGAAGAGAGGGCTGGGCTTCACTTGCGAGTGGCTTCCTACTTTGCAATATTTTTGGGTCAATACATGGAGATGTACCTGTTCCTAGAACTCTTAAAAGTTACTATCTAACGAGCCCTCAAAAGTTTTTTCTTTTTATCTTTTCATTATGGGCGGCTTTTGAAAATCGTCAATCGATTAAGAAGAGTGTTTTTTTTAATTATAAAATGCTTTTGATAGACACCATTCCAAGAATTTACCCATTTTCACCAAAAAAACTCCCAAAACGGCAAAAGGTCTCCTTCCCCTAGAATTATCCAGAGACATACCCAGGGGAATTTATATATATAGATACTTTATTCAGGACCTGAGATAAAGTCAGCTAGATTTAAGATTAAAACACATGAATTCATACACATAACACGAAAAGGGCCGATAAAAAGCAACACAACATAATATATGTATTAGGTTGATGCAAAAGTCTTTTTCATTTTTTTCAACGGTTTATTGCATTCGAAAGGCCAATTATTTTTCTGCAAAATGACATTAAAACGAGTTTAAAATGTCTTATGTCTAGATTTTTTTGAGAGCCTGAAGTCGGGTAGTCAAAAAAGGCGACGGCTCGATGATGCATTTTAGACGCTTTAGCTAAGGAAACCAATCTTGATATTAATAAATAAAAAATAGAGCACAAAAAGTTAGATATTTTTTCAGATTTTCAGAGAAATTGATTCAGCCAATTTCTTTATAGAGGTTTTTATAGATTTTTATGAAAAACCCGTTTTCACTCTCGAATTTGCTTGAAAGTGAACCCAAATTGACTTAAAAAGATGGGAAATTGAACAATAAACACTTTTCATTTAGAGCAAACCATAGGTTAATTGATGACTTTGTTATTTTTCAAAAGAAGTATGAAAAGAAACGAAAAGACTTATGCATCGACCTAATAATATATGGGTAGCACAGATAACGTCAAGGATCCACTAGAGCTTCAAGATCAAGATCATCTATAGATAATTTAAAGGTTTCGAGACTATTGGACTCTCTCAAAACTCTGGGGAGTCGATTCCAAATTCTGGCAGTTCTTATTGGAAAAGAGTTTTACACAAACTTATTGGAGGTGACTGGAATTTCTAAAACGAAAGAACCTCTCCTTGAACTAACCGTGGGATTAACTTTGAATAAATCTCGAAAAAGAGGGATAGGTTGCCTGCCCTTTACAATTTTGAAACATTCTATTAAATCCGTGACCAAGCGGCGGTGTCTAAGAGATTTAAGATCAAAAATTTTGAGTCTATCTGTGTAACTAAAGTAGGCAAATTTGGAAAAATCTATTTTCCACAGAGCTATCTTAGTATATCTTTGCTGGATTTTTTCTAGGCGAGAGATATCAACTTGTGTATGTGGAGACCATACTATAGATGCATACTCTAGAATGGGTCTAACGTAAGTGATGAAACACTTTCTGTAAGTGTCAATTTTCGGATAACAAATTGCTTTTAGGATACGACTAGAGACAAAAGAAGCTTTACGGAATTTGCTAATATTAATCGATATTCGCCGAATTGATTGACACGGACGGAGCACTGTAGACGCCGAAAAAAGTCCATAATTTTTCGCTACCTTCTACACCCAATGTATGCCTTAAAAACCTGCCACCTCGTCACAGTTTTTTAGGAAATGAGACTAAAATCGATCGAAACATCACCCAACTGTAGATAGGCCGAAACATAGAGAAATGTGAACGTTCACGATAAATCAATCAATGTCAATCAATTATTATTATTAGAGGTTATTAGAGGAACTCCTAAATTCTATTTTGCACCAAAAGCACCGTACTTACTACCGCATACTTACTACCACGAGTTCAAGTCCTACAATGTATCTTTCAAAATCGAAGCGATTGAATACGCAAAGCGGACCAGCAATCGGGAGGCTGGACGTCATTTTGGAGTTGATGAACGACAGATTCTCGACAAATTTTGGAGTTGATGAACGACAGATTCGCGAATGGAGATCGCAGGAAACAAATTGATGACGTCTAACAAAGGATCAAAAAAGCTATCTGGTAGTGGACATCCACTTCGCTCCGTCAAGCTCGACAAAGTCGTTTATGAATGGATTGTTCATAAACACCTGGAGAAGCTGTGCATCTCACGTCTTGCAATGACGTGAGATAAAGCAATGACGCCTGGAGAAGCAATGACGTCTTGGACGATGAAGAAGAAACCTCATCAATTTGGTCATTCAAATCATTCAATGATGTTGAAAATGACGTCTAAATGTTTGACAAAGGATAAATTTTTGTTTGTTAAATAAAATTGTTTTTGAAGGGCATGTTTTTTGTTACGTTTTTTATATTATGTTGTTAAAAGTACGTTACTTAAAGGGGGTATTAATCGCGGCCGGGTGACCATAAAATTTTTTTTACGGCAACCACCTGTTTTTTTATTTTAATATCGCTGATTTTATTATAAAAAGAATACAAATCACCCGGCTAGAGTGTTTTGATGGGTTTACAAATTTTTGGAGACGCTGCAAGGCTTGGAGAAAAACAAGATCGTCACTCATCAGACATCAGACAGGCACCTCAGCACAAAAATTGGGCTAACTGAATGAAAATTGGAGGTTTGACTACGGTAGTTTTCTCAGAAAACTTTTAGCCTATTAGAAAACGCATTACTCGAGCGGAACACACTCCAATAGATACCATATTCTCTCTAATAGTAGTGCACCCTGAGCGTCGCCTAAATTGCTCGAAATCTCGAGAACCACTTATCAGAACCTATCGATGTGGGGTCGGAAAATGTAGCTGACGATGAGATCTAGTGGGGGATTTAAGTATTGAGCTTCTGCAAAAGCTTGGAAACCGTAAAATCGTCATCAACTCGGCTCGGCGGGGTGCACTACTATTAGAGAGAATACGGTAACTTAGGGTGTTTTGATGGCCTTTTGCACTATCTAAACATAAAATCTCCATCTGGAAAAAGGCATCTAGAGATGTTAAAAACCAAAAGTGTAGATCGAAAGTCTAAAGAAAACAAAAAGAAAACATAATGCCTGCCTTTTGCTTTACTTTCGCACTTACCTTGTAGATGAACTACGCGAGCCTTGCAGCGTCTCCAAAAATTTGTAAACCCATCAAATCACTCTAACCGGGTGATTTTTATTCTTTTTATAATAAAATCAGCGATATGAAAATAAAAAAAACAGGTGGTTGCCGTAAAAAATTTTTTATGGTCACCCGGCCGCGATTAATACCCCCCTTTAAATAAATTTTAGTGGAAAACGACTTTCTGAAAAAACCTGAAATTTTGGTTTGTATACTTGTTCCAGAATTTCTTGTACATTCGAAACAATAAGCGCCGCCCTCTAAAAACCGCCACACCTAGAGCTCGATCGAAAAAATAAGCCCCGCATCTTAGAAGATTTACGGTAAGTGTAAAAATGTTATAAAAATCAAACTATAACAAACTTTAAGTAATCTGACATATTTTCGACTTAATCTACCTTCATATAAGGTGTAATACATATTATGGGCCACCCTGTATCTATTAGGTTGGTAAAAAAGAAATGAGCGTCGTGTTTGTTGATTTGTATTTTATTCACAGTAAAAGATTTTTTAAATAGTTTATTCTATTGGAAAGAGCGTGTTCTTGCGCATCGTTTCATAGATGATTTGTCTATGTTTACTTTGTTTTTTTACAAGAAAGAGTGTTTAGAAAAGGTCGGACCAAAAATTTCGCTAGCGGGCCTGCTTGTGGTATGAATTTAAGCAAGGCAAATCGGCTGCTGAAGCTCATCGCGCTCTATCTCAAGTGTTTGACGAAGATGCTCTATCCGAAAGTCAGTGTAAACGATGGTTCCAGCGCTTCCGAGACGGCGATGAAAGCTTGGAAGACCAAAAACACGGGAGTCGACCTCAAATCATCGACAACGACGCATTGAAGGAAGCCATTGAGTCGGATCCACGCCAAACAACTCGCGACCTGGCAGAACAGTTCGGCTGCACTCATGTCACCATTGAGAACCATCTGCATGACATGGGCAAGACGAATAGATGCGGAAAATGGGTACCGCATAAGCTATCTGACGCAAACAAGGCGACACGCATCGCAATCGCCGGAATTCTCACTCACCGCGCCAAGAACAGTGGGTTTTTCGACTCCATTGTTACGTCGGATGAGAAGTGGATCCAATACGACAACACAGCACTTTGTGTTTGGTGGAACAGTAAAGGCCTGGTGTACTTTGAGGTTCTGGATTCGGGTCAAACAGTTACGGCGAACATCTACCAAGGCCAATTGGACCGCGTGGACCAGGCGCTGCGACGTCAAGGTGTGGATACGGCGTCGGCAAAATTCCTCCACGACAACTCTCGGTCGCATGTCGCAAAAATCACCCAGCAGAAAATTAAAGAAATGGGCTGGAAAGTCCTGCCTCATCCGCCATACAGCCCAGACTTGGCGCCTTCCGACTACCATCTGTTCCGATCAATGCACCACTCCTTGGCCGAGAAAAAGTTCAAGAACCGCGACGAGGTCCAAATTTGGGTGTCCAACTTCTTCGAGTCGCAACCGGTCGAGTTCTTCAAGAAGGGCATCCATTCTCTGCGTGAACGTTGACGACAAGTCATTGATGCAGATGGCGAATACCTTTTGGATTAATGTATTGTTATCTTGTTTTTATAATAAAATAAACTTTTAACGAAAACGCGCATTTCTTTTTTTACCAACCTGATAGTTATTCAATAAAGTCGTCTAAATCAATCAAAATAGTTTTCATCTTTTTCAATAAATTATGCCCATTTTACTGATAAAAGGCGAATTTCTTTCGCGTAAAAAATATCTCTGTTTTTCAATCAAACTAGTTCTGTGCCCCTTTTTTTCGTATCTTTTCCATCTTGCCATCATTTAACATTTAATTTATTTACCCACAAAAAGAGAAGTACCAAAAAGGAAACCCATTTTTGCACAAAGGATAAAAGAACATTTTTACAAATTTACAAAATAATCAAGATTTAGAAAATAAAAGACTTTAGAGGAAAGGAACCAATCAATGAACAAGTCTTTTTTTAGCCTCCGGAATCACATCCACATCCACAGCGATGCTGAGAACCACCTCATCGTGTTGTTCGAGAAAATCGGGCACATCAGGAATATCGATGTTCTCTTCAGATTGCTGAGAATCCTAAAAAAACTCTCAAGTAACTTTTATTAAAAAGTGTTGATGCAAGATCAGAAAAGTTATTGACTAACGATTGACCACTGACGAGGAAATCGCAAACAACGACGTTTTTTTAAATCAGTGTCAAAAGGCTGAGATCCTAGTAGACTATTCACTAAGCTACTTTAATCAAAATCGTAAAAAGAGTCAATCCACCAGAAATCACCGTCAATTGTCTACCAGAAACTCGTGTAAACCTGTCGCAATTCACCGACTTCAGACAAACCCTTTGTGGCTTTTGAAAGCACGCTAGCTATTTTTCATAAAATCGTTATAGCGCTAGAAATGACTTGATAGTCAATTCGTGCGCTTTCCAGTCAAGATCCTAAAAACGACGCTTAATTTCCTCCTGTAATAAACTACTTTTTAACAAAGTTTTGTCTCAAAAATGAGTCACAAAATAAAGAGATTGGCAGAATTGGATTGAAAGAAAAATTGAAAGAATCTCTTTTTTCTGCGATTTAAAGTTAACTTCGTAAATAATTATATTTCTAAAAAAGGTGCCAAGTGTTTTTCAGGACTCACCTCTTGTGCAATCATAAAGATGGGCACTTGTGGACGCCAGTTGCTGAGAAAGGGTTTTGGATCGTTGGAGTAGGACTAAAGTTGAATATGGTGCATGTAAACAGGATATTAGGTAGATGTTTAAGTGTTAGGACTAGTGAAACACTAGAAAAAAGGCACCGACTTGTTCGAAAGCTTCCATAGCCTCGGCCGCAGCCTCGTTCAGCGGGTTTTCCATTTCCAGATCCTAAAAAATGTTATTCTGGAAAAATGCTTTCAGGCTCACCCTAATCATATCGTATTCAAAAGAGGAAACCGAAGCAGACATGGCTAAACGAAATATGTATTTGAATAAATAAAATATAAAGATAGATGTATTATGGCATAGAGCCTATAGAAAAACAGTAATATTATTAAAAGAGATTTATCAAAAGAATAACATAGACAATAAATAAACTCTGTAAAAATATCACAGCTAAAAGTGTTCACTAAAAGTTTTTCAACCCTCTTTTATTTCTAAGACCTTTGATAGAGTTTTTGACCTTTGTTAATCATAGTAGGCACAATCTTAGCTCTTATCAACGCGATTTGCCTTTTTAAGTTGACGCTGAAAATTTCTGTGCTTCAAAAGGAAACATCTTTGGCACATAGGAAAAATACTAAATACTGGTAATCGGTGCTTTTTTTCCTACCATCGGTGCCTTTCCACTGATAAGCCTGGAAGAATTGGAATGTATTCAAAATTTAAGAAACGGAGAAATCTCCGTTTCTCCGTTTTTTCAGAAATTTCCGTTTTTTCTAAACTGAAATAAAAATATAAATAAATAAATGAAACTGAATTTGCATTGACACAACTTGAGTAAGAGTGAAAAATGTTTGAATAGAGAAATTTCAAAGATTTTCATTTCATTTTGGCGACTCGTTGATGTCATCGACGAGCTTCTGAATCGTTTAGTTTTGCCATTTTGACCATTTTCGAACTCAGATTATATGAAAACAACAAGTTGAGTTTTGAATAGAAATTGAGTGTTACATGGGTAAATTGAGTGTTACATTACTAAATTCTAAATCCGATTTCCTATGTCAAATGCACTTACCTCAATACCGGTGTTGAATGACCGCAATTCACCCAAATATTTCTCGCAAATAGTCTCGAATCTCTCGCCAAATGCTCTCAAAATGAACAATAAGAATAGAAAAAGCTTTTGGGATATTTCCTGTCAACAGTGGGAGAACATAGCCAGCATTATGGCGTTGTTCCAAAAGCCTGTGCCTGGCCCGGGGCACATCGAGTACAAAATTAAAATCATAGAACGTAGAAATCCAGCAAATTGGCAAATGAAAGAGAAGGATAAGCCGCGGCCTCTCCAGATTATGCTGCGTAAAAGCTCATAGAAATAAATTTTTTTCCAGTAGAAGGATTTCTATGAAAGAATGTTTTTTATGCTAGCAACTTAAAAAAGTTATTGTTTGGATTTTTGAGTACTACGATTTTAATTTTTATATTTCGTTCTACCCGTTGTGCGGGGTGGGACCTCTAGCTTGACACACCCTCGGAAAAAGTTACAGTAATCAGAAGTTCTGCAGGTTGGAAAAGTTTGATGGAATTGTCAATATTTTTTCAGCTACCTAAGTATTTATGAACAAGCAAAACTCACACGGTGTCGAGCTTTAAGGACAATCGAGTGCTTTGAAAATGGTGCATTTTGATGACATTTTATTCGCTGTTTAAATTGAAAATAATTCAGATGAATCGGAAAGCAAACAAAAAAGAGTCAGTCCAATCAAATTTTTCAAATCAAATTATTAATCAAATTGAATGGTTAAATTTAGCTCTATTAACAACAAATTACATAAAGAAGCTAATATCCGTAACTTCAAGAAATCTTATGAAGTTCATTCTGACTCATTGAATTTGCTGAGCAACCTCTAAACTTTGAGAATAATAGATGCCCTATTTTAACATTAAACCTCAATTCCAATGTTACATGATCGCAATTCGCCCAAATATTTCTCGCAAATCCCCTCAAATTCCTCACCAATAGCTCTGAAAGTTGAAAGTTTTCGTTTTCAAAATCCTGTAAACTTACAAACAATCCGCCTTTTCGTACTCTGCTGGATTATAATTCAACCTCTCAATTTTGCCGGCTTTTTCAAGAGCTTTCTGAAGAATCTCAGGAATTTATCACAAAAATTTGAAAAATTAACCGCTTGAAAATTGTGGATTTTTTCAATCAAATCCGCTTGAATTTCGGGAAAACAGACATCATAAGCTTTAATTTGCGGGGTAATCACTTCATAAGTTGCATTCATCAATTTCTTCACCTGAAATGGAATGTTCTTCTGGTTATTTGTAGATTCTTCTTTTCTACCTCTACAACTTCCAAATCGACAGTTTTATGCTCTCGATGCTTTTTCACTACACATAAAGCGCAAAGCTAAACTTTGATTTATACTTTCATTTTTCACAGGGTAGGTTTTGAAATTCTCTAACATCCCTGAAAGCGTTAACTGAAATATGCACACAATTATCCAAAAAGAAACTTCTATTTTCAAAGAACTCTTCTCAACGAACCATTATTTTTCCACAATCATTACATTGAAACATTTCGAACAGAGGCGCCTAAATAGATTTTGACAACGTTAAATCTAGAGGAAAACCTCTTTTTTGCAATCACTACATGTTCTTTTCAATTCAGTTTGTTTCCCCGACAGTTCTCGCAAAAAGACTGAATGATTTTAACGATTCAAGTATGATAGAAAAGCAACCAACTTTTCAATGGATTCTCCCATGATTCTTGAGCATACCAACTGTTTTGTTTGCATTGTGGACATTCGAGCCAATATTTGGGATCCTCATCGGTTATTGGCTTTGACATTTTAGCAAAGCACCCATTACACATTCCGTGGCCACAGTAAAGGATGAATGGTTCTCTTTGTGAGTTTTCTATTGAGTCTAATGTTTCATCATTTTCTAAGTGTACAATGAAATCACCCACATTCTTCATGACAAATCGGACACTCCGGAATTGTGATTGATTGAGTTGTTTGAACGTATCCCATCAAATTTTGATTCAACGTAAAGCACCGACTTGAGAGCAATTCTAAAGCAATCTGATTGTGTTTGTTTTTCAAAGAGATACGACTGGGTGCGCCAAAATTACGGTTACATTTCAGCAGATTACATGCCAAACACCGAAGTCATTTCAAAAACTCTAATTGTGATATAGTGAATCAAAGTCTGAATTCTTGCCTACATTTCTGTAATAAAAGATTTTTGATTGGAGTTTTGTACCCCATTTTTCAGACTCTCAAAGAGCCCAATCCGACCAGTCAAATTTTCTTTGATTACTTCCAACTTTACTCACCCATTAAGCAATATGAAGGACACGCCATGGGCCTGCGAATGAGGTGTTTGAATCGATATATAAATTGAGGTGCTCGAATCGCTGGGGTTATTGCTCGTTGTTCTTCAAAAAATTGCATGCACATTGCTTGAATATCACCACACCTAGTTTGTGTCGGTGTATTTACTTCATTTGCCGTTTTTGAGTCTGAAATACAATTCTGCACATTTTTGTTACAATAAGTTAATGGCAAAAATAATACGTTTTTTGAATTCAAAGTAAAACTTACACGGCGTGGAACAAAGTGCACAATTGAACGATTTGAAGAGGAATTTGAAAGCCAAAACGTCACGCTTGTGTAGGTCGATGATCGCATCTCGGTACACTGACTTCTTGGCCATTCTAAAGAGACATTCTTTTGAGAAAAAATAGTAAGTAAATAGTTAAATAAATGAAATAAACGAAAAGAAAGATAAAAACTACATATAGGTTGTAAGCAAAAATATACAATATCAAAGATACCCCTCCATAATCCTGGACAACCCTGTACAGCTAAAACAACCAAAAAAAATGGATGAAGAGGTTGAAAATCAGTAAAATATGAGAACTTAAGCTTTTTATAAGAAGAAAGGACTTTTTCTGAGTAGGAGGAAAGACATTGCTGGGAAATATAAGAAAGCGTGAGTTGAAGGAATGTTTGCGAGCAGGGGGATGAGGTCGGGGTTTTCGTTGATTTCGTCTCTCCACAGTTTCTCCGGGAAACGATGTGGGTTGCTCGGATTGGTCCAAAAATGGAAGGGACATTAACATTGTTTTTGCATTTTTGCACACACTTTTTGCACACCGTGTGGTAATTGTTGTCCCGGCAACGAACTTTTAAAGGTTTATATAATTTGGGAGAAGAAAAGGGCTTCAATTTGTCTTTCTAATCAAAATTTGATAAATCCCGGAAAGCCAATTGTTGGCTATTTTAACTGGAAAGATTTAGAAATTTTAAAATAGATTCAAAAATGTTTATTTCAAACGAATCACTAGGCTTTTGGTCACACTTTTCCTTTGATTCACCACCCAGAAACGCAGCAATTTTTGCTCATTTTCTTTACTCTGAAAAGTTTCCCGTCTTTTGTGATTCATGATTGAAAATTCGGCATTTATTTTTCTATCGATCAGCTGTTTTCTATTTGATTTTTTTGGTTTCCTTCAAAATTCTTCTCAAATGATATTATTCCCGTCTTGTAGCATGTCTTTCAATGCTCTTTATGATGAAATGAAATGGGACAAAACGATGCACAGAATACCGCAATGGATCAAGAGAATGGAGCCCGTGTTCAGCTTTTTTCAGCCGATAAATGTTCGTGATCTTTGCCTCAACAATTCAAATACCGTAGTTTAAATTTGATATTTCAGTGGACAAGACTGACTCTAAGCTAGGTTAAGTACAAACGTGTCACACTAAATGTCTGATTCTATCTGAAACTGGTTTAGTCTGACCTGGCTTGAGGCTTAAAGTAAGACGACAGATTCTGTCCTTGGCCAAGACAAGGCCAGCCCCAGTTCTTTGGAGAATCTTTGCTCGTACTTGAAAATTCAATTCAGGACGGCCACCCAAAAACCTTGAGTTGGTCTCCAACCGACGAGGGTGAAGGAGTGTCGATATTGGTTGGAATGCCGGCTTTATGGGTGACAATGGCCACTCAACATCAAATGATCACCAATCCGATTGCCTATCATCAAACGAGAAAGATTTCCGATTTAACGCAATATCTCATCCAGTCAAAGCAGCTATCCGCATTTTATCTCCGTTCTCCAAAAGTTTCCTTTCAACTTTATCGAGTCAGGTTGATCATCACTGTCAATGAACTCCAGAAATCGATTTTCTTAAGCCTATCGGATCATTTTATTCCCTTAGCTCTAGAAGATAATCCATTTCTTTGTCTAGCCCAGAAATCTTGCTTTACAAACTTTTTCTGCAACAATTTCCGCTATCGAGTGAGTGTGGCATTTTTGAAGGATTTTCAAGCACCTGGGTTTGGATGGAATTCAATGGAAAGGGTTTCTCATGAGAAATTTCGCGGAGATCTCCGACAAAGGCTTTTGTTTCAATGGGGGAATGATTGGGAAAATGCTTGTGTTGATGGGAGTTACTTTATGGCGCCCACAGAAATCGCTCACCGAATCACGAAGAATGAGGTGCATGAAAAAGAATTGTATAAAGATTGGCAGTGGATTTCTGAGAATCCTGGGAATGCTGGATTGTCACAAGTAACTACAGGGTCACAATTATAGTGGCGCACTTCAGAGGGCCAAACGGTTTTTCGAACGTTTAAAGCCAAATTTTATTCAACGTAACCCAATTTTCCTTTTATAAATCAAAAATTTTAACCCGATTATATAATGGGACTTGTGGTTGTGTCAGGAAGAGTTGTGCCTATAGTAGTCGTTGTCGTTGTCGGACAAACATTAACCAATGATGTCCCGCAAGTCCATCCAGAGACGCCTCTCTAAAATTCAATCTCAACTTGAGCTTTTCTTTTCAAAATCAACCAATGTCATGGCTCCTTGTTGCCAAATATTTGAAGAAATCCCCGGCGCCGGACATTGCGTTGTTTCCCGTCACTACACTACAAGAAAGATTTTCCCTCGTATCTGGAAAGAAGGGCAGCGGCAACTAATGACCTCTGCCCTTTCATGGGGGTGAGGTTGTAGGGTGCCCATTGATCGTAAATCGGTTTAAAATTCATAGTTATCCACTTATCCAGAATCACTATGTAACATTGAAACTGACCAGCATTCTTTCAGTCATCCACCACATCGGGCCCGATCTCAAGTGTGAACATATTTATCACGAGCAATCGACAAAAACCCTTCAATTTTGTGAGATTATGGTCAAGCCCGTGATTGAATTGAAAATGACAAGATTAGTCAACAAGTTTCTCAAAATTTCATCTAGAACAGAAAACCATTGCTTTTCCCCGTAAATAAAATTATAAAATTAAAATTAAAACACTGATGGAGAGAAGGAAAGAGCTCAATGCTGCATTCAATAAAGGAGATGAATATGAAAATCTTAAAAACTGTTTCCCAGCTCTTTTTTATATATAATGCTTACAAGATTTTTTGTGTAATAAATAGACTGACGCTTCTTCAAAAAGAGTCCTTTATCTAGCTTCATGTTCTTCATCACTTTTGTTTTTTTTTACTAGAATTCCAACTCGCTTTCATACTTCGATACCTTCAAAATAAATTTTAGAATCCGAAATGCGATTGCTGCTGAATACTCTAGCACTATTTATTCTTTTCAACCTAACTAGCCCCAACCGGGCTAGTTAGGTTGAAAGTTGTTTGCAGTTATTGTTTGCAGGCTAGTTGTTTGCAGGTACTAGCTTCTACGAACATTATACATCAATAAGTTCATCTAGCTTGCAACGTCTTCTGTGCCGCATTAACACGCAGCCCCATCATGTCGGGAATGGAAGGTCCAGTTAAGGCTGGGTGCATCCCATGGTGTATGGAGGTCTGTGTGGTATTTTTTTGCAATTTTTTACAAATGATGATCAAAGGTCAGAGATCCTGCAGAACAATTCTTGCAGTTTGCTCTATCACTGGACTTAATTAATTGTCTTCTATTAAGTCTATGGGATAACAATTATTGGCAGATCTTTTCGATTTTCATGAGAGTTAGATTCCTTTTCCTTGTAAGGGACGTCGCGCCTTCTAAAATGTGGATGCACTACCGTACCCCGCAAACAAATTAGCTTTTGCCATTCTTTTCATTTTTCCGCATTTCATGGTGGAGTCTTTATCCAGCTTTTATGCCGAGTGCCGCTAAGTTTTCTTCCCTCTTCGTAAGATTTATTGTTTTTCTTTTTAAAGTACTCTCTCTTTTCCCTCATTCGTTCCCTCTCTTTTATATTATTTGCCCATAGTTTGTTGTTTAAATTTCTAATACGGTTTTATTTCGTTTTCTTTTCGGCTTCATCCACTCCATTGTTCTGAATCCGTTCACACATGTCGTATGAACTCAACTTAACCAATTCCTTTTAACTAAAGCGCAAATCTAAATAATCTGCCACGGCGCGAGCTTGTTATCTCGTCTTGGGTTTCATGTGAAATCATTTTAGAAAAGGATTGTAACCTCATCTCAACATTTCTTTGCTTCTTCATTTTTGCAAGATATTATCTACCATGAATTGCAGTTTTGTTCCATTGCCAATTTGCTTGCTTTTATCTTATTTTAATCGTCAAACATTTCAGTCATCAACCAAGAATGCTCACCTCGACTCAACAAATCTTCAAGTCTCTCAATTGTCCCGAATGTGACACACCATGTGAGTTGATTTTGAACCAAATTAATTAGGCTAACTCAATTCGAACGATTTCTAGAGTATTTTCGACATATTTCAAGTAGTACTACAGCGCTTCTGCTTGTTTTCCAAGTATAAATGGCTTTGAGATAGTGTTTGATGGCTAAAGTACGTCAGACTAGGCAAATTATCGGCTAGAATCATCAAAAGCCCTTGAAGCTGCTGCATTTAAACGAGCCTGCCAAGAATGCTCCAAACCAGAAACTTTAAAGCCAGCTCAGGTCAGCCCAAAATCCCCCCAGTACACAAAATGGGATGTAAGTGCTTCTTAAAAATGATACAAGTTTCTGTCACTTTTTTTTCACTTACATTTTTTAGTCTCGAAAACGGCAGGCGCAAAGAATACACCAACGCAGACTAGTTGCCATGCTATTGAAGCACTGTGTATGGGATGTTACAAAAGAAAAATCGATCGAGGAATTCGAGTGCATAAATGCGGCAGGGTTTGTTTTGATCGCGTGCCAACTCCATCGTATTACTTAATGGGTAAGATTTTTTAAACAGTAAAAATCAATGAATCCTTCTTTAAGAGCTGCTCTCAAGTAGGGCTTTCAAATTGGATCAGCAAGGGAAAGGATATGTGCAAACAACCCAATCAATCACAATTCCGGAATGTCCGGTTTGTGAAGAAGAATGTCGGTGATGCTTGTTTTTAAGAAAGCAATACAAGTTTAGATTCGTTGAGAGACCCCAAAAATGAGCCATGCAGTCTCCATTGTGGACATATCGTGTGTAATGGATGTTTTACCCAGAGTGCTAGTTTTTACCCGAATTCCATCTTAAAGTACAGCTACGACTGCCCACTGTGCCAAGCCAATGGTAGTTATTCCAAGCGATCGTGGAAAAATCGACTAAAAAGTTCGTTTTGGAAAGTGACAACTATTAGTAGTATTAATACTAAAACACTAAGCAATTTAGCCCTTCTGCGAGAACTTGACGAAAAATCGACACAAAAAGAAGCTGAAATGAAAAGGATTTGTGAAGATTGTAGAAAAGAGGTTTGATTGAGATTCTGGTTAAAGAAAAGACTCTTTAGGTGTCTCTTCTCGAAATGTTCCAATGCATGGATTGTGGGGATAAAATGGTAAATTAATTTTAATTAAATCAAAAAAGGGATCACTGCAGTTATGCCCTCGATGTTCTTGTAAGAATCATCGTCTTCATCAGATTATCGATCTTGAAGTTGTTGAGGTTGGCATAATTTAAGAGCTTCCTGGAGTAAATTGTACTAGCGTTTCAGGTGAAGAAACTGGGGAAAGTGACTCGCGAAACGATCATCCCACAAATTGAGGCCTACAATGTCTGTTTCCCGGAACTCCAATCGAATTTGATCAAGAATTTGAATGAGTGCCAAGAGGTGAAAACTTTGATTAGAAACAGTTGATGAGCCTGTGTTTTGAGAAAATTCTCAGTCGAACCGATCAACTCGGTAACCTCAATGGGTTTGCAGAAGCAAAGGAGCAACAGAAGGCTTGCGTGTGAGTTTTAAAGGGTCAAATTAATCAAAAAAGAATTGCACTTAAAACAAGAACTTTTGATTAGTGTAACTTTTTCCGAGAGTGTGTCAAGCTAGAGGTTCCACCTCGCGCAACGGGTACAACGAAATGTAAAGATTAAAAGCGTAGAACGCAGAAATCCAAACAATGACTTTTTAAGTTGCTACCCAGCTAGCATAAAAAACATTCTTTCATAGAAATCCTTCTACTGGAAAAAAAGTTATTTTAACCCATTCGAAACCGGAGTGTTTTTCTTTTTTCTTTTTTCTTCGTCTGCGGACCGCGCCCTTTTTTGAAATTTTTCCACCGCAGCATTTTTTCATGTATCCATTACAGTTTGAATATACATGTAATGCCGAAAAACCGCAAAAAAAACCAATCGATTGAACGAAAATAGGTCAATGATGGCTGGAGCGGTCCGTTCCCGAGTTTTTGCTGCAGCGATTATTCGCTGCAGAAGTTTTGAATGGGTTAATGAACTTTTGCACAGGACAATGCTACTAGTTTTATAGGGATTTATAAAAAATTCAAGAAAACATCGGACAACAATCTAAAAAAAAAGAAAACAGAAAAGGATTTCTATGAAAGAATGTTTTTTATGCTAGCTGGATAGCAACTTAAAAAGTCATTGTTTGGATTTCTGCGTTCTACGCTTTTAATTTTGTACTCGATGTGCCCCGGGCCAGGCACAGGGTAGTGGAACATAATGCTAGCGATGTTCTCCCACTGTTAACAGGAAGTATCCCAAAAGCTTTTTCGATTCTTATTGTTCATTTTGAGGGCATTTGGCGAGAGATTCGAGACGATTTGCGAGAAATATTTGGGTGAATTGCGGTCATTCAACACCGGTATTGAGGTAAGTGCATTTGACATAGGAAATCGGATTTAGAATTTAGTAATGTAACACTCAATTTACCCATGTAACACTCAATTTCTATTCAAAACTCAACTTGTTGTTTTCATATAATCTGAGTTCGAAAATGGTCAAAGTGGCAAAACTAAACGATTCAGAAGCTCGTCGATGACATCAACGAGTCCCCAAAATGAAATGAAAATCTTGGTCTTTTTCTTTCTTTCTCTATTCTAACATTTTTCACTCTTACTCAAGTTTTGCCAATGCAAATTCAGTTTCATTTATTTATTTAATTTTTCTATTTATTCTTATTTAGTGTTATTTATTTTATTGTTATTCATTGTTTATTTTTAAGGGTTTAGAAGTTGTTCACTTTTGCAATTCGCAAGATAAGCAATCAAAATTTCTCTCAACTATCTTTTCGTGGTGTGTTATTTCCAAGTTTTACTCTGGTATTATCTTAATTCCTTGCTGATTTTCATAAATTCAGAAATTGCAAAGAATAAAAATATGCACGAACAAGTTGTGCTGTAGTTTGAAACAATATGACAATTTGGCAATCAATCAAAGATTGGACAAGAAAGCCAACAGTAAACCAAAAGCGTCAGCGGCAAAATGGCTAGTTATTTTTGGGAAAGGGACAATGGGTACTAACTTTTTGAATATTTTCTAATTTCCTCTATTCTAAAACATTTATGATTTGGATTAATCACGAGGAAGTGAGCACAAATCAACGACCCTTCAAATGTATAACGATACCAGTAAACCAGGTTAAAGTTTGGGTAACTAGACCTAGTGTACTGAAGCATAAAAGACGCTAATCAGAATATATCATCTGGTTGAGTGCCATTGGTTGTTTTCACGGTACAGCCTCGACATTCATCGTCATACGTTTGTATGACAGCTATCGCGTGTACTTCTTTAGGATGCTCAAATGTTTCGTTCTTCGAAGCAAACAGGTAAAGAATGGGTATAAAAACTGTACGCAAATCTTGAAGATATCTATACTTTATAGCCTTTAAATCCGACCGGGGCCATGCTAGGCTATAGTAATGGCAATCTTACTTCACGATTAGGCCAAGCCAAGTCTACTACTATTGAATATTTACTATTAAATCAATTTCAAGTCAAGGTCACAGTCTGTCATTTTAGATTAGACCTTGGAGATATCTAAACTTTATAGCTTTTAAGTCGGACCAGGGCTAGAGTCAAGGTGTCTTGGGTCTTTGGTCAAAGTCAAGACTTGGGCAATAATAGTTATCCAGAATCACTATGTGACATTGAAACTGACCAGTATTCTTTCAGTCATCCACGACATCGGACCCGATCTCATTTGTGAACATTTCTATCACGAACAATCGACAAAAACCCTTCAATTTTGTGAGATGACGATCAATGCCCGTGATTGGATTGAAAAATGACAAGATTAATAATAATAATACTTTATTCAAACGATAAAGTGAAAGAAATCATAGAGAAATGCACAGTGATACTTAATCATACAATACATACTGAAATCAATAAGCCAATTACTTACGGCAAAGAGCCACTAGATCTAAAGCATCGATACGTTTCTTGAATATGAAAAGCGACTGAATTTCTCGTATGTCGTTTGGGAGCAAGTTCCATAATCTAGCGGCTCTAACGGGAAATGAATTTGATAAAGAGGCATTGGAAGCAAAGGGAATTTGCAAAAGGAATGAGCCACTTCTGGACCCTGACCGCGGTTTAAATTTGAAAAAGTCTATAAACAAAGGGCTAATCTGTTTACAACGGAGGATTTTGAAAGTTTCGACTAAATCAATGACAAAGCGACGATGCTGTAAAGTTTTTAGTTCAAAAAAAGCAAGTCTCTCCTCATAAGTTAAGCTAGAATATTTAGAATAGTCAATTTTCCATAAAGCGACTTTTGTGAACCTCCTCTGAGTTTTCTCCAAGCATTCAATAAAGACTTGTGCGCGGGGAGACCAAACAATAGAAGCATATTCTAAGATGGGCCGGATATAAGTCGTCAAGCATTTGCGGTAAGAGTTTAGGTTAGGATGAACAATTGATTTGAGAATACGGCTAGAAACAAAAGAAGCTTTTCGACAAATGATTTCAATATGTTTAGTGAAATTAAAAGGGGGAGAGATGTGGACACCTAAATCTCTAACAAAATCTAATTTACTAATGTAATTGATAGGAATATTGTTAATTACCAAAGAGAAACTAAATTTACCAGTGGAAAAATGTTGAGATTTTGAAGGGGATAGGGAAAGCTTCCACGTTTTGGCCCACAAATTAATAAGTTCTAAGTCATGGTTTGCATCTTTTACAGCCGCAAGCGAAGCTACTTGAGTTCCGATGGGAATTTTGAACGTAAGCTTAACATCATCGGCATAGAGCCAGATGGAGGAATTTTTTTGATTTGAAAGGACAGTTAGGCAGGTCATTAATATAGATAGTAAACAAAAGAGGACCAAGAATACTACCCTGAGGAACCCCGCTAGGACAATCAAAAGAGGGAGAAAGAACATTATTTAGAATTACTTTGAAAGTCCGCTGAGAAAGAAAATTTTTGACGACCGAAATTACAAGTGGGCTGAGCCGGTAAGCATGCAGTTTGTGAATTAGAAGATCAATGGGAACAGAATCAAAAGCTTTTGCAAAATCTAAGAAGACGGCTTCTAGTTGGGAAATAGATTTTTCTTTTTGATCTAAAGCTTTGAAAAAGGACTTATAGGCTAAAATAAGTTGAGAAGTTGTGGATTTATTTTTAAGGAAGCCAAACTGCTGGTCAGAAAAAAGATTGTACTTATCAAAATGTTGAAAAATTTTATCTTTTATGATAATTTCAAAAAGTTTTGACACAGGAGAAGTTAAAGAAATGGGACGATAATTAGCGAATATATTTTTGGGCGATTTTTTGAGAAGAGGCGACACAAGAGATTGTTTCCAGTAAGTTGGGACCGCAGAGACAAGCAAAATTTTATTGAAGAATTTGGCAAGAGGAATGACTAGCACTTTATGTAGTTTCTTTAGAACAAAAGCAGTAATTTTGTCTGGACTAGGCGATTTTTGGGTCTCAACTTTTTTGAAAGCAGCTTCGATGTCACTAGCTGTAAGGAGGAAATCGGCTTGTGGTGGAATGGCTTTAGGTGGAAAAGATTACTCAAAAAGTTCCACAAAATTTCGTCTAGAACAACTTTTCGCTTTTCCCGCAAATATTTTCAAGGTTCGAATTTCTTTAGCGCAATTCAGTTTCCCAATACCAAAATGCAAATACAAAGAATCCACCCGAAAAGAAATCTATCAAAGATAATGGATTTTTTTGTTACATAATTTAAGAATCTATTTCACAATGCTTTGTTGACTATGAGAAAGTATTTAAGCAACACCAAAACCAAACCGATTTAAACTCTTTTTCTATTCATTTTCAAACTTTCAATTAATTAAAACAGTTCAAATTGAGAAAGAAACCCGTGAAATGCTTGGCTGGCTTATCGGTGCCATTGTTGGCGTGTTCCTCGCCATTCCAGCAGCTCTCATTTGTGAACTTTCGAGATGATGAAGACGTTAAGTTTTGGTTTTAATTGAGTTATTAGAGTAAATCTAGCAAGTTAGTTGCTAATCTTAAATGGTAACACCATTGGCTCAGATCTAGATCTTCCAAATTCGTAATTGTAAGCAGACAACCAAGGGAGCTATTAGGTTGTTCGGATATAAACAAGCGTTGCTAAACTTTTTGCTGTGAGAGAAGCTTTTAAAACATGTCTTTCGGTATTTAAGAGTACAATACCGAGCAAAAGTCTTGCAACATCACTTTTTCAAAAAAATCGATGAAATTTTTTTATAGAAAATGCCACCCGTTCGTAGGGATTTTTGTTTTTAATTAGAATAATACATGTACACTTTATTTACAAAAACAAATTTGAAGTTCAGCGTAAAACAAAAAAGTAAATGACAAAACTACTAAAAAATACCCCGAAAAACTGGGTGCAAAAGTCTTGCAACATTCTATGTTTCTCATTTTTATTGTTTTCAAATTTATTAATTTACACCAATTTTGGTTTTTTCAGATGCCAGGTACCTACTTGAAGACTCCCGAAAAAGAAAAAAAATCATGAAAGCGAGAAAAAAAGAATTTCTCGAGCCGTTGTCTCCGATCTCTTCAAATGCGATCCTTCGACTATTTCTCGCATCGTTTCCAAAGCAAAAACAACGGGACTTATGTACCAAAGAGAGAAGAAAGGAGGGCCAAGAAGAACAACAGCAAAAGAGGATCGAATACTTGTGATGGCTTCCAAGGAGGATCCGAACATGACATCAACTGAGGGAGCTCGGCTGATCAAGGATGTTGCAAACAAGGATG
The DNA here is from genome assembly GCA_958450365.1 of Mesorhabditis belari. Taxonomy (NCBI): domain Eukaryota; kingdom Metazoa; phylum Nematoda; class Chromadorea; order Rhabditida; family Rhabditidae; genus Mesorhabditis; species Mesorhabditis belari. Next base: position 312,534 of record CAUEEP010000043.1, read on the forward strand.
TCTCTCGATGGACCGTTTCTCGACGATTGACTCAAGCAGGACTGTATAGCCGGGGAGCTGTACGAAAGCCTTTGATGACCGCTGGCCACAGGAAACAACGGCTTCTATTCGCCAGTACGTACCAAGGTTGGGCAAGGCAGGATTGGGAAAAAAATGAAACTTTAAAAATCCCAAAAAATGCGTAATAGTAATAGCGTGCCAAACGACAATTGGCTCTTAACTTTGGAAGGCCATCTAAAAAAGTTGAAAGCTTGAATCGATTAGATAATGGGCACCGTTCCAGGAGACATACTTAAGATTTCTCTCCAGAAAAATCAAAACGATTCACCCAATTTTCACCAATGTTTGACCCTCTGAAGTGCGCCACTATAATTGTGACCCTGTAGTTACTTGTGACAATCCAGCATTCCCAGGATTCTCAGAAATCCATTTCCAATCTTTATACCAATCAATTCTTTTTCACGCACCTCATTCTTCGTGATTCGCTGAGCGATTTCTGTTGGCGCCATAAAGTAACTCCCATCAACACAAGCCTTTTCCCAGTCATAGAAGATCATCAACAAACTCCGGAGATCCCAGCGTAAACCTGAACGCATTTGAATTAAGTTTAAATCTTAGCTATTGGGTAACTAAACCGAATTTGCACAACTTTAAAACCCTGTTCGACTTATCAAGGGAATAAAATAATCCGATAGGCTCAAGAAAATCGATTTCTGGGGTTCATTGACAGTGATGATCAACTTGACTCGATAAAGTTGAAAGGAAACTTTTGGAAAACGGAGATGAAATGCGGATAGCTGCTTTGACTGGATGAGATATTGCGTTAAACCGGAAACTTTCTCGTTTGATGAGAGGCAATCGGATTGGTGATCATTTGATGTTGAGTGACCATTGTCACCCATAAAGCCGGCATTCCAATCAATATCGGCACTCCTTCACCCTCGTCGGTTGGAGACCAACTCAAGATTTTCGGGTGGCCGTCCTGAATTGAATTTGCAAGTACAAGCAAAGATTTTCCAAAGAACTGGGTGAGGTTTGGCCTTGGCCAAGGTCAGAATCTGTCGTCTTTTTATAAGAAGAAAGGACTTTTTCTGAGTAGGAGGAAAGACATTGCTGGGAAATATAAGAAAGCGTGAGTTGAAGGAATGTTTGCGAGCAGGGGGATGAGGTCGGGGTTTTCGTTGATTTCGTCTCTCCACAGTTTCTCCGGGAAACGATGTGGGTTGCCCGGATTGGCCCAATAATGGAAGGGACATTAATATTCTTTTTGCAGTCTGTGGCATTTTTATTAGCACTGGCACGTTAGGTGGTACATTAATTCTCGATAATTGATTCAAAAAGGATCATAGGATAAACGCCGATCAAGCTTTGTTCTTTTACACGAGAATTTCAACCAAACTGACCTCCCTCATTTGTTGCACATTCCCACGAGCATTGTTCTCCCGAACTTTAAAAGCTTTATATAATCTGGGAGAAGCAAAGGGCTTCAATTCGTTTTTCTAATCAAATTTGATAAATCTCGGAAAAGCGAATTGTTGGCTATTTTAACTGGAAAGATTTAGAAATTCTAAAATAGATTCAAAAATTTTTATTTCAATTGAATCACTAAGCTTTTGGTCACACTTTTCCTTTGATTCACCACCCAGAAAAGAAGCAATTTTTGGCCATTTTCTTCTCTCTGAAAAGTTTCCCGTCTTTTGTGATTCATGATTGAAAATTCGGCATTTATTTCCCTATCGATCAGCTGTTTTCTATTTGATTTTTTTGTTTCCTTTAAAATTCTTCTCAAATAATATCATTTCCGTCTTGTAGCATGTCTTTCAAAGATCTTTATGATGAAATGAAATGGGACAAAACGATGCACAGAATACCGCAATGGATCAAGAGAATGGAGCCCGTGTTCAGCTTCTTTCAGCTGATAAATGTACGCGATCTTTGCTTCAACAATTCAAATATCGTAGTTAAAATTTCATATTACAGTGGCCAAGACTGCTTTAGAAGACAATCCATTTCTTTGTCTAAGCCAGAAATGTTGCTTTACAAACTTTTTATGCAACAATTTCCGCTATCGAGTAAGTGTGGCATTTTTGAAGGATTTTCAAGCACCCGGGTTTGGATGGGATTCAATGGAAAGGGTTTTTCATGAGGAATTTCGCGAAAATCTCCGACAAAGGCTTTTGCTTCAATGGGGGAATTATATTTCAGAGAATGGATGTGAGACGAATAAATCAGGTTTGTTTTTGATGTTGGCTTTCTCATGAGCCGTGCATTAGATAAGGGTTGATAAGTCGAACAGCGTTTTAAAGTTGTGCAAATTCGGTTTAGTTACCCAATAGCTAAGATTTAAACTTAATTCAAATGCGTTCAGGTTTACGCTGGGATCTCCGGAGTTTGTTGATGATCTTCTATGACTGGGAAAAGACTTGTGTTGATGGGAGTCACTTTATGGCGCCCACAGAAATCGCTCATCGAATTACGAAGAATGAGGTGCATGAAAAAGTATTGTATAAAGAGTGGCAATGGATTTCTGAGAATCCTGGGAATTGTCACAAGTAACCACAGGGAGACAATTATAGTGTGGCACTTCAGAGGGTCTAGCATTGGTGAAGATTGGGTGAATCGTTCTGATTTTTCTGGAGGGAAACCTTAAGCATGTCTCCTGGAACGGTGCCCATTATCTAATCGATTCAAGCTTTCAACTTTTTTTTATAGCCTTCCAAAGTTGAGAGCCAAGTGTCGTGATTACTATTACGCATTTTTTTGGGATTTTAATAGTTTCATTTGTTTGCTAAAAAGTCTTTAAGATTTTAATGACCTTCAATTAATCATATTCAATTATGAAATGGAAGAGATAGACCTTGAAAAAAATAAGAAAATATTGTCAAAAACACATTGAGATTTAATTTTTCATGTTAATGAACGAAATTCCACATTCTCTATCCAGTTTAAATGGAAAAATTGAGAAAATGCCACCAAAACTAGAGAAATATCACCAAAACTCACTTAATATGATCTATTCTCACTTTAATGATTTATTGGGCAATGAGAGAAGCCACTAAAGAACAAGAAAATCTTATTTTTCCCAAGGTCTATCGCTTTTATTTCATATTTAAATATGATTAATTGAAAATCATTACAATCTTAAAGACTTTCTAGCAAACAAATGAAACTATTAAAATCCCGAAAAATGCGTAATAGTAATAGTAAGCCAAAAGACACCTGGCCAAAAGACACCTACTTTTCCCGTAAATATTTTCAATGTTTCCATTTATTTATGACACGATTCAATTAACCGGTATCAAAAAGCAAATACAGACAAGGCAAGATAATCGTTTTTTTGCATAATTTCTAGATCTATTTCACAGTCTTTGTTGACTATCAAAAAGTATTTAAGCAACACCGAAAAAGAACCGAATTTGAACTCTTTACTCTTTTTCTATTCATTTTTTACTTTCAATTGATCACAACAGTTCAAATTTAGAAAGAAGACATTGAAATGCTTGGTTGGCTTATTACTGGCATTGTTGGCGTGTTCCTCGGCATTCCAGCAATTTGCATTTGTTGCTTTTCGAGATGATGAGGCCACGGTTGGTTTTAGTTGGCTTATAAGACTAGCGCTAGCAAGTGATTTGTCAATAACATCAGAACTAGCTCTCGCAAATTTGAATTGTAAGTCAGTGTGAACTAGTCGAATTAGTTCTTAACAAGTTCTAATCAAGGTTAACAGTTAACAAGTAAACTCTGATGGATTTGACTAGTTTGAGTGATAAAGCTTGACTTGTGAGCAAATTGCTGATCTAACAGGGTCAAGTTTGAATTTAAACTTTAGCTAGCAAAATCAAATTGCTTTTATTGAATCAGAGTAAGTTTTTGGTTTGTTCTACTTACATAGAAAATGTCAAGCCTTGATAATTGAATGCTTTTCGCTCTAACAGCTCTTTTTGCATTTCAGAAAATGATTCGACTCTCATCTCGTGAGAAATCCTATATACATCTTGTAAAAAAAATGCTTCACGCCTCTTTTATCCTCTTTGAGATTTTGATTGGCCATATTTTTCTACAGTGAATGTATTTTAAAAAAAATTTTGATATTTTAACATCAATAATGATCAATAATGACAAGCGATTTGGCCGACAGTCACCTGTCGGAATCAAGTTCTGTACGCTAATCATCACTAACACTTACATCATGATACTGCCAAACGGAACCGGATGTGGCCACCGAACAACGGAAGAAATACTTCACCAAGAAATGTCGCCAACGGGGCGGAGCCCACGCCTACACTTCGTCCCGATTCGTCTCGGGCTCTTCAAATGCCGATGTCATGCCAGCAATTGAAGATTTCGCTAACGGTAGACCTTGCCTGTTTTAATTCATCAAAGTGCACAAAAGAGTATTTTGTGAGCGTAACGAGAAAGATTGAGATGCAATGAAATATTTCGAATGAAGACACTTTTTTAGCTTTTTCTGGGCTAAACCAGAAGACTGACATGGCTTACCTAGGTTATGGATTGAAATATCCTTCATTTTAAGCCATAAACAAACCAGTTGTAATATTTGAGCATGACTGACGGCAAACATCATCGTCATAACAAGTTGATCAAAGAGTACCGATCGATTGCGTCCACAGCACTCACTAGAGATTTTGCTCACACAATAGTCTGATCTGTCAATTGGAAATTGAAAAATAGAAAATTTAACAAAGTTGCAAAGGCTTGGGTTGACTTTGATTTCGGTTTTCGGAATTGAAAAAATCAATAATTTTCAACAAAACCAACCCGCAAAAGGCAGAAATATAGGAATTCCCTCCATTTTTCCTTTTAAATGCCCAAAATTCGAGCAGACCAAGAATCTTTAAACTCAGCCTATTTTGATCTGAAAGCTCCGATTTCTAGAAGTCCGGGCAATGAGTTTTTGTGTTCACTTTTCGATGTTCACCAGGTAGACAATTCAATTCAAAAGATATTCTAGACGTTCAATTTGCTCGTGTTTATTAAGATTTTATAATATTACCGTATCTTTTTCAGAGCAGACATTAATGGTTGTCTAACAGCCACTTTCAGGTGCTCCGGGCCATCAGCTCCAACACAATCGGTAATTCCTTAATCGATTTCTTTGCCCAGGTCACATTCACGATCCCTAAGAGCCCCGGCTGGCACCTATCTCTACAGATTGACCGGTCATAGTGGAAACTTAACTATTCAGTTCAATAAGTCAAATTTCCATTTCAGTTACATTCCGATTCCACTCATTTCTTCCGTTGTTCGGTGAGTAGCCATTGTCCCTTTTCCAAAACTTACCGCTGGCGCTTTTGGTAGAACACTTGTCCAATCTTTGATTGATTGCCAAATTGTCATATTGTTTCAAACTACAGCACAACTTGTTCTTTGCAAATTTTCATTCCTTGCAATTAATGAATTTATGAAAATCAGCAAGAAATCAAGATAATACTAGAGGAAGACTTGGCAATAACACACCACGAAATGATAGTTGAGAGAAATCTTGATTGCTTATCTTGCGAATTGCGAAAGTGAACAAACAGTGTTCTAAACACTCAAAATAAAAATAAAATAAATAAATGAAATTGAATTTGCATTCACAAAACTTGAGTAAGAGTGAAAAATGTTAGAATGGAGAAAGTTCAAAGATTTTCATTTCGGCGACTCGTTGATGACATCGATCAGCTTCTGAATCGTTTAGTTTTGCCACCTTCACTATTTTCGAATTCAGATTATATGAAAACAACAGGTTGAGAGTTTTGAATAGAAATTACAGAAATTCAAATCCATTTACTCAATTTTTGAATCCGATTTCCTATGTAAAATGCACTCACCTCAATACCGGTGTTGAATGACCGCAATTCCCCCAAGTATTTCTCGCAAATCGTCTCGAATCTCTCGCCAAATGCTCTCAAAATGAACAATAAGAATAGAAAAAGCTTTTGGGATATTTCCTGTTAACAGTGGGAGAACATAGCCACCATTATGGCGTTGTTCCACTAGCCTATTCCTGGCCCGGGGCAAAGTTCATTAAAATACCTTTTTTTCCAGTAGAAGGATTTCTATGAAAGAATGTTTTTTATGCTAGCTGGGTAGCAACTTTAAAAAGTTATTGTTTGGATTTCTGCGTTCTACGATTTCCATTTTCACGTTTCGGTGTACCCGTTGCGCGAGGTGGAACCTCTAGCATGACAGACTGTTCCAAAAAGTTACAGTAATCAAAAATACTTGTTTTACGTGCAATTCTTTTTTGATTAATTTGACCCTTTAAAACTCACATGCAAGCCTTCTGTTGCTCCTTTGCTTCTGCAAACCCATTGAGGTAACCGAGTTGATCGGTTCGACTGAGAATTTTCTGAAAACACAGGCTCATCAACTTCTTCGAATCAAAGTTTTCACCTTTTGGCACTCATTGAAATTCTTGATCAAATCCGATTGGAGTTCTGGGAAACAGACATTGTAGGCCTCAATTTGTGGAATGATCGTTTCGCGAGTCACTTTCCCCAGTTTCTTCACCTGAAACGCTAGTACAATTTACTCCAGGAAGCTCTTAAATTATGCCAACCTCAGCAACTTCAAGATCGATAACCTGATGAGGATGATGATTCCTCCAAGCACACCGACAGGATAACTGCAGCGATCACCTTTTAATTTAATCAAAATGCATTTACCATTTTATCCCCACAATCCATGCATTGGAACATTTCGAGGAGAGACACCTAAAGAGTCTTTTCTTCAACCAGAATCTCAATCATACCTCTTTTCTACAATCTTCACAAATGCTTTTCATTTCAGCTTCTTTTTGCGTCGATTTTTCGTCAAGCTCTCGCAGAAAGGCTAAATTGATTACTGTTTTAGTACTAATCTTACTAATAGTTGTCACTTTCCAAAACGAACATTTAAGTCGATTTTCCCACGATGTCTTGACATAAGCACTATTGACTTGGCACGGTGGGCATTTGTAAGTGTGCTTGAAGATGGGATTGAAGTACAAACGGAGCCCCTAGGTAAAACAGCTTCAAGATCGATAATCTGATGAAGACGATGATTCTTGCAAGAACATCGAGGGCATAACTTAAGTTGAGTTTATACGGCATGTGTGAACGGATTCAAAACAATGGAGTGGAAGGAGCCGAAAAGAAAACGAAATAAAACCGTATTAGAAATTTAAACAACAAACTATGGGCAACAATATAAAAGAGAGGCAACGAAGGAGGGGAAAGAGGGATTACTTTAAAAACAAAAACAATAAATCTTACCAAGGGGGAAGAAAACTTAGCGGCACTCGGCATAAAAGCTGGATAATAATGAAAAGAATGGCAAAAGCTAATTTGTTTGCGGGGTACGGTAGTGCATCCACATTTTAGAAGGCGCGACGTCCCTTACAAGGAAAAGGAATTTAACTCTCATGAAAATCGGAAAGATCTGCCAATAATTGTTATCCCATAGACTTAATAGAAGATAATTAATTAAGTCCGGTGATAGAGCAAACTCCAAGAATTGTTCTGCAGGATCTCTGACCTTTGATTATCATTTGTCAAAAGCCAAAATCGAAACGATACATTGGGATACGTGGAGTTGGAAATCCTTTCTTGATTGTTATGCACGCAAAAAGCCCTTATATTTCCCTTTTGGTGCTTTTCAATATATTGCATTATAATGTGTGCCATTTTAGAAATTCTCAATCATCCATCAATGAAAAAAATCTTCCAATGGAAAAGGATATGTTTTAGCTAAGGTTTATCACGTATCCCAATGGTATCGTTTCGATTTTGGCTTTTGACAAATGATAATCAAAGGTCAGAGATCCTGCAGAACAATTCTTGCAGATTTTTTTCTTTTATCAAACATTCATTTATTTGTTCTTTGCTTTGCTTCTATTTGCTTGATGAACAAGCAAAGAGAAACCTTCGTATCTCAATTCAGTACTAAACTTTTTTACTTGAGCCATCATATTTTCGAGTTTAGCTCCAAAGGCTAGTTATCAAATCGTTTTTCATCTAAATAATTTAGAGCTTGTATTTACAGTCATGGACAAAAGTCTTGGCGGATCCTAGGTGGCAACTTTCAAACGCGAATTTATGAACCTTTCCGAGAGGCTATAAAAAAGTTGTCACAAGTATTTTTGAGCATTTTTACTCTACTTTTAGCTATGACCAAGCATTGAAATCGGAAGTTTATCTTAAACAACAAATAACTATCTTAAACAACAAAAATAAGCGTAAACGACAAAAAGGTCACAAAAACAATGGACAAAAGTCTTGACGGCACAGACATAGAGGCGAAAAGTTGGCCTGGCCTAATCCCGAAGCGAGTTTACCTTGACTCTAGCCTAGCCAGGCCCTGACTTAAAAGCTATAAATTTTAGATATCTCCAAGATTTGTATACATTTTTTATACCCATTCATTACCTGTTTCCAAAGGAAAGGCTTGAGTATCCTAAAGAAGTACACCGGATAGCTATCATACAAAAGTATGACGATGAATGTCGAGGCTGTACCATGAAAACAACCAATGGCACTCAACCAGATGAGATATTCTGATTAGCGTGTTTTATGCTTCAATACACTAGGTTTAGTTGCCCAAACTTTAACCTGGTATACTAATATGGTTTGTGCTCGGAAAATAAAAACGCTAGCTTTCTGATGCACGAAATTTTTCAGTTTTTCCTTCACCGCTCAATGGACGTTGCTGGTGATTCAGAAAAACATTGATCAAGTTGAAAATTGAACTTACAAATCAATGCTCAAATTGAAATTATTTTAAATATTTCAGAATTGATTTCACTTTTTGTTTGCATTTATTAGGTTTCGATGAAAAAGAAAATTTATTTCTCAATGAAAATGCGGATTCAATGTTTGATAGCACTTGTAGGCAACTCAGCGATTTGGTTGAATGAAGGGGTGTCTAATGGTACAATGGTACAATCTTCAGCCGTTCACCGCTGACGAAGAAATCCTAATCCATACAAATATCTCTACTACTTGTTGCTGATATCCATAATCGATCTCCTCACTTCACCCCATCCCACCGCTCTTCAAATACCCTCCCCATTGCCTCAAAACCAACATCGCCAGCTCCTCTCTTGCCCAAATATTATCATCGATATTCATCGCTGTACAATCATTCAATTTTCTCACATCCCCTTTCCATTCACATCCATCAATCCACTCGAAATCCTTCAACAACACCAAACTCACTCTATATCTTATCTCCCATTCACCAATCCAAATCGAATTTTGATTGTTTGCCCACCATTTTCCATTTCTCAGATGCAAGAATGGATTTGGCAATCGGAAATTGAAGGGCTCGTAATATTTAGGTAAATTTTGAAAGTGTTGAGCGTCTTTCTCATCGGCGAGAATGAGCAAGACTTGGTATTGAAAACAATTCTTCCGACGGTTTCCCTTCGATCGAGGACTGGGATTCTTTTGATACCACATTTGATAGTTCTCCAAGAACTTTAATGGTATTGCAACCCGATGATATCCTGCATTGGATTTGCCGCCAATTGGAAACGGACTCTTGTTGTCCAAACCCTTTTGAAATAAAGTGGTGGAGAAGAAAAGACCCGGACAACCGGTGAGGGGACCGTCGTGGAGTTTACTGTAAACGAGTTGCCATTTCAGACGGGGAAGGCGTGGAGGGAATCGACCGGGGAAAACCTGAAAGTGAAGCTTATGGTGGGGTGAGATCTCTAATCTAGAGTGAGATTTTTAAAATCCACTGGGTGGCCCACAATTATAGCGTCGCGCTTCAGAGGGTCTAGCATTGGTGAAGATTGGGTGAATCGTTCTGATTTTTCTGGAGAAAAACCTTAAGCATGTCTCCTGTAACGGTGCCCATTATCTAATCGACTTAAGCTTTCAACTTTTTTAGATGACCTTCCAAAGTTGAGAGCCGAGTGCCGACTCATTTGTGGGATTTTTTTAGAGCGACCTTGTCAAAAACTCCTTGAGATTTTTTTTCATGTTAATGAACGAAATTCCACATGCTCTAATCGGTTTAAATGAAAAAATTCTTGAGAAATGTCACCAAAACTCACTTAATATGATCTATTTTTACTTTAATCATTTATTGGGCATTGAGAGAAGCCACTAAAGAATAAGAAAATCTTATTCTTTTTCAAGGTCTATCGCTTTTAAATTTTATAATTAATAATGATTAATTGAAAATCATTAAAATCTTAAAGACTTTTTAGCAAAAAAAATCAAAAAAAATCTCAAAAAGTAGTAATCGACACTTGGCTCTCAACTTTGGAAGGTCATCTAAAAAAGTTGAAAGCTTGAATCGATTAGATAATGTGCACCGTTTCAGAAGACATACTTAACATTTACCTCCAGAAAAATCAAAACGATTCACCCAATTCTCACCAATGCTAGACCCTCTGAAGTGGGGCACTATAATTGTGACCCTGTAGTTACTTGTGACAATCCAGCATTTTCCAGGATTCTCAGAAATCCATTTCCAATCTTTATACCAATCAATTCTTTTTCACGCACCTCATTCTTCGTGATTCGCTGAGCGATTTCTGTTGGCGCCATAAAGTAACTCCCATCAACACAAGCCTTTTCCCAGTCATAGAAGATCATCAACAAACTCCGGAGATCCCAGCGTAAACCTGAACGCATTTGAATTAAGTTTAAATCTTAGCTATTGGGTAACTAAACCGAATTTGCACAACTTTAAAACGCTGTTCGACTTATCAACCCTTATCTAATGCACGGCTAATGAGAAAGCCAACATCAAGAACAAACCTGATTTATTCGTCTCACATCCATTCTCTGAAATATAATTCCCCCATTGAAGCAAAAGCCTTTGTCGGAGATTTTCGCGAAATTCCTCATGAGAAACTCTTTCCATGGAATCCCATCCAAACCCGGGTGCTTGAAAATCCTTCAAAAATGCCACACTCACTCGATAGCCGAACTTGTTGCATAAAAAGTTTGTAAAAGCAAGATTTCTGGGTTAGACAAAGAAATGGATTATCTTCTAGAGCTAAGGGAATAAAATAATCCGATAGGCTTAAGAAAATCGATTTCTGGAGTTCATTGACAGTGATGATCAACTTGACTCGATAAAGTTGAAAGGAAACTTTTGGAGAACGGAGATAAAATGCGGATAGCTGCTTTGATTGGATGAGATATTGAGTTAAACCGGAAATCTTTCTCGTTTGATGATAGGCAATCGGATTGGTGATCATTTGATGTTGAGTGGCCATTGTCACCCATAAAGCCGGCATTCCAATCAATATCGGCACTCCTTCACCCTCGTCGGTTGGAGACCAACTCAAGGTTTTTGGGTGGCTGTCCTGAATTGAATTTGCAAGTACAAGCAAAGATTTTCCAAAGAACTGGGTGAGGTTTGGCCTTGGCCAAGGTCAGAATCTGTCGTCTTACTTTAAGCCCAAGCCAGGTCAGACTAAACCCGTAGATTTAGTGTGACACGTTTGTACTGAACCTAGCTTAGAGTCAGTCTTGTCTACTGACCTACAAAATTTAAACTACGGTATTTGAATTGTTGAGGTAAAGATCACGAACATTTATCGGCTGAAAAAAGCTGAACACGGGCTCCATTCTCTTGATCCATTGCGGTATTCTGTGCATCGTTTTGTACCATTTCATTTCATCATAAAGATCATTGAAAGACATGCTACAAGACGGAAATGATATTATTTGAGAAGAATTTTGAAGGAAACCAAAAAAATCAAATAGAAAACAGCTGATCGATAGGAAAATAAATGTCGAATTTTCAATCATGAATCACAAAAAGACGGGAAACTTTTCAGAGAAAAGGAAATGGCCAAAAATTGCTGCTTTTCTGGGTGGTGAATCAAAGGAAAAGTGTGACCAAAAGCTTAGTGATTCAGTTGAAATAAAAATTTTTGAATCTATTTTAAAATTTCTAAATCTTTCCAGTTAAAATAGCCAACAATTGGCTTCTCCGAGATTTATCAAATTTTGATTAGAAATACAAGTTGAAGCCCTTTTGTTCTCCCAAATTAGATAAACCTTTAAAAGTTCGTTGCCGGGACAACAATTACCGTGCGAGTGTGCAGAAATGTAGGAGAATAGTTTGGTTGAAATTCTCATGTAAAAGAAGAAAGATTGGCCGGCGATTATCCTATGATCCCTTTCTCAGTCAATTATTGAGAATTGAGGCACTGAAAAAGTAGAATGTGTTCCTCGCGAGTAAGTAAAATACTTGAGTAAAATCTTCTGAATCATTTTACTACTTGATTAATGGACGTTTTTTGGTCGAGTAACTACGAGTAATCCTCTTTATACTTTGAGTAAATTGAATATCTTTACCCTGGAATATCTTGATGGGAATTTGCCGCCAAATCATTTGAACAGCTGAATATCTTCAAGAAGAGTCGTAAAAAAAACGGAGCTCATGATTTTTTCGGGGTAGGCTAATTTCCGGAGTTTTTTTGAGATATGATAATGCGTGAATATACTTAACAATCTTCGAAAATGCCCTAAAAAAACCCTCACGTTGGAGCTTTTTCAGTAAGGTGACGACATCTTGGTCTTTTCAATTAAATCACTCAACGATGTCTAAAAACTTTAACCAAACAATCATTTCACCATCTTTTTTACGAGAATTCAAATTTATAAATGTTTTAGAATAGAGGAAATTAGAAACTATTCAAAAACTTTGACAGTTTTTGGCCATTTACACTTTCCCAAAAATTACCAGCCATTTGACCGCTGGCGCCTTTGGTAGAACACTTGACCTATCTTTGATTGATTGCCAAATTCTCATATTGTTTCAAACTACAGCACAACTCGTCCTTTGCAAATTTTTATTCTTTGCAATTAATGAATTGATGAAAGTCAGTAAGAAATAAGATAATACTAGAGGAAAACTTGGCAATAACACACCACGAAATGATAGTTGAGAGAAATCTTGATTGCTTATCTTGCGAATTGCGAAAGTGAACAAACAGTGTTCTAAACACTCAAAATAAAAATAAAATAAATAAATGAAATTGAATTTGCATTCACAAAACTTGAGTAAGAGTGAAAAATGTTAGAATGGAGAAAGTTCAAAGATTTTCATTTCGGCGACTCGTTGATGACATCGATCAGCTTCTGAATCGTTTAGTTTTGCCACCTTCACTATTTTCGAATTCAGATTATATGAAAACAACAGGTTGAGAGTTTTGAATAGAAATTGAGTGTTACATGGATTTGATTTACACAATTTAAAATCCCATTTCCTATGTCAAATGCACTCACCTCAATACCGGTGTTGAATGACCGCGATTCACCCAAATATTTCTCGCAAATCGTCTCGAATCTCTCGCCAAATGCTCTCAAAATGAACAATAAGAATAGAAAAAGCTTTTTTCCTGTTAATAGTGGGAGAATATAGCTAGCATTATGTTCCACTAGACTGTGCCTGACCCGGGGCACATCGAGTACAAAATTCAAATAGTGGAACGCAGCAATCCAAACAATGGCTTTTTTAAAGTTGCTATCCAGCTAGCATAAAAACATTCTTTTATGGAAATCCTTCGACGGGAAATAAAGTTATTTCAATAAACTTCTACACAGCATAATCTGGTGAGACTGCAGATTCGTTTTTTAGATTGTTGTCCCATGTTTTATTGAATTTTTTAAAAATCCGTAAAAAAACTAATATCTAGCTCATTTATATTGGACAAATTGCATCAGCGTTGTGCTGTGTAAAAGTTCATTGAAATAACTTTTTTCCAGTAGAAGAATTTTGATGAAAGAATGTTTTTTATGCTAGCTGGGTAGCAAAGCAACTTTAAAAAGTTATTGTTTGGATTTTTGAGTTCCACGATTTTAATTTTTACATTTCGTTGTACCCGTTGTGCGGGGTGGAACCGCTAGCTTGTTTTATGTGCCATTCTTCTTTGATTAATTTGACCCTTTAAAACTCACATGCAAGCCTCCTGTTGCTCCTTTGCTTTTGCAAATCCATTGAGGTAACCGAGTTGATCGGTTCGACTGAGAATTTTCTGAAAACACAGGCTCATCAACTTCTTTAAATCAAAGATTTCACCTTTTGGCACTCATTGAAATTCTTGATCAAATCCGATTGGAGTTCTGGGAAACAGACATTGTAGGCCTCAATTTGTGGGATGATCGTTTCGCGAGTCACTTTCCCCAGTTTCTTCACCTGAAACGCTAGTACAATTTACTCCAGGAAGCTCTTAAATTATGCCAACCTCAGCAACTTCAAGATCGATAACCTGATGAGGATGATGATTCCTCCAAGCACACCGACAGCATAACTGCAGCGATCTCCTTTTAATTTAATCAAAATGCATTTACCATTTTATCCCCACAATCCATGCATTGGAACATTTCGAGGAGAGACACCTGAAACGCTAGTACAATTTACGCCAGGAAGCTCCTAAATTATGCCGACCTCCACAACTTCAAGATCGATAATCTGATGAAGACGATGATTCTTGCAAGAACATCGAGGGCATAACTACAGTGATCTCGTTTCTGATTTTGATCAAAATTCATCTACCACTTTATCCCCACAATCCATGCATTGGAACATTTCGAGGAGAGACACCTAAAGAGTCTTTTCTTCAGCCAGAATCTCAATCAAACCTCTTTTCTACAATCTTCACAAATGCTTTTCATTTCCGCTTCTTTTTGCCTTGATTTTTCGTCAAGTTCTCGCAGAAAGGCTAAATTGATTACTGTTGATTGATTACTTTACTGTAGCACTAATCTTACCAATAGTTGTCACTTTCCAAAACGAACTTTTAAGTCGATTTTCCCACGATGTCTTGGAATAATAACTATTGGCTTGGCACAGTGGGCATTTGTAAATGTGCTTGAAGATGTGATGGGGGCGCAAACGGGCCCGTTGGGTAAAACATCCATTACACACAGTATGTCCACAATAGAGACTTAATGGCTCACTTTTAACGTCTCTCAACGAATCTAAACTTGTATTGCTTTCTTAAAACCAAGAATCACCCACATTCCTCATAGCAAACCGGGCATTCTGGAATTGTGATTGATTGGGTTGTTTGCACATACCCTTTCCCTTGCCGATCCAATTTGAAGGCCCCACTTGAGAGCAGCTCTTAAAGAAGGTTTGATAGATTTTTATTGTTTAAAAAAATCTTACCCATTAAGTAATACGATGGATATGACCTGGGATTAAAACAAAGCTTTCCACCGCATTGATGCATTGGATTTCTTTTACTCTGCTTTTCGTAACATCCCATACAAATATCTGGAATAACAGGGCAATAAGTCTGCGTTGGTGTATTCTCTGCGCCTGCTGTTTTCGAGTCTAAAAAATGTAATTGCGTGACTGAAACTTGCATCATTTTTAATAAGAAATCACATCCCATTTTGCGTACTTCAAAAGTTTTAAAGTGTAAACTGTATTTGGCTAATTTTGGGCTGCCTTGAGCTGGCTTTAAAGTTTTGGGTTTGGAGCATTCTTGAGATATGCTTGGCCGGCTCGTTTAAATGCAGCAGCATGCATTTGCATTTGTTTGCATTTAAATGCATTTGTTTGCATTTAAATGCATTTGTTTGTTTTATAATTTTGTTTTTTTTTGTAATGGTTACGGTAGTTTACCCACGCTTTAGCGCGCAGAAAGTTAAAAAACGCTACTTTTGCGTTCAAAAGGCATCAACTTTTCACAAATTCACCCAATTGATCTCGTTTTGGTGTCAAAATGTGCACAAGACCCTTGGGCATAAAGTTTGGTATATGACGCTCACCAAAATTTCCTTTTCACCGAGAACCAGCCTGTAAAAGAGAGGCAATTTTGGCGTTTATATGGAAAAATAGTGATTTTTTCGATTTAAAAAAAATCTGTCAGACGGATTCGAAAAATTCTTTCATGCCGAGGAACACGCCAACAATGGCACCAATAAGACAGCCAAGCATTTCACGGGTCTCTTTCTAAATTTGAATGTTGTAATTAATCTAGCGATAGCGATTTACCGGCAAATAGTGAATACAATTCTTTGAACATCCTGCTTGGACATATTCCGTTTTCAAATTTGGTTTGTGCATAAGTCTTTCCTAAATGTTTGAATTGTAATTTCTCAAAAAATAAATTATATATTGATCCAAAATAGCCGCTATTATTAAGTATAACTTGTTGCCATTTATTGGGCAAGGCGTTGATTCTCTTCTCCCAAAAGCTACGGGGTTGCCGCTTGAAGGAGCCGATCTATTTTTTTCAACTTCCTCCGCATCTCCAAAGTGCTCTTTATCCAAATCAACAGCCATTCTTGAAAAGATCAAATCACTAGAAGTCCAGTCAGGCGCATGCTGGAGAACTTCCAAGCCTAAAGTCTTCAGTTTTCAGTTTTCAAGTTTGCAACATGTTATCATGTTTCAAAATAACTTTGCTCATGGTTGGCCTCTTCCTACACTTCAGAAGCGACTCGATCCAATTGATCAACGTCTAGGGATACCTTGATAGTTGTCCCTTCTAGCAACTCCCAGTAAATAACTCCTTCTCTGTCCCACCAAATACATAACATGATCTTCTTCTCCGGAATTTCGGGCTTGGAATCGGGCTTTGGTTTTTCACCTGGAGCAATTCATTGTTTATGTCTCGTTGACAAAAATTTGAGCAGCTCACGAAATGGGCGGTGTGAAAGTGAAAAAAAAATGGTTCACTCTCATGCCCTTGGTTGCTCTATTTCCTTTGGCTCGTTCACGAATACAGTTGTCACACTCCCAACGATAGACATTCTTCTCCTTACTGCGAATCTTCATTTTACGACCACATCCACATGCCGGTGCTGCAAGGATTCCTGCTTGAACAAAAATATCAATCGCATCACGCTCGGAAAGCGCGCTCACCTCGGAATATCGCATTCTGAGAAAAAAACCTTTGATAGTGTCCGAGTTGGGGGACCACTTTTTTCTTCATCGATTTTGTCAATTTGGAGCTCTGGACATCACTCGATCGATTTTCTCAAAGACGAATTGGGATGGGCCAATAACACAACGGTTGATTGGAATAAGACAAACAATACACTTGGGGATGGGTAAATCATAGCGTGAATTTTTTGGATCCAAAAGATGCGACTATCCATACGCAAACAATAGAACGCTTTTGGCGACCTTTCAAAGATAGCAATCGATTTCGCCATGGAACCCACGAACACATGGTTGAGTCATGGATTGCTGAAGGACTCTGGCGCCTTATTTTGCCCAAAGACGCGGACGCATTTGAGCAAATTCTCAAGGATATTGCTCGTTTTTTGGCCTCCTGGCCTAGAAGTAAATTCGATAGATTTTTACAAGTAGTATTCATTGTCACTGTTACAAATAGTCACTGTTGTACTTCACAAATTTATTTAATTATTATGTTTGGTTTATGTTTATGTTCTTGCATTACTCGTGCATCTTGTTTATTCGTTGCTGGTATAGTTATAAAATTTAGTTACCACACGCAAAGCCATATTAACAAAAAAACAGTTTTGGGCATTTGGTTGGTTTTTGAAAGTTTACCCCGGATCTTAAAATTTTACCACCCCGGATCCTCCACAAGTACCAGATTAGCAACTAACTTGCTAGATTTACGATAATAAGTTCATTAAAACCCAAACTTAACGTCTTCATCATCACGAAAGTTCACAAATGCGACATGGACAATGGACAAATGGACCAAGATGTAAGAGTAGAGCATGGACCAGTATACTTTGTCCAAAACCACCAACTTTTTCTGGTTCATTGCAAAGAATCGCTGTTTGGCAGCAATTTCTGGCTTTTGAGTGTTTGCCTTTGCAAAGCCAAATCTTTTATTTCTTTATCCGAAAGAACACTTTTAGTGGTTGAAACCATTTGAGACCATTTGTTGAACTCACGTAAAGCAGAAATGATCATTTGATAGGAACGGGAGGAAGAAACGACTGCTAAATCAGAAATCACTGAGGATCGACAGAGATTCTTTATATCGTTTCCGTTGAAAAGAACATAGATAATCCCTCACTCTTCCGATTCACATCCAACTTCGATTTTCGACAAACATCTTGGAAAGACTGAGAGGAGCCTTTGAGTTTCACCAATTGATCAAAAAGTTGGTTTCCAATCTTGATTTTTGCATGAAGTATTGGGGGAATTACCAAACTTCGAGAAACATTTAATAGATTTTCTTTTTTTGACTGCAGACCTTTTACTTTTGAAATCATCGCTTCCACCGAAGGGTCACTCCGATCAGCATATTGTTGAGAATCAATTGAATCCTTATCAGCGGATGTTTTTTTGTCAAACCTCTTGTTGCACCATAAACATCCAAAAGTCATCGCACAGGAAATACCAAAATTGGTGTTCAAGAAAGATAGATCTCCACCAAGAAAAACCATATATCCGGCTTGCACCAAAGTCTCAAAGTCTTTCCAAGTCTTTCCTTCAGCGAGTCGTAGGAATCTGAACCTTCCCAAGCTTGTAATGGAAGACAATTGCGAGACGAGCACAGTTTTTTGCAGATTGAGAATGAAATGGTTGAAATAACTCGGCCGTGTCCTTTATCGAGGGAAAAAAATCAGCCGCTTTCCTCGTTCAGCAGATCCAATCTTCTTCGCCACTTTTCAACAGCTTTCAACACAGCTTCCAATCTTACTCCTTCATTGAGAACTATTTCATATCTGACAAACTGGTCCAGAGTCTTCTTGGCCTTTTCGATAGTTCGTTGTGAACCAATGGTTACCCCTTGGCTTGACTGAAGAAAATGGTTTACAGCTAATAGCCCTTTATTTGATAGATTGGCACTTTTTTTCATACCGAGCAGAGCTTCTGGAGTTGGAGGAGGCGGTGATTTGGTTGGAATATGTGAGGTTGAAGCAACAGAATCATCATCTTTTTGCTTTGCTTTTGCCACATAGACGGCGTTTTGACGATTTTGCTCGGCTCTTTTCTTTTCATTATCTTTCAGAATCCTTGCCTCCAGTGCTCCTTTCAAATGTGCTTTCCTGTCGAATTCTTTTTCTTTTTGTTGATTGTCTGCGGAACGCGATGAGCTTTCTTCTTTTGATTGCACAGGATTTGCAGGAACTTTCCCACTTCGTAATCCGTGCATGTTGTTTTGATTCGTTTGGCGTTCATGTTCCAAGTTGCCACTTCTAGGCTTTTTCGCTTCTGATGTTCGTCCCATCTGCAAATTATAACTTTTGTTTTGAAAGTGTTGAAAATACAAATGTATTAGGTTGTCCAGTTATAAATGCGCGTTTTTAAGATAACAACTCTTTATTTTAAAACCAACAGTTTAACAGCTCAATCAACAATATATTCACCATTTGTTAACAATATTTGTTTCCATCTTCCATGCAAAGAATGAATTCCCTCCGCGTAAAAATTGGCGTGTTTTGAGGCAAACAAGTCGGCTATCCATTTTTCGACCTCTTCAACTTCTTTGAACTTGTTTCCGGCCAAATGGTTTCGCATTGAGCGAAATAAATGGTAATCCGAAGGAGAAATATCCGGAGAATATGGCGGATGCGGGAGAGTTTCCCAGCCCAACTCTTCGAGTTTTTCCTGAACAATCTTTGCAACGTGTGGATGGGCGTTATCTTGAATGAACTTTATGTTTGAAGGATCAAGGCCTTTTTTGTAGCAATACATTGTTCACTCGTTCCAGTTGTTGTGCATACGTTTCAAATCGGAAATAATCGGAAAGCAAAATTGTCTGTAACTAAATGATTTTCTCCTGCGATTGACATTTATAATTTTATCATCTGTCATGCCTTTGGCATAGTTTACCGAGTAATTGTCAAGGCAGTCTATATTTGTCTGTACAACTGGGTTGCCTACCCGAGATTGACAAATACTCTCAATTTCAACTTTCCTGGAATTGTAACTCTTTCTTCAAAAAAAATTGCGTTCTTCACTTTTTTTCAAGAAATTTTTCTAGACTATACCAGATGTGCAAGTACCGCAGAACCAGAAAAAAATTTGCATTCCAGATTCTAAAATCGGAGAAAACTAATAAAAAGTCAAAGTTTTTGGGAAATTCTTTCCGTCATGTTTAAACACATAAAAATCCTTTCGAATGATATATATATATAACACTTGATGATTTGACACAAAAGAACAATTTTACCAACATCAAAGGTGCGCGCGGGCCATGAAACCGCCTCGCACTTCTAAAAAACCTAGGTTTCAGAGCTGGCGTTTCCATTGACCAAAACACAAAATTAAAAAACAGTTCCCGACTAACTTTTTGCGTAGAATTCAGAAATTTGCTTTTTGAGCCTAGTTTATCAGCTAGATTTTTGTGAAAAAATTATTTTGACTTTTCGGCGCAGAATAGTGAAGAAATTTCATGGAAAAGTAGAATTTCACAAAAATTCAACTCAGTATTCTGAAAGAGCGTGATAAGGGCTATTGAATGACATATAACACTTTATGGTTCGATGAAATATGAAATTTCACTAACATCAAAGTCGCCGCCTTTAATTCTGAAATTTTGGATGATAGTTTTTGGATTATTTTATTTTTTCCGTTCATTTTTAGGCCTAACTTAAAATTTGTAGTGTTCGAATTTTTGATTTAAAGACGATTATTTTTGTTACCTACACTACAGGACAATGAAATATCATATTTGAAAAAAGATCGTCACTTTCGCGGGTCTGTAACTCCCGTATTTCTAAATATTAATATTACCATTGTGTAGCCCTTGAAAAGGGCTTTCAGAAAATGTATAACACTAATAGTTTAAACTCAAAGACAAGAGAGTTACAGACGCGCGAAAGTGACGATCTTTTTTCAAATATGATATTTCATTGTCCAGTACTGTATGTGCCATACACTTTTTCTTCTACAGTGTTTTCCTGTAATGCGTTTTTTAAAACGCACACTTGGGAAAAGAATACCGTACCTTTGGCAAAAAAATGACGCGAAAAAATGGGGTAGACTAATTTCCGGAAAAACTCGCCATAACTTTCTTCTCAGTGGGCCAATCTTTATGATTTCAATCTTTGGTTTCATTTTGTAGATCTCAATAAATGCAACAAAATGAAACCAAAATCATAAAGATTGGCCCACTTAGAAGAAAGTTATGGCGAGTTTTTCGGGAAATTTTCGATCGGTTACTTTATTCAAATATTGACACTTTGCGAGAAAAAAAGATTTGAAAAATTATCTCTCGTTCTTCAAAAAGTTGAAGAAAAACGAGCATCTGGCGGTAAAGAGTCTCGTGAAAAAGATGGTGAAATGAATGTTTGGTTAAAGTTTTTAGATATCGTTGAGTGATTTAATTGAAAAGACCAAGATGTCGTCACCTTACTGAAAAGCTCCAACGTGAGGGTTTTTTAGGGCATTTTCGAAGATTGTTAAGTTTTATTCACGCATTATCATATCTCAAAAAAAACTCCGGAAATTAGCCTACCCCGAAAAAAAAACACGAACTCCATTTTTTAGCTCAATGGTAAAGATATTCAATTTACTCAAAGTGTAAAGAGGATTACTCGTAGTTACTCGACCAAAAAACGTCCATTAATCAAATAAAAAAGATTACTCAGAAGATTTTACTCAAGTATTTTACTTACTCGCGAGGAACACACTCTACTTTTTCAGTGCCTCAATTCTCAATAATTGATTGAGGATAATCGCCGATCAATCTTTGATCGTAGGATAATCGTAGGATCGTAGGATAATCGCCGATCAATCTTTGTTCTTTTACATGAGAATTTCAACCAAACTATTCTCCTACATTTCTGCACACTCGCACGGTAATTGTTGTCCCGGCAACGAACTTTTAAAGGTTTATCTAATTTGGGAGAACAAAAGGGCTTCAAATTGTATTTCTAATTGTTGGCTATTTTAATTGGAAAGATTTAGAAATTTTTAAATAGATTCAAAAATTTTTATTTCAAATGAATCACTAGGCTTTTGGTCACACTTTTCCTTTGGTACACCACCCGGAAAAGCATCAATTTTTGGGCATTTCCTTTTCTCTGAAAAGTTACCCTATCGATCAGCTGTTTTCTATTTGATTTTTTTGGTTTCCTTCAAAATTCTTCTCAAATAATATCATTTCCGTCTTGTAGCATGTCTTTCAATGATCTTTATGATGAAATGAAATGGTACAAAACGATGCACAGAATACCGCAATGGATCAAGAGAATGGAGCCCGTGTTCAGCTTTTTTCAGCCGATAAATGTTCGTGATCTTTACCTCAACAATTCAAATACCGTAGTTTAAATTTTGTAGGTCAGTAGACAAGACTAACTCTAAGCTAGGTTCAGTACAAACGTGTCACACTAAATCGACTGGTTTAGTCTGACCTGGATCTGGGCTTAAAGTAAGACGACAGATTCTGACCTTGGCCAAGGCCAAACCTCACCCAGTTCTTTGGAAAATCTTTACTTGTACTTGCAAATTCAATTCAGGACGGCCACCCGAAAACCTTGAGTTGGTCTCCAACCGATGAGGGTGAAGGAGTGCCGATATTGATTGGAATGCCGGCTTTATGGGTGATAATGGCCACTCAACATCAAATGATCACCAATCCGATTGCCTATCATCAAACGAGAAAGATTTCCGGTTTAACTCAATATCTCATCCAATCAAAGCAGCTATCCGCATTTTATCTCCGTTCTCCAAAAGTTTCCTTTCAACTTTATCGAGTCAAGTTGATCATCACTGTCAATGAACTCCAGAAATCGATTTTCTTAAGCCTATCGGATTATTTTATTCCCTTAGCTCTAGAAGATAATCCATTTCTTTGTCTAACCCAGAAATGTTGCTTTACAAACTTTTTATGCAACAAGTTCCGCTATCGAGTGAGTGTGGCATTTTTGAAGGATTTTCAAGCACCCGGGTTTGGATGGGATTCAATGGAAAGAGTTTCTCATGAGGAATTTCGCGAAAATCTCCGACAAAGGCTTTTGTTTCAATGGGGGAATTATATTTCAGAGAATGGATGTGAGACGAATAAATCAGGTTTGTTCTTGATGTTGGCTTTCTCATTAGCCGTGCATTAGATAAGGGTTGATAAGTCGAACAGCGTTTTAAAGTTGTGCAAATTCGGTTTAGTCACTCAATAGGTAAAATTTAAAACTAATTCAAATAGGTTCAGGTTTATGGGATCTCCGGAGTTTGTTGATGATCTTCTATGATTGGGAAAAGGCTTGTGTTGATGGGAGTCACTTTATGGCGCCCACAGAATTCGCACACCGAATCACGAAGAATGAGGTGGATGAAAAAGAATTGTATAAAGATTGGCAATGTATTCCTGAGAATCCTGAGAATGCCGGATTGTCACAAGTCACAATTATAGTGCCGCACTTCAGAGGGTCTAGCATTGGTGAAAATTGGGTGAATCGTTCTGATTTTTCTGGAGAAAAATCTTAATTGTCTTTTGGAACGATGCACATTATCTAACCGATTGAAGCTTTCAAATTTTTTAGCTGGCTTTCCCAAGGTTGAGAGCCGGGTGTCGCTCGCTACTCGTTTATGGGATTTTTGTCTTGTCGATCTTGTAAAAAACTCATTGAGGTTTTATATAGCCTTCCAAAGTTGAGAGCCAAGTGTCGTTTGGCTTACTATTACTATTACGCATTTTCGGGATTTTAATAGTTTCATTTGTTTGCTAGAAAGTCTTTAAGATTGTAATGATTTTTAATTAATCATATTCAATTATGAAATGAAAGCGATAGACCTTGAAAAAATAAGATCATGTTAAGGTTTAATTTTTCATGCTAATGAACGAAATTCCACATTCTCTATTCAGTTTAAATGAAACAATTCAAGAGAAATATCACCAAGACTCACGTAATATGATCTATTTTCACTTTAATGATCAATTGGGCATTGAGGGAAGCCACTAAAGAACAAGAAAATCTTATTTTTCCCAAGGTCTATCGCTTCCATTTCATAATTAAATGTGATTAATTGAAAATCATTTAAATCTTAAAGACTTTTTGACAAGAAAATGAAACTTTTAAAATCCCAAAAAATGCGGAATAGTAATAGTAAGCCAAACGACACTCGGCTCTCAACTTTGGAAGGCCATCTAAAAAGTTGAAAGCTTGAATCGATTAGATAATAGGCAACGTTCTTAAGATTTATCTTTTTTATTTAGGAGACATATTAGGTTGTCCCATAAAAAATTGCCGTTTTTTCATTTGATTCGTATTCAGCGACAAGTTAACACTTTTTCTTTCTCTTTTTTTTATTATGCTAATTTACAATTCTAGTTTTATGTGCTAAATTCTCTTTTTTAGGAATCAAAAACAAAAAAAAGTTGTGATCGATCACATGGCGCTGTCTCGTAAAGAAATCCATCAATAATCCATCAACGATATTTGAAGAGGATTTCCGCGGCCAAAGCAGCGAGAGAAATCAATTCTTTTATGGGCCAACAATCGTCAAGGAAAGGAATACACAATGGTGGTTTCAGAAGTTCCAAAAAGGTGACAACCGGCTCACACGAAAGCGAGGAAGCGGTCGTCCCAGAAAAGTGAATCGACAGACGTTGAAGCGCCGACTTCGGTAAAATCCCGAAAGATCGACTCGGATTTTGGCACAAGACTATTGCAGAAGAATCACAGTATGGTGTTGGCTCAAAAAAAACCGGAAGAAAGTGGTTGAAACAGCGGCAAATTCCCTATCATTTGAAAAATTCGATTAAGGGCCAAAGAGCGCGGTCATGCCGTCAATTACTGAACGAGTATCGATGCGGTCGATTTCCTCTTTTCAATGATCAATCGTGGATATTCTATGATTGTCGAGTGTTGAAACGACAATGGTTGAGGAAAGGTCGATTGGGAAAAGTGGTGGAAAAACGAAATACTCATGGGAATAAGCGATTTCTGTGTGTCGATAGGTGTTCCTCTGGCATACTTTTTTTGGGAGCTGTTCCAGAAGGGTCAAACTTTTCACAGTGATGTTTATAGACGTCATATGCAACAAGTTGAGCAGAAAATTCTTCGATTGGTCTATCAGAATGAATGGAATGGTTCCGTTTTTGTGCTTGAAGACAACGCCCATCCCCACAAATCGAGGAAATCGAAGGATTTTATGGAAAACAATTTGCACTGGAATGTACTTTCATATGCCGCTTATAGCCCTTCATCTGATTACTATTTATTTTTGTCGCTAAAGGATTTCTTTCAAGGCAAGCAATTCAACAACCAAGGTGACCTCAAGGACGAATTGGAGGGTCACTTTCTTTTACGCCGACCCGCTTTTTACAAGTGTGGACTTGCAAAGTTACCAAAACGTTGGTTAAATGTCTATAATGATCAAGGAAAATATATTGTTTGATCTACGTTGTTACTTTTTATTTTGTGTTGAAAATAAAACTTTTTTGAAAAACGGCAATTTTTTATGGGACAACCTATTACTTAAGATTTATCAGAAAAGATAGAAAAATCAGAACGATTCACCCAATTTTCACCAAAGCTAGACCCTCTGAAGTGCGACGCTATAATTGTGGGCCACCCGGTGGATTTTAAAAATCTCACTCTAGATTAGAGATCTCACTCCACCATAAGCTTCACTTCCAGGTTTTCCCCGGTCGATCCCCTCCAAGCATTCCCCGTCTGAAATGGCAACTCGTTTACAATAAACTCCACGACGGTCCCCTCATCGGTTGTCCGGGTCTTTTCTTCTCCACCACTTTATTTCAAAAGGGTTTGGGCAACAAGAGTCCGTTTCCAATTGGCGGCAAATCCAATGCAGGATATCATCGGGTTACAATACCATTAAAGTTCTTGGAGAACAATCAAATGTGGTATCAAAGGAACCCCAGTCCTCGATGGAAGGGAAACCGTCGGAAGAACTCTTTTCAATACCAAGTCTTGCTCATTCTCGCCGATGAGAAAGACGCTCAACACTTTCAAAATTTACCTAAATATTACGAGCCCTTCAATTTCCGATTACCAAATCCATTCTTGTATCTGAGAAATGAAAAATGGTGGGCAAACAATCAAAACTCGATTCGGATTGATGAATTGGAGATAAGGTATACAGTGAGTTTGGTGTTGTTGAAGGATTTCGAGTGGATTGATGGGTGTGAATGGAAAGGGGATGTGAGGAAATTGAATGATTGTACAGCGATGAATATCGATGATAATATTGGGGCAAGAGATGAGCTGGCGATGATGGTTTTGAGGCAATGGGGAGGTATTTGAAGAGCGGTGGGGATGGGGTAAAGTGAGGAGATCGATTATGGATGTCAGTAACAAGTAATAGAGATATTTGTATGGATTAGGATTTCATTGTCAGCGGGGAAAGATTGAAGATTGGTCCATTGTGCCCTCGTACAATTGTACCTTTGTACCATTGGACAGCTACACGTTCATTCAACTAAATCGCTGAGTTTCCTACAATTGCTACAAAAACATTGAATCAGCATTTTCATTGAGAAATAAATTTTCTTTTTCATCGAAATCTAATAAAAGCGAACAAAGAGTGAAATCAAATCTAAAATATTTAAAATAATTTCAATTTGAGCATTGATTTGTGGTCATTGCAGGCATTTATTGTTATTAAAGAACTGAACAAATAGATTTTTGGATCCAATTTTGACCTAACTAAACATTATTAACATTCAGCTAATGCAAGGAACGTTAAACGTTAAATACTTTGAGTAATAGAATGCAAGTTGAACTAAACTTTACCAATACTCGAAAACTTTAATGAACCCGGAAACAAAACTGACTCTTCCTGGTATAACTGGGCTCAAAGAAACAAAATTTCCCGATTTCAAAAGCTATCTAAATTCAATAGGAAATAGGAAGTGTGTTCCACAAAGAATAGACGTTTTGAATGAAAATATCAGAGTTGGCAATAAATGAATTGAGATCCGATCAGAATCTCTTTTATTAAATACCGTTTCTTAGTGAATTTTCTCTAATAGTAGTGCACCCCGGCGAGCCGAGTTGGTGACTAGTTTACACTTTCCAATCTTTTGCAGAAGCTCAACACTCGAATCCCCCACTAGAGCTCATCGTCAGCTACATTTTCCGACCCCACATCGATAGGTTCTGATAGGCGGTTCTCGAGATTTAAATAATAGATTCAAAATAAGTCTTAATTCAGCCATCGATTTGCTTTCTCGATAATAAACTTTCGATACGGTTCGACTAGGAAACAAGTTAATATAGAAGTTGCATCAGTGTTGGCAAAGAAGATTGAAAAATTGACCATTGGTTGTGGGAGAATTGTGGACGTCAAAACAAGGTAAAGGAAGAAAAGAAGAGGACCGGTCACTGATAAAAGTCTCTTTTGTCTCGTTTTTTGAGGTTTGCATACTGAGGAAATAGCTGAATAATGAAATTGATGTTACTTTAAAGATTTGAGCTATGCTCATCAACAAGCTTTGCTAAAGTTCTACAGGTTATTTTGCTGTTGTTATTTTTCAAACCTCTAACAATATTGGTCATCCACTTCCGTTCGGTGGATGCTCAAATAAAAGAATCGAGATGAAAACGATGAATAAGACTGAGAGAAGTGGGATCGTTGTCTGGAAGGAATCATATTCTATATTGCTTTTAAGGGACGGCGCGCTTTCTAAAGCGTTGATGCGCTACCGTACCCGCAGAAAAATTCGTTTTGCCATTCTTTTCATTTTCCGCATTTCATGATGGAATCTTTATCCAGCTTTTATGCCGAGTGCCGCTAAGTTTTCTTCCCCCTTCGTGAAATTTTTTATATTTTTGTAGTGCGCTTTTAAAGTACTCTCTCTTTCCCCTCGTTCGTTCCCTCTCTTTTATATTATTTGCCCATAGTTTGTCGTTTAAATTTCTAATACGGTTTTATTTCGTTTTCTTTTTGACTCCTTCCAATCCATTGTTCTGAATCCGTTCACACTTGCCGTATAAACTCAACTTAACCAATTTCTTTTAACTAAAACGCAAATCTAAATAATCTGCCGCGGCGCAAGCTTGTTATTTCGTCTTGAGTTTCGTGTGAAATCATTTTAGAAAAGGATTGTAACGTCTAAATGTGTTAGGTAAGGGAATTAGTTACTAACTTGGACAAACAGCAGAGTTTATTCATCTCAACATTTCTTTACTTCTTCATTTTTACAATATTTTATCTGCCAGGAATTGCAGTTTGTTCCTTTGCCAATTTGCTTGTTTTTATCTTCTTTTAATCGTCAAACATTTCAGTTATCAATCAAGGAATGCTCACCTCGACTCAACAAATCTTCAAGTCTTTCAATTGTCCCAAATGTGACACGCCATGTGAGTTGATTTTGAACCAATTAAGTAGGCTAACTCAATTCGGACCATTTCTAGAGTATTTTCAACAGATTTCAAGTAGTACTACAGCGCTTCTGCTCGCTTTCCAGGTATAATCGGCTTTGAGATAGTGTTTGGTGGCTAAAAATTACGTCAGACTAGGCAAATTATCGGCTAGAATCATCAAAAGCCCTTGAAGCTGGTGCATTTAAACAGAGCCTGCCAGGAATATCCCAAGAATGATCCAAACCCAAAACTTTAAAGCCAGCTCAGGTCAGGCCAAAATTTGCCAAATACAGTTTGTACTTTAAAACTTTTGAAATACACAAAATGGGATGTAATTACTTCTTAAAAATGATATAAGTTTCTCTCATGTAATTGCATTTTTTAGACTCGAAAACAGCAGGCGCAGAGAATACACCAACGAGCACTATTTGCCTAATAAACAAGAAATTGTATGGGATGCTACAAAAAGCAAAGAAAAACCTATCAAGGATATGGAATCTATGGACGCGTTTTGTTGTCTTTGGGGCCAACTCCAGTGCTCGGTCGAGTCGATCGGCCGGTCGCGCATCAATGCGGTGCAAAGCGTTGTTTTGATCGTGAGCCAACTCCATCGTATTACTTAATGGGTTAGATTTTTTAAACAGTAAAAATCAATGAATCCTTCTTTAAGAGCTGCTCTCAAGTGGGGCTTTCAAATTGGATCGGCAAGGGAAAGGTTAATGTGCAAACAACCCAATCAAGTCACAATTCCGGAGTGTCCGGTTTGTAAGGAAGAATGTGGGTGATGCTTGGTTTTAAGAAAGCAATACAAGTTTAGGTTCGTTGAGAGGCACCAAGAATGAGCCATGGAGGCTCGCTTGTGGACATGCTGTGTGTAATGGATGTTTTACCCAGGCCCGTTTGAGCGACGATTCCACCTTCAAGTACGATTACAACTGCCATGTGCCAAGAGTACAGTTGTTATTCCAAGACATCGTCGGAAAATCAACTTAAAAGTTCGTTTTGGAAGGTGACAACTATTAGTAATATTAACTTAGCCTTTCTGCGAGAACTTGACGAAAGATCGACGCAAAAGCCCTGAAATGAAAGCATTTGTGAAGATTGTAGAACAGAGGTTATATTGAGATTCTGGTTGAAGAAAAAAGATTCTTT